>JACXIV010000044.1:0-523424 GCA_014737475.1 Bombus confusus
TACCTTTTAACAACTTTTGCAAACTGCGACAATCACCGCCGCCGTTGGGTGATTTATATCAATACAATTCGTTAATTGACGATTGTTTGAGGTCTAATATCTATGAATCGAAATATTTCTTCATCCAAAGTCTCCTCCGTCCAAATTCTTCAAACATTCTTGTTTTCTTCAATATGCTCTTAGTTATTTGCAATTGTTACGTTATCGCCTTATCGATATTTTTCTTATTTTTAATTGAAACAAGAAAATGGTCGAAAACATCCTCCTGGTTTCGAAATACCCTCCCCGTTTTCATTAACCCCCTCTTTGAACGCTTCATTTCCTTTTGCTTTAAAGCTTCTACTTCACCTAGATCTAGTAAACAATACATTTTATTTGTAGAAACATATAACGAAGAATTGGAGATATTTAATCTAACTAAAATTAATCTTAATTTTAATGAAATTGTTACGTCGCGTGATATAAACAGTACGCCATCCCTCGTTGAGAATGATCACCAGATGTCGATCTACCTTCACTCGGACGAACAATAAACCCAAGGATGTACCATAAATCTCTCTATTTTTTACAATTAGGACCACAAGTCCCGTAAGTGACTTTGGATCTAAAAGTGGTCCTTAAAACACTCCTTGAGCTTATTGTTCGTTTCTAGAAAGCACGGAGAAAGCGGGCTTTTTCCCATGAGCAATGCTACCCACGATTCATATTTGGTAGGAGGCTTCCTCCACCTATTTTCGAATAACGTTTTCTAACCAAGTGGCATCTCTGAACGTTACCCTCACTTTTCCAAACGAAAAGTGCAATGAACGAATCCGCTTTCCTCGTGCTCCAGACACACCCATTACGAGCTTTCCTCCGTACTAACACGACAGTCGAAAGTCATTCTTATTCTCAATTCTTTCGTGTTACTTCTCTTGTTCTCTCAGTCTGAGTCGCTCAGTCAAATTCGTTTCGAGATACAAGATCGTCACATAGTCGCAATTACGAGTTACACAAAACAGTGGCAATCTACCGAGTTACTCGTCTCTTTCTTGCGACATCGCAACATACCACACGAGTCTCTATGAACATTTATACTCTCAGCGAATCAAGTTGTTGGAAATACATTGTATATTTAATCTGTTAACGCAGTGGTATACTTATTAAATTATCTCTATTATGCTAACCGAAATAGGGGATCGGCTCACTTCGGTCATCAGATCGCAACGAGAATTTACGCCTCTCGTTGGCGCGACTCATCGCGAACGCGCCTCCTCGCGAAGCGGTCGAACAGAAATGTTATAAGAATTGTAATAATTTGTATGCAATATCAATCTATAGTTATTACAATACAATATTAGAATACAATTTTCGAATTAAATTGTAACGATAAAAAAGGAATTAAAGAAATATGTAGTCTTTTAAAGTTATTGTTGAAGTGGTTAACACTTCTAGGAAAACTCTACATCTTCTTAGTTTTCTCAATCACTGAGGCCATCGGCAGGCCATAAACAATAGACAGGCAACGATGGGTTTCGGGGTTTTCAGTTACTAGGTAACACTGCTAACGTGCGGATCTGGTCCAGCTCAAACTGTATTCATACTTGTATATACACTTCTTCGTTAAATATATTTTTCTATCTTAAAATTTTTCCACGCGTTCCTCTATCCATATAACCAATAACCACAACAGTTATGACAACTTCTATCGGCAAAAGGCTTTCGCAGCCTTCTTCCCAAACTAGCCTGTTACCATTGGTATTATGTATTTTCATCACTCAATAAAGTAATCATAGATTCGATGATTTTCAAAGTGTCTTATAATGATCTCATAGTTGTAGTAGCCGCATCGCTTTCAATCTCTAAATCTGGCAAATATCTTGAGTTAGGCTCCATCAATGGTTGATTAATTTATGGGTAGCCAGTATTGCGAATTCTAAAATAAATATAAGATTCAATTTAAAGTTAATATAATTTACTATAATTTTCAGCTAATTCTAGAAAATAATTAAAATATCAGTCAATTTTTATTACATTTTCAGTATGGCACTTTAATTACACATTTAATTTATACAATAAAAGAAACTTTCGAAAGATGGATTACTAAACGATAACGTAAGTTAAGTATATATTTATTTTTTCAATTATAGTCCGTTAAAAACGTGAGTTACTTTATGAATTAGTTGTTTAAAAAAGATAGAAATAGAAATTACAGAATTTAGAAAACAGAATTTACAAAATTATTACTCAACAGACACAGTAGTCCCTACAAGTGCATTCAAATTTTCAATAAATTTCCTCTTCTTGATAGAATTGTTTAATTCAAAGCAAGAAAATAAAAATACGCTTAATAAAAATGTAAAATTTAACTCTCGTGTATACTTGAGATTCTTACATGATATCATCACAAGTTTGCTTTAGTATAGTCTCTGTAGGTGTTGAAAAAACGCCACTAGAACTTGACACTGAATCGCTCGCTTCGAAAACTGCAATGTGCTTTTGAAGTTGTTTGTTAGTGACTTCCAATTCCTTTTTTTTTTATCTTGCCCTGCGAGTCTCGTTGATTTGATTCAGGTCTGATATGTGTAAAAATGCACATATGATATAAAATGTTATTACGATTGAAGACAAATTGATTGTAATTAAGTTGGAGCATAAACATTGATTATCCTACTTCTTCGTTAAATTTATCATCCATAGTACGAACATAGTATCGTCCGTTAGTTTTATATTCTCCACGACGATTTGACTATGCGAAAGAGCCAAATGGTTTCGTTAACGCTGATATGTTCGCGTTTGCGGATTTGTTCTCATCTTCCAATTTCTTAATTCATCAGCTGTAATCGTTCAAAAAAGATAATTATTACTAAACAGTAAAAATTAATATCATTTTCAGCTTTGTAAAATGTTAATTATATTAAAATAAGTGAAATATTTTTTAATCATTTTAATTATGTTGTAGAGAATGTTGCTCCAATCCGTTCAGACATTTTTGGATTTCTTTATTGCAAATTATTATTATTACAAGATAAGTTCCTTTAAGCTTTTTTACGTATTTTACATTTTTTAGAGGATGTTCCACCATAGAGGATGATCCCGCAAAAATTTTGGTATTTGTCTGATTTTACACAAACATCACGCAGTGGTCCGGCCAGATGGTCATTTCGTTATGAAAATATACACCGACTAAATATAGGAGACCGATTCTAGGCTACCTGATCGACTCCAACGGAAAGTTCGTTCTTCTCCGAAGATCCTTTTCTGCGAATAGCACGAGTATGTTTGAGATTAATTTCGAATTTAGGTTGATAGAGAAGGCCGAAGGAAATAATATAATATAACGTTTGCTGTTCCTTATATATATTTCATTAGACGAGAGGAAAGTGCGCGCGTATGGGGATAAAGAACATGGGGACCATATGAAATAAGTATTATGAAACCTCAGTCTGGGAAACACAGTACGGCATGGAAGAATGTGACGTGTACCGCATAGTATTTTGGAGAAACGACTTTCCAGCTTATGCATTTTTTTTTCTAAGAATTTTGCACGTGCTGCATAGTGTCTCGGAGAAACGTCTTTTGCGCGTGCTGCATGGCGTTATTTTATGTTTTACATAAAATAATACCAACGAATACAGATGTATTTAAGGTATTTGAAGCCACCGTTCGTCATGCAAAACCAGTCACTGTTTCGGAGGAACTTCTTTTGTGTTGTATGCACTCTTATCCAGGAGTGTGGCGTATGCCATATAGCGTTTCGGAGGAATTTCTTTTCATGTTATGCAGCGAACGCAACATCGTCCGTCCCGTTCTCGGTGTGTCCATCCAGGAATACGCAAATTCGACGAGTAGGAGAATCGCAACTTTGTTGTGGAACAAGTTCAGTAGGTTTTCAAAAAGGGGGCTCTTCCGGCTCGTTCGGCAGAGAGAATGGGGAGAGCACAGTGAGTACTGAATGCAAGAGTAATTAAGCAGTAGCGTTCAGGTGTTAACTGCGATCGTGGATTCATTAGAACCTCCAGCTGCACACGTTTACGATTAACTCTCCCGTGCGTACGTATGTATGTGTAGATATGTATACGCAGTAATTTAGTTGTTAGTTGCAGTCAACGTTAACACGGATTTATCAGTCCCTCGAGTTCGTAAACATACGTTTACGATTAAGCTGTGTGTACTACAAACATCCGCGATAAAGCAACAGGCTGGTATCTGTAGGATAGCGTCGAGCTTGTCACGACCGGCACTCTTCAAAACCGATGGAGCGATGACGGTGTGACTTATAAATTTATTGCTCCACTTATAAAAAAATAACGAACAATAAACCTAAAGATCCATAAATAACCCTTAGGACTCTCAAGTCCCATAAGTGCCTTTGGGTCTATAAGGGTCCTTGAAAAATTCCTTGGCGTTATTGTTTGTTTCTGGAAAGCACGGAGAAAGCGGGTTTCTTCTCATGAGCAATACGAGTTCGCCGTCGACAGCCGACGCGTACAGACGTGTGTCTGGTGCCCAGTGTAGTTTTCAACAAGAGACGACCTCCTCTCGAAAGTGAACTGACTCAGAGTTTTCTAAACCTTCTCAAGGATAGCCAGACACTTCCATTCTACAAATTTAGCCTCTCGACTAGTTTCTTCAACTGAATTAACTAGTTCGAAGATGGCCCATATACCTCCACCATGGCAAATGGACAACCTGCTCCACATAGACAACCACACAAACAATAGTAAAAAACGAAAACTAGATACAAATCACAAAAGTACAAACGCAAATCAGAACACATCTCCAACAAACCACGTCACCACCTACAATAGATTCGAAATTCTTGCATCCACACATGATTCTATTGATGCAACAGAAAATCCAGCTAACCAACAAACGCAAAAAGTACCTCCTCCTCCGCCAATCTTTATCTTTTTGTTTTTTACAACGTAATAGACATCCAAACCATGATCAAATCAATCGAGAAAGACATTAAAAAAGAAGACTACCAACTTAAAATTAAAAACAATCAGGTTAAAATCCTGCCGACTAACCCGGAGACATACAGAAAACTAACAAAATCGCTCAAATCCCTGAACGCCAACTTCCACACATACCAACTAAAACAAGAAAGACCTTTTCGTGTGGTTACTACGCAACATTTACCACTCTGCCAACCTGGAAGAACTGAAACTTGAACTCGAAACTCATAACCACGAAGTCACCAACATCATAAACATAAGACACAGAATCACAAAAAGCCCACTATCCCTATTCTTCATATATCTAAAACAAAAACCAAACAACAAAGAAATCTGCAAAATCAACCGCCTCATGAACTCTGTAGTTAAGTTCGAACCACCTTTCGCAAAAAAAGAGATAGTACAATGTAAAAGGTGCCAAAGGTACGGGCACACGCAAAAATACTGCAATCATAACTACCGCTGTGTTAAATGCGCAGGACTTCATCCCACAGACCAATGCACCAAATCCCCAGACACTCCTGCGAAGTGCATCCACTGCCAGGGAGAACATCCCGCAAACTACAAAGGTTGCTCAGCCTACAAGATTCTGTACACAAACAAATACCCCAATCCCAGAGTTAAAGCCCCCAGCAACTACTTACCCAGCCCGCAAAAACTCACTACACCTTCAATCTCCTACGCACAGGTAGTTCAAGGCAACAAAAATAGACCGACAACTCTCAACGAACACCCACAAAATACTGAACCCAGTCAACAAAACACGAACAACCTCGACAGGATAGAAAAACTAATCGAACGACAATCTGAGCAATTCAAAAATCTGCTGTCACTGCTCACACTCCTCGTGAACAAACTAATAAGCCCCGACGCAAAATAAAACAGACACGCATAGCTCTTTGGAACGCCAACGGTCTAACTCAGCACAAACTCGAGCTACAGCTCTTCTTAAAACACCAACAAATCGACGTTATGCTCATATCCGAAACTCACTTCACCGACAAAAACTTCATAAAAATAAGTGGATATAACTTCTACCATACCTAGCATCCCAGCGGTAAGGCCCATGGCGGCACCGGAATCTTTATAAAAACCAGCATAAAACACTACGAACTTCCATCATACCAGAAGGACCACCTCCAAGCCACAAACGTAGTGATAGAAGACAGGCAGGGCCCAATCACCACTTCAGCAGTCTATTGTCCTCCCAGACATACCATCTCAAAAGAAGATTTCGACAACTTTCTCGAAAACCTGGGCAATATATTTATAGCCGGAGGCGACTACAACGCCAAACACACCCAATGGGGCAGCCAGAGTCAGAGGTAAAAATTTCCTAAAAAGCTTAAACACCAACAGACTCAACTACCTTAGCTCAAACGAACCCACCTATTGGCCCACTGACGCTAGCAAAATTCCTGACCTACTAGATTTCTTCATAACTAAAAACATCTCACCAAGATACGTCCAAATCAACTCCTCTATGGAACTTTCCTCCGACCACTCATCCGTCATAACAACAATCAACTCATCAATTATTGAACACCAACCTAACAGCTTCATTCACAACCAACTCACCAACTGGCAGCTCTTTATGGAAATCTTCAACCTTACAACAACTTCCTTAATTCCCCTAAAAACTAAAGAAGATATAGAAGCAGCCACGGAATACCTAAACTCCAGCATAGTTAACGCCATCCGCTCCTCCACCCCCACCAAGATCCCTATCAACAAATGTGAATACCCCGATCACATAATCAAGAAAATAGCAGAAAAACGCCGACTCAGAAGAGCATGACAGAATCATAGGACACCTGAAGACAAGCGTAAGCTAAACAACGCCACAAGGAAACTCACGAAAACCCTCAGGAATTACAAAAACGAGCGCTTCCAAGAATATCTTGCCAACCTGTCTCCCACAGCTGACTCCAACTACTCACTATGGAAGGCTTCCAGAAAACTCACTCGACCCCCGCATATAATCCCTCCAATTCGCTGTCCGCAAGGAGGATGGGCGCGTACCCCTATGCAAAAAGCCAACTTGTTCGCCAACCACCAAACCCACGTCTTCAAACCCCACTCTCCCACCACTCCAGAGGAAATAACTGAACACTTGCTCTCTCCCTTCCAGATGTCTTTTCCCATTGAGCCTTTCTCATCTCTGGAAGTCATAGAATTAATCCGTCGTCTAAATCCCAAAAAAGCTTCAGGATACGATCTGGTAAGTAACAAGGCCATCAAAGAACTTCTCACAAAAGGAATAGCACTCATCACTTCCATCTTCAACGCAATACTTTGCCTCCAATACTTTCCTAAGTCCTGGAAAATATCGTTGATCACACTGTTCAACCGTGTCGCGGGGAGACGCGATCGCGAGGAGTCGCGCCAACGGGAGGCGTAAATTCCCGTTAGGATCGGATGACCGACGCCGCGAATTAAGCCGATCCCCTATGTCGGTTGGGAAGATAGGGGTAGTTGGAATGAGTATATCACTGAGGTAACAGCTAATATACTATTTATTAAGTAACAACTTTTCACTTATAAGATACAAGGTGTTCGTATTCTCGCGATATAAACGTCGTTGTCGCGGAAGATAGAACGTAGTTAATCAGAATAATGAACTCTTGGTTCGAGTGAATGTGAAGTATCAGTAGATAGCTTTGTGTCGTACGGAGGTAGAAGATTTGTGATTAATCGTGATAGAAGATATGTGTTATGCGTCTTGTGTTAGACTGACTTTCCGCCACCGTGTTCGCACGGAGGAAAGTTCGTACGGGGTGTGTCTAGAGCACGGGGAAAGCGGATTCGCGGATTGTAATATTCGTTAGACCAAGAGGGGCTAAAATTAAAGATAATGATTGGTTAATACGAGTCTCCTGTTCGGAGATAGGTGGAGGAAGTCTCCTGTTCGGAGATAGGTGGAGGAAGTCTCCTCTTAAGCGTGAATCATGGGTGGTCTTGTGCGTGAGAAAATATCCACTTTCTCGGTGCTTTCCAGGAATGAACAATGGTCCCAAGGAAGTGTTTTAGGACCCCTCTTAGGCCCGATGACATGTGCGGGTCTAGTGGTTCTAATTTGCCAATGATAGATTTACGGCACTCCTTGGGTTGATTGTTTGTTGAAGTCAAGAATGGTCCACGCCAGGCGACCCCCCTCAACGAGGGACAGCGCGCGATGGTGTTACGCGACGTAACACACACTTATTCCCAAACCTGGAAAACCAATACACGAAGCAAGCTCTTATCGCCCAATTAGCTTCCTATCTTCTCTGTCAAAACTATTCGAGAAGATGCTAACGAAACGACTCCTACCACTCCTAGAAGAATCAAAAACTCTGCCAGATCATCAATTCGGCTTTCGGAAGCAACACACTACAATAGAACAAATTCACCTTATAACCCACAAAATCATCGAAGACCTGGAGAAGAAAAAATATTGCACTGCGGTATTCCTAGACATCCAGCAGGTATTTGACAAAGTATGGCACCAAGGACTCTTATTCAAACTAAAGAAAATCCTACCACACACTTACTACTCCATCCTAAAATCCTATATAACCAATAGAATATTCTCGGTAAAATACCAAGAAACTATAACCACAACATTTCCAATAGAAGCCGGCATACCCCAAGGCAGTGTCCTCGGACCCCTGCTGTTCACCATCTACACTGCAGATATACCAACCCTAACAGACATAACCACAGCAACATTTGCAGACGACACAGCTTTACTAGCTTCCCACCCTGACCCGACTATTGCCTCCTCCACTCTCCAGCGAGGCCTCGACTCTATGGAAGAGTGGTTCCACAAATGGCGCTTCAAAATAAATGAAAACAAATCTAGTCACATAACCTTTACGCTGCGAAAACAAACCTGCCTACAAGTGACGATAAACAACATTCCAATCCCAAACAAAGAGTCAGTCAGATATCTGGGCATCATTCTGGACACAAGAATGACATGGAAACAACACATAGCTGACAAATCGAAGCAAATCAAAACAAAAATAAAAAAATTCTACTGGCTCATTGGCCGACGTTCCAACTTAAGCACGCAGAGTAAAATAATGATATACAAGGCCATATTAAAACCTGTCTGGACCTATGGAATCCAGCTATGGGGAACAGCAAGCAACTCCAACATAGAGATACTCCTACGACTTCAGTCGAAAACACTAAGAACCTTATTAGACGCACCCTGGTACGTNTACCAACGAAACAATACATCGCGACCTCAAGATACCCACAGTCAAAGAAGAAATATCCAAATTCAGTAATAGATATAGCATAAGAGTTAACAACCACCTAAACCCTCTAGTCTCTCAATTACTTGACACGACGGATCAGATCCGCAGGCTAAAAAACACTATCCCTTAGATTTAAGCACTAGATTCAATTGAATCAAACATCCATTAAATACTTAAAACCCACGACATTGCAACACGACAGCTGAATTACTGAAAATTCTGTAAAGAAAGAATTGATTGTAATTTAAAATAAATAAATTAAAAAAAAAATTTTTAACCAATTAACACCTCGAATAGTTACCCTCATTTTTTCCAAGGAAAAGTGCCATAAACGAATCCGCTTTCCTCGTACTTCAGACACACCTATAACAAGGTTTCCTCTATTCTAACACGACAGCCAAAAATTCAGTCTTGCCTTGCTTCTCACCAACAAACCTAAAAATCTCTTTGTATAGTCATAAAAGATTTGAATAAAAGAGTAATAAGAAAATTGATTCTCCGCTCTTTTCGTTCCTTCTATAAAACACAAGTTTTACGTGACAATTGCTTCGGCAGTAATTCGCACAGAGGCCCCGAGGCACTCCTGTCAAGCGTTAGGTGTGTCACCGTGGAGTTTTAATCAGTAAGGTCCGACACTATCCTGCCGCTTCCCAGAGGAACAGCAGGGTGTCCATGAGGATTTCCCCACGTACAAAAAAAAAGTATTATTCATCCATATCTATGTATCAATGGTACTATTTCTTGTAGCAGTTATACTTTTGACATTACAATTCATTATTTTATAAAATTATTGTGCTTTTTGTTAGTATACTGATTTGTTATTATCTTATTGTTATTTTGTTATTGTGTTACTGTCCCCACTCAAAAATCATAGAAGTCTTCTGCTTCAGGAAACATTTTGTAAATAAAACAAAGAATAGAATTGATTCAAATTTGATTCGCATAATCGTAAAACTCCTTCTATCGCAAAGTGTAAATCGTATTTTCATACACGTGATGAAAATTATCAAACTCCTGTGCTTTTTAAACGTATGATTCACTGTCTATTATATAACTGTTCTTAATCTTGAAGCATTTGATACACCAATTGTATTTATTTAAAAACTAGCAATTCTTATCAACAGAACACAATCCAGTAAAAAAAAGAGATTCTTTTATTCCTTCATTTTGCACCTTTTTTCGATATAGTCTATGTTTCATTATTTCATTTTCTCTTTGTTACGCTCAGTTAGGCTTACTATAGGCCGCGTTTCTAACCGCCACTTTTGGCGCTACAACGTCGCAGACAGATCGTCTTACATGACCGGCGAAATATACACAATGTATCGATAAGCGTGTCACGTAAAAGCTTGTCGCGTTTTATGGACGGAGTGAAAAGAGCGGAGAACTAGTTTTCTTGTTACTATTTTATTCAAATTTTAGCACGATACAAAAATGTTTTAAATTTGTTGATGAAAATCAAGACAAGACTGATTTTTGGTTGTCGTGTCGGTACAGAGAAAACCTTGGTGTGGGTGTGTCTAAAGTACGGGGAAAGCGGATTCGCTGATGACACTTTTCCTTGGAAAAAGTGATAGTAACTATTCGAGGTGTTAATTGGTTAAAAAGTTGGTGGAGGGAACCTCCTACCAAACGTTGAGTGGATGATATTGCTCATGAGAAGAAACCCGCTTTCTCCGTGCTTTCCAGAAACAAACAATAACGCTAAGGATTGTTTCAAGGACCCTTATAGACCCGAAGACACTTATGGGACTTCAGAATCCTAAGGGTTATTTGTGGGTCCTTAGGATTATTGTTCGTTATTTCTTTCTGTAAGCGATAAATTTATAAGTCATCGCCCCATTGGATTTGAAGTGTGCCCCGGTCGTGACAAGCACATAGTTGTTATCAAACGGCAAGTTCTAGAACCTTCGATTCGTCTTTGGTCCGTTATTTTGCCAACACAAAAATGTGGCATACGTGTGCATAGGCAAAAACGGTTACGAGACTCGATCGTGGTGGGGGTCGTCTCCAAGAGAAGACAAAGGAAAAAATCGAAAGGCAATCAGTTTCATACGAGGAGTCAAATCGAATGTATCGAGAGCTTCACAGTAATTACATTAAGGTCGCTTCGTCAAACAAAACGTCGATAATTACAATAAAGTCGAGTCGAATTATATCAATAACTAATTGTATCATTGCGATATTATTTGTAACGTGTTGATGATAATTTTGAATATTGTTAAATATAGAAGTTTACATTAATCCTGTTAATTCAGTATCATAATCATTTCAACTACCTCTGTTATCCTAATCGAAACAGGGAAACGACTAGTTCGTGGCGTCGATTATCAAAATCGTAATCAAAATTATAATTTGCGATGAGTTTGTACAATATATCTTTAAATACAAATACTGTCGCACAAACATGAAACTTTATTCGTTTGAGAAAAAACAGGTACATACAAAACTAAATACGTATAATCTACTTCCAATTGGTGTATTTTTTTACGATGTTAAATAAACGAACTGTGGTGATAAACACCTTTGTAACCGCCGTCTTGGGTAATAACAAGACGGCGGGAAGAACAAACGAATAATCAAACGTAACCGACAAAGATCGAACACAACGGTTAGCTAGCGGTCGACCAAGACGCTGTAACCTCAGACTAAACGGAGTGCGACCGGCGCCGATCCCTCTTGACTTCAACAAACATTGGACCCAAGGAGTGCCATAAATTTGTCATTGGCAAATTAGGACCACATGTCATCGGGCCCAAGAGCAGTCCTTAAAACATTTCCTTGGGACCTTTGTTCATTTCTGTAAAGCACGGAGAAAGCGGATATTTTCTCATGNCACAAGGCCACCCAAGATTCACGCTTAAGGGGAGACTTCCTCCACCTACTTCCGAATAGGAGACTCGCACTAACCAATCATTATCTTTGATTTTAGCCCCTCTTGGCCTAACGAATATCACAATCCACGAATCCGCTTTCCCCGTGCTCAAGACGCACCCCTGTACGAATTTTCCTCCGTATGAACACGGAGGCGAAAAGTCAGTCTTATCTCCACCAACGAAATTGTACGGTGTTCAAAAATAAAGTCTACCTAAAGGTGCATAATTCTTTCTTAATTTAAAACCCACATATTTTACGTGACAACGCCTCCGACAAAAGGTAATCGAATATGCCAGCAATATATTTCCAAGCGTCTCAGCGAACAGGCAAGCGAACAGTTATACACGAGCGACTTTAGCGACTTCAGTTATCAATAAACGTTGTTGATTTTGTATCGTCTATTTTATCCTTGCACCCAATAACCACCTGCTTTTAGTGTTGCATGCAACCTTGTTAGAGGACTCCCGCCTTGAGCACAGTTTCACAGAAAGAAATTTCAGACGGTTCGCCAACATTTGGTAACATTTAATTACAACGTTTAGTAACATTCAGTTTTAAACATCTGTGAAATCAGGTAGTATATAACTATCCTCAATTTTGAAACATTACTAACTGTGATAAAATACTGGAAGATGATCTTCCTTTTCCTGCTTCTTTCGATATATGCATTTATTTTGCAGATTACGATCTGTCCATTGTTTGAGTACTTCTTATAACTTCAAAAATAAAGTTGTTGGTGAAGTTACATAAAGAACGGGGATTAATTGCTTTTGAGCTCCCACATCTCCTAAAGAAGTAATCCAATTAATTGTTTTCTGGAGAATACTTTTGCAGAAAAAATATGACAATTATATTCCACACGACTCAATAAATCATGAATGAATCGTTGCTTGATTTATATTGAATAAGATTTACTTATTTATATTAGATAACTGGTGCAATAAATCCTCCATTAATCCACTATTATAGAATTCTTGTGTTACCGTTAATGAAAATTATTGAAACGATACAACCATAATAGCAGACTAAGACGCTCGTATACTTTTGTGTTAAAGCAAAGTGTCTGTAACTTGTCTTTGCATTTTATATTCAGTAATAATTTCACTTGATACTCAGTGATAGTCAATTTTATTAGTTTTGGAAGAAGTAACATACAGCTACAGTTTCTTCGGCGATACCGAAATTAATTTGTTTATTACAGCGGTTTGTAACAAGCTGTAATAAACAAGCTAATCTAAATCTGCATGGTAAGTAAAAAGGAGGCGTTTTCTTAATCTCTGTTAAGCTTCAGATATGTATATGGGTGTGGCCACATAACTGGGATGGTTCTTCGATCGTTGCTGATACTACTTGCTGTATTGTGTTATTTCCTCCCTTATCCCCTATGGATATATCAGTATCTTGGATAATTTATCGATTCGAAATATATCAATCTGCATTCATTATGATAGTTAATTTCTTGTTTTACCGTTTTTCTGTGATGTTTATATTAATATTGAAGGCTATGCCCCTTAGTTGATAAGCGGTCCAAATTCTTCGTATCATATCTTGAAATTAAAAACAATATTAAACACATTTTTCGTGTGATTTGTCATAACTATTATTTATACGAATTCACTACGATTTCTGACTTAAGTTTACAAGGAATCCACGATCAACGCTTTTCACCTTTGGCATATTTTTTATAATTGCAAATACCAAGAATTTTCGACAAATATTTCTTAACTGCAACGCCAAAGAACCTAATATCATATTGTTATTAACAACTGCGCAAAAAGCAGTATAATTTTAAAAATATACGTATAATTTTCTTTCTATTGCATATAGTGTATGAGTGAACTATGGAACGGTGCACAAGAATATGTTAGCAATATCATTTAGCTAGCTACATACTTCGTATTTATAATACATAATGTATTTATAACCGAAGCAATCTGTAATTAAAATAATTGAATATGCAATACAAACAAGTAGTGTTCAGATTTAGTACATCATTTTAGCTATTACAGTATGAATAGTACAATAATATAATGACAGTAAATCATAACAAATCAAATCTTCATCTCAGGTGCATATTTCGATCACGATGTGAGAATGGAAATACATGATATAAGACTGATTTTTAGTTCTTGCAATCAAGAACAGCGTTCTGTCGCCAAGATGCTAACTTGTTATTATATTATAGTAGTATTATAGTATTTGAAGCTGAATTTGTCTTACGAAACAAGATTTCGGTGAAGAGTTCTAACACATGAAATCATGAATTATATGCATCATCCGATTAACATAAGTGGTATTCAAGAACATGACGCTGCCGCCGCCTCCTGACATCGCTGAAGGAGTTTCAGGAACGAGAGGGTAGTTGGGCTGTTTCAAGGATACTGCATCTGTTGGTAAATTGGAACAAGTACCAACCTCTACACATAGGCTGCTGCCTCTCCCTACATCTGGTAGCACAATTGAAAAAGGCAGTCATCAATATCAAATGTGATGGTAATGCGTGTCTTTTTTGCAATCGTGTTTTGCACCTACTGCAACCGCCCTTGTCGCTAAATCGAATTAGCAAGTTTAAAAAACGTAACGACATGTCTATAAATATTTACGGATGGAAAAACAAGGTGCGTTGTACTTGTTATTCATTGAAAATTAAAAGAATCCGTTGCACAATCATTTTGCCCATAGAAGAAATCTTTCCAGACTGATTTCAATGCAAATTAAAACTTACCGCTACACGAAGTATATTTGCGATCGATAAGTAAAATCAGAGAGGAAATGAGTGTTCAAATTTACGGTTCTGGTTGTTCTAATACAATACAGATACAGTTTGCTTTTACAAACGAAATACGTTAAAAAATTCTCTTATGAAAATGCTTATTTACATATATTATAATTAATGAAATAACAAGAATCTTAAAAGGCGCTAATATAGCGATCGCGATCCGTTATATCCGAGGTCATCGTTAATACAATCTTGCACAAAAACATTCAAAATACCAATATTGTCTAAGAAAGATAATATACACAGACTCTCGAATGCGCCATTCATTCTATTACTATTATTTATTCCGTTTTAATTTCTTCAATTCACCCTGCTGCATTGAAGCTTCGCCAAAGATTTCTTTCACCTTGCGTTTACGTTCTTCATCGCTCTTAATTTGTTGTTTTATTTGTAGTTTCGTTAAGAAAGCTCTGTCTCTTCGTATTTCACGCATAGCACCTTTCATTTCTTTTTTATACTTGTGCAACAATTTTTCTCTTTCAGCTTTCTCCTTGGACATAGTCTTGTGTTTCTTGCCGTCATATCTGTAAGGAATATACAAAACTTAATAACATTTTTGAATTTATAAAACGACGTGATTTGAAATTACAAATTCAATTTTTACGTACACTGCTTCAATTCGCGGCTCATATAGTCTTAACGGTTTTGGTTTCTTCTTTTCAACCGTAATATATTCTAATTTTTTATTCTTTAGTTCTTCCAAATCTTTTTGTAATTGCATAATATGTTTCTTCACATTTGGTGGATATTTGTCAAAAGAATTCGATTTAAGTAATTTTAAAATTGGTTCGAATATCGAATACACAGCTTCCAGTTCTTCTAGATGATTTTTAAATTCATGCAATAAATTTACAGCTATTAATAAAACTCTTATTCTGAAATCATCATCTATAGGGCCATCTATCAGATCGGACGCTTTCATATAAGCACTACTTGGATTAATATCAAAATTAGCTTGATCTTCGTCAAGTATTAATAAATTTCTCGAATTTTCGATTGTTTTAAAGGGCGGTATTATTTTTATTCCTTGAATTAAATGCTTAGGCGTGGATACATAAATTATTCCACGCAAGAAATTTATCGCAGATGGAGCAAATCGTTTACTTAATACTGTATACTGTGAATGTGAATGGAATATCATTAATACAGTGTATTGCGTTTCCACATAATATGTTCAATTATAAAAATATAACAGTAGTAGTAACAATTACCTCCAATATAAGAGTGCATATAAAAAGACCCTTTGAGATATCTATTTTGTTTTTAATACGACACCTAAATAGTATTTCAGACATAAATATTGCACAGGCAGTAGTTACAGGATGTCTGAAATCAGACGTTGGAAATATCAAAGAAACCAATTTAAAGAAAATAAGCTAAAAAAAAAAGTTTATTAGAAAATTATAGTTAATATCGTGGAAAATATATTTTTAATATAAGTATATGCTAAACATACAGTATCTAGGCCAGGGTATTTCTTCTTATTTTTCTCAAAGTCATCGTGCTTTTCTTTGATGATTCCTTGCACAACAGATTTGGCATTCTGTGAATTTAAATGAGCAAGGTCGTACAAGAAAGGGGATAATCTGAAATAAATATGTGTAATATAATAAAGATATAATACAAGTAACTAAATTTTATTAGAAAGTTATATATTACCTATCAATAATTTGGAAACCTTTAACTATACTTTCAACATCATTTCCTATAACATGATCATTTATATGTTGTAACAAAAACAAAAATAAATTTAATAACTTTTCCTTATCTGTATTATTCAGTGACCAATGGTTACACTTAATTATACGATCTACGATAATAGACTGGTAATCAGCGTTATAATTTTGCAAAAATTCTTGTAACTCTTCAAAACTTTCTGGTACTTTATAAGTATAAGGTAATTCCTTCCTTGCACTTTCCATGATCTCTTTCCTTTTTAAAAGATCATTTCTAATTTCTTGCTCTCTAGTCTCACCATCCAATTTTAGAACACTAGTTTTTGATTTTCCTTTTGAATCAATTATCATATTGCTTTTGTTTACCTCTTTTTCTTCTTCGCTAGAAGATTCTGACTCTTTCAAATCCGATAAGTTATCTTCTTCAGAACTTTCAGATTCTGAGATTTCATTACTACAACTTTCAGCTGATTCGCTTTTGACAGAATTCTCCTTCTCTATTTTCCTTTCTTTCTTAATTCTATTTAATTGTTTATCTCCCTGGGTATCTGTAGTTTCTTCATCGTTTAAACCTCCTTGTGCATCTTTAATTGAATTTTCCCCATCATCATCTGCTGGGACTTCTTCATTTATAGTTTCTAGTGTAAAACCATCATCAAGATCATCCGCAGATTTGTGTTTAATCTCATTACTTATATTATTTACAAGGCCTTTCATTCTTGCCAGCCGATCCGCTTCTAAAGCTTCCAATTTTTCTTTTTCTTCTTTGACAATCTCTTCTTCAGATTTTAATTTATCTGACGGTGTACCTTTAGCCTCAAACTTCAACTCACGTACCGCAATGTCGTAATCATCAGCCTTTGTCTCTATAGTTGTTTCTTTAACACTTTTATTAGTTGATGATACAATTGGAAGGAGATCCCTCCACTCAGAATCAAGTTTCTCCGTTAAATCTATAGTTTGTTCACGAATCTTCTGTTTCTCAGCTTTGCGTTTTTTTGATTCAGCTATAAGTTCATCTATAAGATCTTTTCTAGATTTTCCAGATTCTGATTTTGACAAAACACCACCACCAAAATGAGCTTCACCAACAAACTTATTATCCAGTTTACCAGTTCTATTTTCATCATCGCTATATTCATCGTCACTTTTTGGGTCGTCAAACTTTTCAATTTCCTCTAAAGTTTGACCTCTATGTGTTAATACTTCTTCGTCATTCAAATTATAAATATTCTTTTTCCTATGAGCTCTCATACGTTCTGCTGCAAATCTAGCCAAAGCTTTATCCTCTTCGTTCAGGAATGAATTTTTTTCACCTATACGCCTATCTAAAAACAAATTATCTTTGTTTTTTAATTTGTACTCTTGAAGAAGTGTCTCTCTTCGTTTCTTAATTGCTTTTGCACGAGATACTCCTGGAAGACCTTTATCTGTCTTGCTCTTTCTACCCAATACATTTTGCTTATCCCTATTTACATGCACTTCAAATGGATTCAAGCATTTCTTCTTTTGTTGATTACGTTTTTGTTGGGAAACTTCCGATAATAATTTCTTCTTTGCTTTAACCATTTTTATTTCCTACTTTTAACGTATTTCCAAAATATTTTCATTTAATTCTAAAAAATTTTAATTTGTATTATGATTATCATTTCATAATAACTTATATTACTGCGAGATATATATGAATCATAATTAACATCATTTTTTAAATAAAGAGTATTTCTTTAAATATTATAATCGCGTACATTTATAAATATGAAGTATAATTTTCAATTTATAACCTATCTTATAGGAAGGAAGATGTATTATACTATCCAATGATCGTAAAGCTTGAAAATCAGAATACAGTGTGTTCGTGGTATTGTAAATTAAAATAAAGCGTTATTATTCAATAACAATGTTGTCAAAGATTTTATTCGATAAGTCCCTCTTTAGGATTAAACGTGTTACTGCTACTCACGTGTAGATGTATACCTGAGTTTGTAACTATAAGAAAACGGAAATAAAGACATCATTCTCATGGAATTGTCAAGATTTTTCGAGTCATAGAAACAAATATAAAATTTTATGAATCACATTACATTTCAAATCAATATAAAAGTAATGCCTTAATGGTACAGTGAAGAAGAAAATAGGTAAAGATGTGAATAATTCGGCAAAAATATTTAATATATCATATAAACTTAAATAGGTATTGAATAAAGATATATCAAATGCTATATATATTTAACGATTATACCATGCTTTATTTGAAAATTTCATATTTAAGAAATAATTTCTTGTAACTTATCTTCTATTATATAATATTGTAAAGTTTAACATTTTTGAATAATAATATAAAATTCAAAATGTTATATTATTTTGAATTTTTGAAAAGCAGCAATTAATAGAATTTTGATTGTAACGCCATCATTTGATAACACTTTCTCCATTATATTATACATATATTTTCATTGTGTAAACAATATAAGATTATAAACTAGTTATAATTAAATACTTTTTCGGTTAACGGAAATATCTGAAGTTAAATAAATTTGCGTGTTACTAAATAGTGTATTTCACTAATCTGTTTTGGTTAGCTTTAACATAACCTAAACATAATATTCAATGGAAGAGTCACCAGTGATTTAAATGAATTTCATTTGAAAAATATAAGTTTAAGTGATTTAACAGCGCCTTCAAACATATTTATAAAGATGATACAAAGATACAAAAATGCAATATGCATTTTTGGGAAGTATATGCAGGTAATTTCAAACTTTATTAATGATATAATTTTATCAATAAAAAATATCACTTTTTTATGACGATTGTTTAACTGTAAAACATATTTTACTGATTTTTAGAATAGTTTACCAGTAATGTTAGGTCCTATTAATTATCCAGTTCCTAATGACAGTTCTCAACAAGTCAGAAATATAAAAAAACATTTTAATCCAAAGTTTCGCAAAGAAAGGGCAAGGAAAGTCATTAAAATAAAACTACCTACATTTGATGATGATGATGATGATGAAAATAATAGTAAGATGAGAACAAAATTGAAAGAAGCTGGAATTCTACCACAAAGAAATTGGTCTGAAAGACCAATTATTATTAGTTGTACACCTATAATATTTGAAAGTTATGTTGCTCCAGAAGGTGATGGAAAATTTTCTCCCATTAGCGCTACGGTATATAATACGTTTATTTATAGCATAATATAATTAATAAAGGTTGAATTAAGATAGATTGAATTAGAGATAGAAATATAAGATTGAATTAACAAATATATTCCAAATGCTTTTTTATGCTACGATTTAGGGTGCAAAACAAAAGTTTGAATTTATAGAAAAAAAGAGTAAATCTTTTATGGCCCTTAGGAAGATTAAGGCATATGAGGACAACTACTCATCTGATACATTCAGAGAACACCTATTAAATGTTTATAAAAAAGCACATGAAGCTTTATGTCGGTAAGAAATGTTCATTGATATTTATTTGGTATAAATTGCTTCAAAACTGGTCACATATCATATATTTATGCAAATGACATCTCGGACTAAGTTATCAATTTATTGCGTTTTCAGTAAAGATGAAGATGAAATACTACAATATGTTACAGAAACTGCATATCCTGTATGTGTTGATGCATTTAAATTTAATATTGTTTTCTTTATATAGTGGTGTGAACATACTGATAGGTATCATTTCATTTTAGTTATTGGTACATAATGTAGACAACAAAACAATTGTTTGGAAATTTTTGGAATCTCTGGAGCCAGCACGTATTGTACATGCTAGAGTAACAAATTTGATTACAAAGGATAATTTATTTGCACAAGTCACTATTCGTTTTCATACTCAACAGGTTTAACAGCAGATCTTAATATTCTATATATCTATGGCATATTTATATTATTTAGATTATTACATTAAAAATTAATCTTTTAGCTTCTGTGTATTTATGATCGATTTGGACGAGTATTATTAGGTAGCGAGACAGTGAGGAAAGATGTTTTGGATTATATAGTATTTGAGAAACATATATCCAATGTATATGGTACTTGGCGAATACACGGAAAGATTATACCAAATTGGCTAAAACCGAAAGAAATATCAACATCTACTTACATCTTGCCAAAGGAAAAAGAAGAACCCTCCTCATCACCTGATAGCACTGTTGAATCGGTTGCTCAAGTGGTACCGCCAGAAACTTTAGATAAACAGCATACTGATGCAAAACCATAATAATTGTATTTCATGTATAGATTCCAGTTATTAATTGGTGAATAAAATACTTTTAAAATAAAATATTGTTTGATGCAAATATGAAGATTACAAACTTTCCAATAATGTCTCTAGATTTTTATTAACTTTTACATCTTTTTACAATAATTTTCACAATTTTCTTAGGGTATTTTCTTAATTTTGCAGTAAAATATTACATTTTCAAACAAAAGAATTACGAATGATATTAGAAGCCCACCAATGAATATCATTAATGTTAAATACACTTGTTCTAAGATAATTGGTTCTGTCACATTTACTGACTCTTTCTCAACGTTCTTTGACTCTATCCAACGATGTTTTAATAGTTTGACAAAGCCAACTTCATATAATTTCAACATTCTATATAGTAAAAATAATCAAATTATCCTATTTTTTTTTTAATCAAATAAATTTGTACAATTACGAAGAACATACATATATAAATATTAATGTAAAGTTAAAATATTTACCCGATATCAATAGACCTTTTATGTGTAAAAGTCTTCGAAATTCCGGGAATTATCCATGAATAAAGTAAAGGAACTCCTACGGGATTCAATCGACAGAAGTACATTCCTCTAGCTTTTTTTAAATCTTCACTTTCGAATATTGTGTATAATTTATTAGATGTACATATTTTTGTATACATTTCCTCAATTGTATCCATAACAATATATCGTTTCATGTTATGAACTTTTTTGTATTCAGACGATACTCCTCGCTAAACTCAAATAATAAAATAATTATATTTAAATAAAACAGCTAAGAATAATCTACATCTTTACATTACATTTTATATTGTAATTATAGTTTCTATTATAGGAACTCGATTCATGAGTTGTTTATGGTATTTTTGTGATATATGTTTCTCAAAATTTGCATGAAATTATATCTAAATATACCTGATACTTGAAGATATTTAATACGTATTCACTTATTTTCTTATTTTCGTAAATTTCTGATGATTTATAGTGGTTGGAATTGAGGGGCTTATAACAAAAACGGCCCTTGTTACATTTTTCAACTTTTTAAATAATTACACATCTTGTATAATGGTCAGAAACGAGACTCATGAATGACTTACGCCTTGTCATAGTTATGTTTATTAATTCTTGTCATAGTTGTACAACTCAATTACTTAAATAGAGATCTACTTTGATCTAATTACAGATAAGTTACAGTAATTACATAATACGATAAATATTTTGTTTAAAACAACTGAAACGTATTGATCGGAAATTCATACTCTTTCGTTTTCCTAGAAAAAAACAAACATGGGCAAGGATCGTTTTTGTTATGAGCTCTTGACTCAGGAAAAATTATATTTTCGTACCTCGATAATAATATTTGGTACAGAACCATTTAAAGTTAAAATTTTGTATGAAGTATTATCCAAAAGAGATTCTATATTGTTGAAAGGGGGTGTGAAGGTAGTTTGCGTCATATAGCCTATTAAAAGGGCACCGAAAGCGGTTCTGATCAAACAAGAAAATAAACCCAACCATAATTCTATTATCCTTGAGCTTTTGGTCAAAGTCGAAGAAGATGGAAAAAAGCCTGTAAAAAAATTAGAGCTTTCATTCTTAATAAATTAATTGCTTAGTGAAAAGCTGAAAAGTAATAAATGCAAAAATGATTTAAAATGGTAAAAAAGTGAGAACAATATTTCTTAAAGATAGGCGTTAAAGCTTGTGCATTGATGAATTGTTTTCTATTCAATTTTTACACAGACACAACTGTACACAAGTATACATTGATTTAGCTTTTAATAAGACTTCACTTTCGAAAGAGATAATTTTACTCTTCTTTAATTTTCTTTTTTTGAGTTTCTTTCGGTTTAGTATTGTAATAATTTAAATTATTAATAATTATAGCTGTTAATAGTTATTACTATGTTAATAACGCGTATTATACAGTATAGATAATAATAACAATCGTGCCTTGTGTAAATAAAAGTTTGTAATCACAAAAAGATTTTCATGAAGAAGAATTTTAAGCAGATAAAGTTTGTATTTCATGTGTCACAACTTGCACTAATGTATTTTTTCTTACTTTGTCCGCAGATCATGCCAAAGTTATAGAAAAAATGATCGTTCAAGTCAGTCTGCAACTTCTTAAGCATGATACTCGACTCGATCTTGTGAGAAAGATAGCTACACATGCTCAATAAAAAGTATGTTATCAGAATTGCGTGCCAAACTCTTTGGGAGAATAATTTCACCATCCAGGTAGGTACGTGTCTTACTTCTCGTTCAATATATAGCCGATATCTGCGAGTAAATTATGATACTGTACATATTTGAAGACTATACGGAAAAGCATGATGTTTATTGATTTTCTGGTTTTAAGTTTTAATATCATTTGATGGTTAAAAGAATATATAATCTACCCATTAATGGCTAACAGTACGTTAATGTATCATTTTACTATTCTTTTTTATACTATTTTTCTTATACCCTTTTTATGTCTGTTGCTTTTCTTTAATGGGTGAATGTGACTTACGATTGGTTGAAAAAAGAAACGTATAGAAAAAAGAAAGACATATTACGATTATATATCATATTTAAAAATAAGTGAAAAATCCCAGAAACTTCGTATAAGACCAGAATAGCTAATACTGTGACAATCAATATCCTAAAAACATTGAAAAATATATAGGTAGCGAGAGCATATGTATAATCCCTGAATTAATATTAAAATTATTTTCCTATAAAAGACAGACGGCGTGGCTTATTATTATTTTTTTTAATAAGACGATACTTTATGATTCTTCGATACATATTTAAAATAGTAAAATGAATTTATTTGCATTTTTTATATAGTTTATACAATCAAAGAAATGCTAATAGATAAAAAATATTGAGAGTAAAGTTTGTTTATAAAATTTGTTTTTATAATTCATAACTATAACATTCATAATGAACATCAACATCAATCTTTTTACTATAAAATACTCTTACTCGGCTTTCCATAAAGGCATCGTCATCTGGGTAATAGTCAATCTCTTGGAATGAGCCTCCATCCTCGGTATTACATCTGTTTCATTATCTTCAATATACTTTAATAAACCAGTTCTAAATATGCCATCAGGATCTGACGCTCCTGTACTCTTCTCGTTCGTCAGAATCGGTTTTAATCTAAAACGAAAATCTGTGTCTGTGTTGCTTTAATATCTAATGTCAAATTCATTCAATAAGAGAAAAAGAGAGAGTTTAGCATTACGTGAAATTTAAATATTCGGACAAAATATTCCAGATCTCGCCTATAATTCCGGTGATTCGTGTTCCATTATCTATGCTGTTGATAAGGTTCTTTTCCTAAAGAGACATCATAAAATATGGTATAAATGATAGTAATTCGAATAATGCCCGACTCTATGGTCGAGCAAGTTCAACATTTTATGGGTCCTTAACAGAAATTCTTCATTCATTTAAAAACATCTTTAAATAGAAGCGCAAACATTAAAATAAAATGTATGTAATAAAATTAAAATAATAAAATGATATATCTAATAAAATATGTATTACATAATATTATGTTAATATACAGGGTGGTTGGTAACTGGTGGTACAAGCGGAAAGGGGATGATTCTACGCGAAAAAAGAAGTCGAAAATATAGAATAAAAAAAAAATAAGAATAAAAAAAATAGAATAA
Source organism: Bombus confusus (assembly GCA_014737475.1). Taxonomy (NCBI): domain Eukaryota; kingdom Metazoa; phylum Arthropoda; class Insecta; order Hymenoptera; family Apidae; genus Bombus; species Bombus confusus. Next base: position 24,423 of record JACXIV010000044.1, read on the forward strand.
AAAAAATATAGAATAAAAAAGTCGGATAGTAAGTTAGTAGGTAGGAAAATACATCGGTCACATTGGAAGTGTTTATCAACATAACGTCAATCGAGACAATGATCTACAGTGAGATCCGTTATAACGAGACGTGACAAAGTGCACGCGTACCGAGCGAAAATTCAAAGTCGATTTTCTCGAAAACAAAGCCTCAAACGAAAAATTTTTATTCTATATTTTCGACTTCTTTTTTCGCGTAGAATCACCCCCTTTCCGCTTGTAGCACCAGTTACCAACCACCCTGTATAATATATAATTATAAATATATAACAAAATTTTATTTTTACATTTGGTATAAATTTGATATAAATTATGTTTCAACAGGTATAATAGAATTTAATTAAAATAAAATGTATAATGATCCTGTTATCGTATAATTCTATATAATTTGTTAAGAAAATTCAGTGAAATGATAATGTCTTCCTGCTTTTCATGATTTGATTGCTGTTTGTAATGTTCCAGCAAAAATTTATATAAAATAAGTCAGAAAGAAAAAAGCAGCTTTAACTTTATAATTATGTACTCCGCCAGAAAACGAAAAACATTATTTTTACCTCGTAATAAGAGAACCTAACGATTCTTCCTTGGAAATCGTATGTTTCCTCCTCTCGACTTCGGCTCAGCAGTTCGTGATTTACAGCTGCGAAAGCCGGGATACTGAAAATCGGTACAAAATCCTGTAGTTTCTTGTCCCATATCACACCGTTCACTGATCGAACAGGTCTAAGCAATTCGTGAATCATCACGAGTAGTAGTATCTTTCTCATAAAGAAAAAGTTTCTTGGACTGTTTTGCTCGAAGAACGACAATGGTAACGTTCGCTCTTGCTTTAAACGACGTTTGCTTCAACCACAATCGTTAGCAGGAGGTTTCATTATACATATTGATGTTGCTCGATATTTTCGTTTTAATGCGATATGATTATCTTCTAATCGATCAAATCATTTATTTTCTGCTATTTTATTTGGTGGATAGTCGTAAGGTCGATTTTGATCAATGTAATCATTTTAAAAAGTTCTGTCTGTCGTCTTTTGTTCTATCTATCCTGCTTTTCGAGTGTAGTCTAATTCATTTAGACTACAGGAGTTACAAGAAGTCATTTAGAATACTATTTCGAGATATGCGAGATTTAGATAGATTTTTTAGATAGATAGTTGAAACTATCTTTCATTTATACAGCTACGAGATGATGAAAAGCCTATATAATCAAGTTGATATTGTATAAATTTCACTTTTAATGTAGAATTAAATAAGAAATAAAAAATAACAGAGCTTAAAAAAAATAATTTTGACGCATCTTTTTTTAGAAAAGTAGAATTTCTCCATGATATTACACATATCGAAAGAAATTATGTTGTAGTTGTATCGTAACACATGAAGTAATTATATATGCAATATTTTATTGAAAGTTTAATTAGATATAAATAAAATAGATATAGGAACTTCTTCATATCTATGGAATAGAAAAGAAATATTTTTTTTTATTTTATTTAGAGAATTACAATCAATTCTAAAAAAAAAATAATTTTTAGTAAGTTTTTCTGGCGTGTTACAATGTCATGAGTATAAAGAGTTTATTGCATGTTTGATTCTAATTGAATCTAGTGCTTAAATCTAAGGGATAGTGTTTTTTTAGCCTGCGGATCTGATCCGTCGTGTCAAGTAATTGAGAGACTAGAGGGTTTAGGTGGTTGTTAACTCTTGTGCTATATCTATTACTGAATTTGGATATTTCTTCTTTGACTGTGGGTATCTTGAGGTCGCGATGTATTGTTTCGTTGGTAACGTACCAGGGTGCGTCTAATAAGGTTCTTAGTGTTTTCGACTGAAGTCGTAGGAGTATCTCTATGTTGGAGTTGCTTGCTGTTCCCCATAGCTGGATTCCATAGGTCCAGACAGGTTTTAATATGGCCTTGTATATCATTATTTTACTCTGCGTGTTTAAGTTGGAACGTCGGCCAATGAGCCAGTAGAATTTTTTTATTTTTGTTTTGATTTGCTTCGATTTGTCAGCTATGTGTTGTTTCCATGTCATTCTTGTGTCCAGAATGATGCCCAGATATCTGACTGACTCTTTGTTTGGGATTGGAATGTTGTTTATCGTCACTTGTGGACAGGTTTGTTTTCGCAGCGTAAAGGTTATGTGACTAGATTTGTTTTCATTTATTTTGAAGCGCCATTTGTGGAACCACTCTTCCATAGAGTCGAGGCCTCGCGAAAAGAAATATGAAAAAATTACATTTATAGTTTAAATGCAAAAATTTCTATAATAATACAAATGTGTATTAAAATTTTTATAATTTTACGTAAATAAATTCTTCGTTTTTTGTAAATTATCTATCTATATATATTGTTCAATTCAATCGAATTTAGAATAAGGAAAAGTAAAAGAAACTTTCGATTAAATATTAAAGTAAACTCGGAGAATAAACAAATTTTTTAAATTTAGATTGAATTCAAGTTGTCTAAATTTATTATCAAATTTTAAAATATTCTTTTCAATATTATGTAATATTACAAAAATTACTTTTCCAAACATTCGATAGTTTATCTTTCTTTTTCCATGCAAGTTTCCCTATTTACTATTATTTCATGATTTCAAAGTTTTATAACAAATTTAAATAATCTTTCCAATAATCCACATAATTACACGTTATTCCGTGCACTGTTAAGATTGAACATAACGATTAAAATTAATCGCATGTCACATATCAACCTACCATTTGAATAAAATAGTTCTAGCTAATATTGCTAACGAAACGTCACGGTAAATTGCTCTAACATTTGCTTCGATAAATGTTATCGTGTCTCACGATCTCGCGTTTCTGCAACACAGTCGATGCTAAGCGCTATGATTTCATACTGATAAATCGTTGTAACATGAAAACATACATACGATTTAGGTCAGTGATAGAAATGCGTTTAGTAATATAGGTATATCGTCAGGTTAATGGAAAAGAAATCCTATGAAATGGGACTTCTTTTCTGTTCTGATTTGCACATAGAGTTTCTGCGATTTAGAACGAAACGCTACATATAGACGTTGAGAGACAGCTCAGACGGATGTATTTAGTGGTAATTTGAAAATGATAAATGCCACAAGTTGATGGATCACATTTAGGAATTAGATGCACACGGGTAAATCTAGTGTGGCCAATATTAAGACTGTTCGATTTTAGGTAAATATTCATAAAAAGAGAGTCCTCTTTGAGCTTTCATTTTATTATAAAAAAAGTTTACACGAAAGTATGCAATTTTCTCAAGACTGTTTACATCTAATAAAGTGCGAAGGACAGAGACTTTTTCCTTAAGTAACCCAGACCTAACAGAAACTCACTTCTGATTAGCTTAAAATTACTATCAAAATGCAAAATAATTTTATTATAAACCTTTTTTGAAGATAAGTCTTTAATAGACGGCGACCACCAACTGAAGTGACTGTTTGAACTGACTGTTTACAATACTACTCAAGATGATGACCATGACAACATATTAAAAAATTATGGAAATCAGAGGTGGTTCTCTTCTTGTGAATATTTATCCAATATCGTTTGCTAATTACTTTAGTTGGGAAAAAAAGAAACGTGGGTGAAAAATTTTGTATTACCATATTTTATTGTCATAGCTACAACAGTAATTAGGTAAGCTCCTTTCTACAAAAAAATATTAGATTTTCTAATGAAAGTATTATGAGGGAAAGAACAATACCAATAAAAAGCATTTCAAAAATTAGATAAACTTGATGTATGTCGATCCTTTTGAAAGGAGTCCTTTCTATATTATTTCTGCGATAGTTCATCCAGCGATCTTTTAAGACATCTATTAGGCCAACTTCGCGTAATTTTATTATTCTGAAAACCATAATTCGATTAAGAAGAGTACCTTCGTAAATCCTCTATGTGTCTAAAAAGAAACTAATGTAAGAAAAATAGCACGAAGATGTGTCCCCCTTCAAACCATTCAACTTTGACCCGCGATATTTATCACTTGTACATGTGTATTCCAATACTTATCACAACAATTTTTACGAGTATATTATACGAAACTTTCTGAAATTTGAAATCGAAAACTATTATCGTGATTATAATAGTGAAATTTGAAACGAATTTTTATAGAAATTACATGAAATTTATTGCAAACGTACACTTTGTAAAAAATTAGTATAGAAAATTAGTATTAGCAATGTAATGCAATTTAAAGATTTTGCAGTCTCGCTAAATATTCGGGATTAGTAATGTACTGAATAATTAACTGTTCATAAACTTTGATGATTTTTGCGAAGCATTTGTTTTCGATAAATGTCTTGTAACTTCTACATATGTACAGTTTTAAATTCGTCCGACGTTTTATCAATACAGTCACGACATTATCATATCTTGTTACAATATTACAGTTAACAAATTTCTAGCATTGTTCGATTACTTTCGTGAGTCACTGTATAATATATTTTCATTTCCTGAATTTCGATATTCAAAATTAAGAAATTTCTCAGAGGTAATTATCTAATTTGTCATAAGTATATTTACGATGTGTCGATGGAACGTTTGTACGGAAAACGTTTTGATACACCAAATCCAATCCAAGTTTGAAAATAATTTTTTCCCACTGGTACGATCGGACAGAAATCTTTGCTTCTTGGATATGCTTTGTTTTCATTCTCTAAAATGGCGATTAATTCTTTGCCAAAACAAACTTCCTTGTATATGAAACTTAAATTTTTCTCAAAGAGGATACGTGTCGATAATTTGTAATCGTGATATATTGGCGAATGAGTGATATTCTGAAAGTACATTGTCAAGTCAACGTTAAATAACTGTATAGAGGATGAACTGTTAAAACTCATATTTTTTTTTAAACCGCCTTTTTTTCTTTTTATTTGTTATTTAAAATACTGTTGGAAACACAGAAAAAATCTTTTAACAAACAGCGTAACGAAATAAAATGTTGGAATTATGAGAGAAATAATACAATTTAAATTGTTATCTTTCGTAATAAAATCGTGTTAGGAGTGACTATAAATTTCAAGTCTTAATATCTAATTGCAACTTAATTTATTTCTAAAATCTTATCTCTAAAAATGTGTCCTTTATGTATAATTTAACATTTTAAATAATAATACCAATACCTTCATGAATTCGTAGATTATAGATCCTTCAAAAATTAGAACGTTGTATTTCGATTGCTTCAACAACGTGTCAAAATTGACAAACGGTGGTGTCATAGTTCGATTTGTCATTCGATAAATGAGACTAGAGCTGAAAACCAGCAGCATCAACCAAGCGAATAAAAATTTCGATGTGGATAATATCTTATTCTGATCGCAAAAACTTCGCGGAAGATATCCTGAAAATATTAAACACGACTAAGTTCTTCTAAAAATAAATGAAATCTTGTGTTTTTAGCTATTTCGTAGAACAATCGATCTACAATATTGTAAAACAAATTTAGAATAATTCTACTTTTATAATTAAGCTCCAGTAAATTCTATTTTATTTAGAAACAGTGCGATAAATATTTAGAAATTTATAGAAATTAATAAATTTTTGGAACTGTGAAATTAAGAGAATAATAATAGAATAAGAAATAATGAAACCTTGACAGCACATTATGGAATACGTGTAAAAGATATGATCGGCGAAATTGAAGTATCCACTCCTCGACTTTGATCGTTTACTTCTTTTGCGATTTTTGCGTGATCCATATTGAAAAAGGTAACCAGCGACAGCAAATATCAAGATTAGAAAGATGTGAATGCACAGAGTTTCGCGTGTAAACATGCTCAATAGCCACCTGTTGTCGTATTCGTATTTTGGCCTTATATACAATCGATACCTATTTAACGTGTGCCAGTAAAATGTGTTAATTTTGTCATAACAAATTATTTAACAAATGCTATCAAAAATCGTGAGTAATGTAAATGATAAATACGATAAATTTGGTCTTGAATTTGTATCACTGCATCACAGATGACCACATATCTACGTTGTCTATATAGCATTATAATTTTAAGTATTAATAATGTAAAAAATTGTAATTGATCTTTATCTCTTTTTTTAAAGTCAAATAATTTAAAGAAATATGTATTCAGAGATTAATAGAATATTTAAAGTAATTTTTAATAACAAAATTAATCTTCAACTAAAAATTTATTTAAAAAGAGATTTCTTACTTGGTATTCCAAATGGGTACCGTATAGTCGAATAGATTCGTGCGGAGAGCATAATATCCTGTTCGCAAAATCACTTGCGTTTCGTTTCGATCGAGCAACCCCATCACACCGCTGTAGCTTCCGTTTTCCAAGCGTTCTCCGAAGCGATGTTCCCCGTATTTCACTGGTATCAACCTAATCCAATAACTCGATGCTTTTTACCTTAGACGCTCGTTTTAATATTTCAGAATTTAAATCACCAATTTAAAAACCAAATCATCCAGCACTCGTACAAAACGCTGTAGTTAGGGTACTTGACGTAAGATAATATAGGTAATCATCAAATATACAAAAGTAATTAACTTCTCTAGCAATATTATACTAACTTTTTATAGTTTGTGTTTCGATAACTAAAATGTATAAAAATTTTCTATTAATTTTTATTCGTGGAAATTCCCGGATAAAGTTGTAGGTGTACAACTTTGAGAAAGTAGGGTAAAATAAGGTATTTAATTTTGCATTGTGTTGATAGGGAATCGCGCGTTTTAACTGAACCTTAGATTATAAGAAAATAAGAATTTTTGTTAATTTAGTTTAGTAGAGATATTTTCCAAAAGTATTGAAATATTTCCTTGGCCATAGGATAGGGTAAAATGGAACGCCCGCTTAAAGCCATGTAAAAGTATAAAATTTGTATTTTTGTAAAAATAGTAAGTATATGTTCTATATGTATAACTAAGTATGAAATAATATTAACATAATAAACAACATAATATTAAACAACATTTAGTCCAGATAAATATGAATATAAAACTAGATGAACACATCTCCGCTTTTAACTATAGTATAGGCATTATAATAGACGTTCCGTTTTACTCTATGTTAGTGAGTTCTATGTTATCCTGCATGAAATAATTTAAGTAACATTTAATATTTATACTTCAGCGTGAAACAAAAATATTGAGAAAATATCGGAAAACCTGAAAACGCTTAAATAAAAACCTGATGACACTAATAATCTTTCTTGTTATTATTGTACAAATATTCATATTAGCAAGGCATTTGATCAATTTTGCGAGTCACTAAATATTCTGACTAAAACAATGAATAGTTGAATTTTTAATTTAAAGACTATCTCAAGTTACCTTTTCTATGTCTACTAGTTCATTCTTTCATACTGCAAATATCTTTTCGTTGAATGTATAGAAATTGTTAACAAAACTTTTGAAATCTTCTTCCTTCACGTAGAAAATAATTTATACGTGATATGAAAAACGTACGTGAAATTGAGATGATATGCGAGCAGGTTCCATATGTCGCCACAGATTCCAGTCACCTTCGTGTCGTTGTCATAAAACATAACTAAATCCTGTTCCTAAAGTATAACGATGAAGTATTCTTTGAGTCTCGCGGAACAACGCCTCGAACTTACGGGCAATTCATATGCTTATAAGGGATCTGTTTAAAACCTCGTAGTAAGACGCTCTCAGAACTTTCCCACTGATATCTTTCATATGTAAATCTTGCTTCCTGGAAATCGTTTGTCTTCGGAAATCGCGAAATCTTGAATCATTGTACAGTTGAACGAAATCTTGTTGGTTCTTGTCCCAAATTATACTTTTCTCCATTTGACATTTTACATGGCAATAACGAAGAATTATTATGAACAGGGCTACAAGCATCTTTGACGTGTTCATTTTTGCGACACACATCGTGAATATCCGTTTCCTCGTTGGTTTCCGGTATGTACTGCGATCGTCCATCAGCAAAATATTGCTGCTATAATGTAGAAGGGGCACCTTTTCACATTATGATCTTTCTACTAAGATAACGCGTGGAAAATATACGCGTTAAAAAATAATGCTTTTACGAATATTGATTGATTTTGATTTTTATCTCTGAAATTCATAATAATGGTCGTAATTCAGGTCAAGTCACCTGCAATTGTGTGACTTTAATTTCTTTTTAATCCTTGAATATGTGATCTTTTTTTAGATATAATAAAATATTTCGAAATTACTAAGTTATCGATCTATGCTACAAAGTAACAGAAAATAATCTTAAAAATCATTATTTGCTATTTATTTTATTTAGAAATAGGATTTTCTGCCAAGTATTTGCAAATTGTGTAATTATTTCTGACAATTAAGTACGCTACCAATGCTCATTTTAGTAAATAATATACGTCATTTGTGGCTGACTATTCTCCTTTCTCACGCAAAAGACTTATTTCAAGTTAAGAAAAAAGAATTGAAATTGTTTAAGAAGAGGAAGTCAATAAATACGATACGTACATATTTTAACATTTATTCAGGGAACATGTTGCCGCGGATTGAAAATAGATTGGGATCGAGGTGTGACAAGAGGGAAAAATGAAGTGATATCGCTTTCATACAAAAAACATGGATCGTATATATGTATATCGTACTTGATCGTGTGTATGTGTATATATATAGATATATATACATATATAAAGATCAAAGATTAAATATATAAAGATCTTACATTTATGATCCTTCTTCAAAATGATTGATATAAATTAACTTAAATCTAACGGATAACGAGCCCTCGATGCGGACGTCAGGATTACCATACAATTAATAATAATAATTAATAATAATACAAAGACCGATTCGTAGGCTCGCTATCACCGAAAAAGAGTTCCATTTTAACATAATACATTATTAAATCGTTACTCTAATCATCTCGTTTAAATCGATTTTAAACAGTTGACAGCTTTATCTCGGCTGACAAAACACCCCCCCCCCCCTTTGACTCTCCTCTCCTAATAGAAAATTATAAAAAGTATAATACAATCTTGTTTAAACACTCTCACTCTAGACTTCCGTAACCTACAATTCGCTTGCTTACAATTCTAACTGTATAATTCACGCTATATCGCAACGAGCCAGGCGTTAATTCGTTTTATTATTATTCGAGTTTCACTAGAGACTAGTTTCGAACCGTTTATGAATACAGTTTGTAACGCCTGCTCCATATAATCGTAGGTTCTACGCTCTATACACGAATAATATGATCCTGTATAATTTACATGTTAATAATGTCGACAACTTTTCAATAATTTCTCGGAAATTTCTGAGCTTTTGTAAGTTCTTGCTATCAATGTAATCATCAACATATTTGTCTCGAGTATCGTTTAACTGAAGAGACTCTATAAAAAAATATTAAATTCTGGCAGTAGTTAAGAGCACACGATCTTGCTTGGTTTCTCACGTGAAACGAGCGAACGATTTAAAATACAAAATTTTATGAAACGATAAAAAGAGTATGAAAAACATTTTGCTCGGTGTAGTAAAGATGCGCGATTGGTTGAGCATAATAGTTGTTGTTCACGTTCAGATATGATTAGAATTGCTTTTCGTTTTTAAACGAATCATCGCCGATAGTTGACGAATTTAATTTCACAGATAAAGTTACTTTTTTAAAAATCTATTAAATGCACAATGAGATTGTGCTTTTCGCGTAATCGACTTACTGCTACAACGTACAGCCAATAATTGATTATTGTGCCACTTCTGGAGATCGGTTCTCAAAATCGTATTAGATGGTGAATACCATCTGGCAGACACACGATATTATATTTATATTACAATCTAGTAACAATAGATCAGTCGAGAAATTCACGGCTTCGCGTATGCAAAAATATAAATAAAACTAATAGTATAAAAAGTCTCACAGAACTTGCTTAACTTACAGAATTTTGTCGCATGAATAGTATCACCCTAACATTGTGACTATAATATAACGGAATATTAGATTCTCGTACACTTATACAAAATTAATGGCGTAAGACGTTATTAGTAAATATGTTTAAATACGTATTAACGTGATTTTCAATATGTTGGAAATGTTATAACACTGAAGATGTAACTACGAAATAATACAAGGGAAACGCGACAATATTAAACGGTACAGCCTACGTCCTATACTGCATATATTCATATTTATACGTATGTATATTCCGTTACGTTGTATGTATGTATAAAAAATTCGTTAAGGTTGTACACCATGTTTTTTTACGAGTTTATCGACAGTATAAAATATGTATATTCCAATTGAAGAAATAAATACAGAAACGTGGCAGTGATTAGGTATTGAAGAGAGATGTTACCTATCCTGTTTAACGAACGTTATCCGAATCTTCGAAGATCGAATCGTACTTGTGAAACGAACGGTATAGATATATACCTTGTGTAACGATTACCATGAATACATACAAAAATTGTTCAAGTGAACAATCTTCGTTCGTGTTCACTTCGATACCCTGGTCTCGGTAGTGACCTTACTGGGGTCTGGTAACCTGACAACTAGTTGCGCTCCATTTTGCATTGGTCTGGTTCCATTAGGTGTATTTATCTTGTTCATTGGCTGAGGTGCCGGAGGCAATACTTTCTTCGCTCCGCTTAATTTTGGCGAACAACACTGTTTATCATCGAAATCGTTCAAATTGATGTTTGTCGTCTGATTCGGATAAATGGGAGCCTTCATGGGCGTGCCGTGTTCATTGAAGCCGCAATTTGACCTCTGTTCGACGGAATTCGCATTCTGAAAGCTCGGCGGCAGCATCTTGATCCCATTGCTGTGGTCGTTCAGGTTACAGAATGGTTGCTCCGTGTTCCCTTTGAAGTTCATATCCTTTGGATCGCATTTGTATATTGGCGCTGATAGCTGCGTAGAATTGGTTTTATTCGTGCTTTTATGACTGCTTCCGGAATAGCTGGTGATAGATTCGTTACAGAAATCGCTCAGGTAAGTTTGGTTTATGTACCAGTTGTGCAGGCGATGGTGAATCTCCGGGAACTGCGGTCTGCGGTTGGCCACCTCGTGCCAGCACTCTATCATCAAGCTGTAGATCATCGTCGGGCAATCCTCCGGGCAAGGTAACAACTGCCGTGATCGAATCATGTCTATTACTTCTTGATTATTATACCCGTAATATGGCTGTAAATTAAACGTGCGACATTTAAGTATAAGTTTTTAATTCTATAGTATTATTATTTAACATTATTTCATTACCTGTAAGCCATAACTATAAATTTCCCATAATACGACTCCGAAACTCCATACGTCGGATTCTGTCGTAAATTTTCCGTAAAGGATCGACTCTGGTGGCATCCATCGAACAGGCAATAAACTTTTGGACTGAACTCTATAGTAGTCGCTACTATATATGTCACGAGATAAACCGAAATCGGAGATCTTTACAGTTAAATTGTCTCCAACTAGGCAGTTTCTTGCGGCCAAGTCTCGATGAACATAGTGATGACTCGCTAAATATTCCATACCTAATATGATATTATTGATTGAGTAAATTGTATAGATATATGTAATAAAACTATAAATTCCAAATTGATCTAACCAGATGCGATTTGTAAAGCGATGTGTAAAAATTCTGGCTGCTCTAAAATTTTCCCGCTTCCATTGTTTAATGGAACGTCTGATCTTGGTGAATGGCAAATGAGAAACTCGTGTAAATCCCCTTGGGTCATGTACTCAAACAACATACACATTGGTTCCCCTTTCAATATTACGCCCAGTAGGCAAATAATGTTTGGATGCCTTAGGTCTGTCATCAGATCAACTTCCCGTTTGAAGTCGCTTTGTGTCTTTGGGCTTGCGTTCTCTTTTAACGTTTTCACTGCTACATAAATTGGTGGCTCACATTTATTGCCGGTTTGTAATTCCCCCTTGTATACCTTTCCTAGAAAGCGTTCAGGAAATTATAGTTTATGTAAAGTGTGTATAAAAAGGATATATAAAATTATTCTATTTCATGCATACCAAAAGCTCCTTCTCCAAGTTCTTGCAAAAGGACAACATTATTAGTAGTAAATTGTGGTACTCTATTATTAGACGTCCGACTACTACCGCTACTTAATGTTCCTGTTCCTGGAGTTGTATTACCAGGACCAGCTAAAAGAGAACTCATTTCCATAGGTTGCGTCGTGCTTCGTCTTCCGTCGTATATATTTTTATCACATTGTATACCGGTTAGCATCTTTAAATAAAAAATAAAGTATTTTGTATTGTTATTGATAGAAAAACTTTTGATCCAGATTCATTTAAAATATAATTTTCAAATTAGGTAAAATTCTACCTTATTTGATGGCAAATGATTCATTTGCCTTCTAGACTTTCTGCTTCTATAGCAGCAGCAATAACAGACTAATATGACAACAAATCCTCCTGTTAGTACAAAACCAACGACTGCATAGATCCATAAGTTTTCAACTGTGAAGAAAAAAGTTATAGTGTATTCAGTAGTTTTATACTAATGAGTAATATATCTTTAATTGTTTATTTAATTATCATAACTTACCACATTTAGGTATGTTACAAAATTCTTTTTGCGGCTTACTATCGACATAAACGTAACACCACGGTTGTAATTCTTTATCGCCTGGATTACGGCAGTATGAATGCTTTCCAGCTAATTCGGGATAATCGGAAATCTGGAGATTGAATTCACCATGCGACCATTGCATACATGGTCTTCCACTAATGCTTGTCTTCACAATACCACGATAAGACTTTCCGCTACCCCAGTAACAGTAGTCATCTACAAAAAAATGAAACAACGCTTTACAATACAATAATATAGCTTTATTATTTAAGGAGCTGTTAAAGGAGTTTAATACGTACTTTCCTGTACATTGTTTCCTGAGGAAATTCCAAGACTTAAACAATCACGAGCCTCGGGGGTATCTTCCATTGGTAAATCAGAACAATCAACTAAAGGCACTTGATGTCCAATCAGTGGATGTCTTTTGGCAATTGCGTATTCTTTCTTACACAAATCATTTTCTAGCATTTCACATTCTTGCCGACAGATCCTGCGTAATTTACGATTGATCTCGTTTCTGCTAGATGACTGTGCTTCTCCATAGCTTTGATTTATTATCTTCTTGTTGGAAGCTTTCCCATCCTTATATGGATTGAATTCCGAGCCAGGACCTAATGTAGGACTACGTTTTCTGGGAATACCATGAACTCCTGTAATATCATCTGCATCATCCCCATCACCCGCATCTCTTGACAAATCACCCTGATTCGAATTCAAAAAATGAAATAAACTTGCGCTAGCTTCAGAATTTTTAAGTTTAAGAATACTGGCAGGGTCACGACATATTGGGAATGCAGAGTAACATAATGATGGCTTTGCATAACCCTCGCAGTTCGACGAGACCTCACTGAAACATAAACAATAATTTATTTTGCTTTTATATAATCAAACCATAATCATGTACAATTCACTTACTTTGAATATTTAATAACACCAAAAGCTTTCATTAGTTTATCATCAAGCAGCTCTTGGGTCATTGGATACGGAATATAAACAGATTGATTTCCTAAAAATTGTGCACATGTTTTCCCTACATATACCTAAAAGAATAAATTAAAACTTTAATGCAGAATTTATAATTTAATAACCAATCTAAAACTTTATGATTGCTTACGTACCTCGCATTTTCCTTCATGATTGTCTTTTCTCCCAGGAGATAACTGCATATTGACGTTTCTAAGGCCGCCGATTGTATGAACGTCGATAGTACTAGATTGAGAACTAGTTGGTTGTGGACTTGGTGATAATATACTAAATGGATTTGTTGATGCCAAATGAGAGATGTGAGGAGTTGACATTCCAGTTCCTGAGAGATCTAATCCATCTCCAGGTCCAATGCTGTTAATAATACAAAACAAGAAAACGTTTATTTCAATATATTCATTGAATAACATAGAAATTTAAAGAATAAATTTGGTAGGTTAGGAGTACAAAACGTTTTGCTTTATTATTTCAAAAAATGATATATTTCTACCATAATGGAAGCATATATAGATTCATTTGTTGTGCAAAGTAAAAATATCAATTTGTTACTTCATTGCGTGAACATTTTATGTCATGATTTTTAGAAAGATACACGATTATTTTCTCCAAAACATAACCTTCAAGCATAAAACAAACACAACTATTAACAGATAAAATGTTCTGATTCATGGAATAAAATGTTTTAAAATAAAAATAAAATCACACAAATTTATATTTTCGGTTCTTTATTTAACGTATATCAGTTACATTCTTGTATGTTTACTGTCGTACAAAATTCGCGGCAGTTTCTATAACCTCACTGAAAAAAACAAACAATGATCACCTTGTTTTTGTAACATTTGTAACATTTTTGACACTATGTATGGCACGTACAAAAATACGAGTATTTTGTAACAATACTAGGTACAAGAGTAGCTTCATATTTATAAATTATTTTTAAAAATTTTAACAGAAAAATCTTATGTCATTTGACACCACACCCGGCGTCCATTTGTAAACTGACGCTAATCGCAGTTTTTGGGCGGTGAAATAAAGAATCACCACTTAAAAAGAAAAGTAGCTGTTTAAAGTAGACACATGATAACAATTTATGATAACATAAATTTAATACAATAACAATGATTATTTGACATTTTTCAAATTTAAAGTATTTAACTTAAAATTTTTATTAAAATACCTTTCTTTTTCTGGTATAATAGTCGATATAATTAATTATCAAATATAAATTTAAAAACAGTGAGAAGGTCGTATCGTTTATCATTTATTAATCTAAAATAATATTTACTGAAAGATGTCATACTATGTAATAAATAAGTGTTACGTAAATTTAATATTTACCCTTCGATAAAATCGCCACCACCAACCATGTCCGGTGAAAATCTATCATCATCCGATGTTTGACTAATGGGGTCGGGATGTACAGGAACTGTAAAATAAATTATTATTTAAATTCAAAATATATTCTCTATGAAACGCATTAATATACTTAAAAATTTAATTTACATCTCATGGAGGTTTATAAATATTTCATATAGTTTCATATTGCTCTCTAAATACTTTAAAACGTTTGATGCGTTTATTAAATATTCTTGTTCATTTATGCCATGTATATTCTTTCTTTAAATAACAGTTTAAAAGTTGTTCATCTTTTATTACAATGCCTAAGCTAGTCAATTATTCTCTTTTCAAAATCGTATCAGTTCAAAATTAGCTTTCGAAACAATCTACCCTTTCAAACTGCACCCTTCTCTTTTTTCCTTCATAATAGATTTGCATAATTATTGACAATACTGGTTCCCATTTCCTAAATTTTTCAAAAAATTATACCACATACAGTGATGGATAAATCTATATTATTTATTCGAAAAAAATTATTCATTTCCAAAACAGTTCGATTCTTGTATTGATTTTACAGTAATTAGAGTAGTTTTATCTTTCGGTAGAAACAATTCATTATATATTTTTTATCATTAATTCTTATGGTAAAGTTGTTTAATGATAATAAATAATAAAAATCTAAAAATTGTGCAGAAAAATCGGATCTGTGCTAATATCTTTGTTCATTATCGTATGTTTCTCTATCGTGACTCAAGATCACCTTCTTTGAACACAAACAGTCCTTCTAATCTATCCTCCTCTCTCGTGTTTACATGTCTTACCCTAACCCCATTTTCCTCTTCAATATTAATCCTGACCAGGACCTTTGTTCGAGATGACGCGCGGCTATGCCTATGGGCGGGGTGGTATAGACGTCAGCCCGATAAAAATATGATACCAGCGCGGACCAATTGAAATCTTTCTGGTACAACGTTCAAGGTGTTCCTCTGTCGAAAGGAGGATGGACTGCTGCTCTCTTTGTATGCCTGGCACGTCGCGTGGTCCTTTTGAAAATCTCCGGGTTCGCGCGAGCCTGCATTTGCAGCTACGGTTTATTCATCCTCCTCCGCCAATGCTCGTGCCTTTGTACCGCTATAATTCTAAAAGAGTTGGGACACGATGAAAAGGGCGTACGCTGCACTCGCTAAAAATTTCCTGCCGTCGAATTTTTCGATCTCTCTGTCTCATTTTTTACGTTTTTTCCCTTTTCCCCTTTCTCTCTTCTTTTTTCTTTTTTTTTTTCACCAGGTGTGTACGGTTGTCTGTTTTATTTTTCCCGTTGCTTTCCCTTTCTTTGTTCCTCTTTCTCCAAGGAAAAAGAGGGAAAATAGCAGTAGTTTCAACCTCGTCCTTGCATTTCGAGGAAAGGGATGAACTCTGTGATTCGTAGAGAAATTAAATGCAGCGTATGGCATAGTACTGTTTTGTTTCCTTCTGTTTTTGGTTCCCTGTTTTTGCGTTTACGACTGTAGAACGCTTTTTAAGTTACTTTCGCGATCATTAAGTTTTCTCGAAATTAAATTGTTGAGATTTTAATTGGCACAAAATTGTTGCGTGTTTCCTTTCTGTTTATCCGCATTTAATGATAACTTATCCTTTCAAATTAATACGAAATAAACGAATAATTTTCTTACCACGTTAGAACGATTAGAAATGTTGGTTTTCAGTGAAAAATGTTTAAAGATGAAAATTTGCATTTTGACTGTTACAATTGTAATAATAAAATAATGTTATTCCAATAATATTTAAGCACATGCTCAAGCAGAAAGTAAACGATATACCAGATTAAGTTTCAAGAACGAGAGATCCATTGAAAAACTCTGCCCCATTACTACAGATAAGCGGGAACTTCAGCTTCTTTCTTCTCTTTTCTTCTCTACAAGTACGATTAAATCGAACTCGTCTTCCTTTTATCGTGAAATCGATAATTTTGCTTAATGAGTGGCGTTCAAACAACGTCGCCGGAAAACTTTTCGAAATGTCCACAACAAGCTAGTGGAGAGAGGTCCTCCTCCCTCGTTGGAGGGTAGATTCAGATTTCCGATATTATTTACCTTGCACCAGCCCAGAGAATCTTGCGAACAAACACAGAGGGTGTCTCTCCCTGAGGACCGATTTACGTATAACAAACTACCAACGATTACCAAGCGAAATTACTTTTCGTACTCGGGAAGATTCTCGGTTTTGTTCACCGTTTGATGTCGCGAAATTTTCTGTGGACGGTGTAATCGCGAGAATATATCGGGCTTCGAATCGCCTATATTAATTCCGTATATATAAATATTTAATAATATTTGAAATATTTATTCCATATTAATAGGTAATAATAGGTAGCGAAGTATTTACTTATGAAAAATGGTTGATTTTAGCTTTGAAACATATCATAGTAATGAATTACAGATTTTTCTGCAGTATTTTATATTTTCTTCTAAGCGATATAAAGTGTCTTGTAGATGCATAATCTTTACGCTCTTTTCACTTTAGATTATCTTCGTGGTGTGAAATAACGAGAGGATATAACGAATATTGTTTGAGAGAAAAGGATATGTTGCTGACATTTCAAGGTTCATTAAATTTTCATAAAACAGATATTAAACCATGTACTGTATTAACGACATGTTAAAATTAAAAATCACAAAATATCGATGTCGTGATTAACGTAAATATCAGGTGGTATTAAAACTTTCAAACAGGTTCATTTACATATTCATAAAATTCGCGTTCAATATTTAAATTCTGTTCATTATTTAAGAAGAGAAGACCAGAATGTTACACGATTTTATTTCAAAATGTTGCAATGAGGATATTATCGAATTATTTGAAGATAATAATAAAATACGATATAAATGGAAAATAGACGTATTCAAATGTTCCTATTATTTAAGAAAATAAAATATTCTGAATATAAATGAATCCACTCGAACGGATTGAAAGTACGATGGAAACGTAAAATAAACGAAAAATACACGATCAAATAGGAAATTATTAAAATATTTCACGAGTTATTATCTAAATTAATACCACGCTGTACGCAATTCAGTTTTTATTTCAACAACTAAAATGCAAAAACTACACAAAAATTGGGCAGGTATTTTCGTTCGCTTAATTGTCGTTCATTATTTGAAAAATACGTTACGAAGAACAGAATTTAATTTCGTCATTACAATGAGATAAAAAATGTTAACAAAATATCTGTCGTTAAATTCGGCGCAGACATATTAAAATACCCAATGGTCAAATATCCTGCTAATAAAAACTCTACGTTACGTAATTCCACTTTCAGGGAATTACGACGTAATAATTCAACTTTAAACACGACAAATAAAATACACGAAACGGATGGAAAATAGATTTATTAAAATATCCTACAATTCTCTCTGTTTAAGGAGAGGAGCACGCCGCATCGGCGTAATTCCATTCGTAATTGCGACCACCTTTTCATTGTGGAAATATTTGCGCACCGGTGGAAAACGTAATAAAGCCGAACTGGATACGAGGATGTGCATAAAAAAGATAAAAAAAGGGATAAAAGTAAAATAGCGAAAAAAGTGAGGAAAAATCGAAATCGCGGGCCGCGGCTTGCTTTATGGTCGTACAGTGGGATTTTTATGTAGCTTCGCAACGGTAACAAACTGTAGCTCCCCGCATCGATTCTATTTTGATTTCAATTATCTTTCATTACACGGACCGCATTGTATGATTTCCGGCCGCGAATTTGATACGCGATGCAACTCGAGCTTCCGGCCGTGCTCCATTCGATTTATCACGGCTTCGACAATGCGCGGCCATCATCGCGGTGTTTCGATCGCGTTTCTCGTTTTTTTTTTAATTTTCGCTTTTTTTTTTCTCTCTTCGATCGAAATTGAAGAGGTTGCCGTGCGTACAGGGAGGAAATGAATCTCGATGGAATGCGAATCGCGTGTAATTCGATGGATCTGGAGGAGATTTGTTGGCGTTTCAGAATAGAGTAATGGCCGTTTTGCGAGTTTGCAATAAGCATCTGTTTTACTGAATTGCGTTCATCTATGAGCGTTCTATAGAGCACATTCTAGATTAGAGTAATTAGGATGAACCGTTGTTTTCTTTATCATTCTGTTGGTAATGTACGGTGAAACGACACATATTTCGTGATTTTGAAACGACGAATGATTTACGTGAATTAAAATTTTACTTTCTAGAAATTTAGAATAATTCATTGGAATAATTAATTTAACTGACAGGAGTCTGATAAATATTTATATTTGTGATACAAAATTTGTGAAATAAAAATGTTCCCAAGTCTTGCGAGAATCCGTGTCTTCCTTTCAAGAGGAAAACTCCACTTTTGGAAATGCCCAAAAATTTTAAAGAATTTAAAGATCTTCTCCTCAAAAGTTTTCATTTCCTTCAACGTTCTATGTTAGTTTTATTTAAAAACTCTACGAGCGAAAAAAACTGGAATTTCCATTAAATTTTCATTAAAAGAATCTCGTAAGAGAAGCGCAGAGACACGTGAAATATATTACTGAAAGAATGAATTTTAAAATGACGGTTGAAGTGTCGAAATTATTTAGGAATAAACAACGAGGTGAATGGAAGGCCACGGAGTTGTAGGAAGAGCAAGCTCCAGATGCGAGTGGAACGCGGGGGAGGAGTTATTAATGACGCCAAGTTGTCTTATCTTTTTCCACTTCCTGTTCGAGATACATAATACGTGGGTCGGACACGTAACCGCTGCTGCATCTCTGTAACATAGTGCATTCGACTTTGGCTGGTACGATCGCGTGCTGCGACTCGTTTCCATCGATAAGAATTCCCTTCGCATCGCGATACGTATCGGAGACATCGTCGAAATCTTTGTGTGGTGATATAAACACCTTTGTAACCGTCCTCTTGGGTAACAACGAGACGACGGGAAAACAAACTAGAAAAACGAACAGCCGAAATAAATACTAATTAAACGTAATCGACAAAGGTCGAATATAACGGTTAGCTAACGGTCGACCGAGGCGCTTTCGACACAGGCACTCGAATAAGCGATTAGTATATTTTCCGAGCATCCAAGCGAACAGACAAGCGAACAGATATAATCGAGTAATCTAGTGATTACAGTTTCTACTAAATTCTGTTAATTATATATTCAGTATTTTATCTTTGCACTCATAACCACCTAATTTGCATCGGAATATTAAGCGAACAGATATAATCGAGTAATCTAGTGATTACAGTTTCTACTAAACTCTGAAAATTATATATTCAGTACCTTACCTTTGCACTCATAACCATCTCATATTGGTAACCACGACGTGATTGATAGAAACGAGGCGATATTAGTGCAAATTTTAAAACATCTTCTTCCATAAACTGAATAAAATGTCTCGCGAACGCGGTGAAGCACGTACGACGGATATCTCAGATGGAGCGTTCTACTCGAATGGCCAGTTAATTCGTTTACCAATCACACGACCTGAGAGAATCGACGATTTTTAATCCTGGAAGTGCAGTTCCGCTTTACCAGACAGAACACCCTCCCAGTTTTATCGAGATTTTAAAAAATCAGCCACCTCAGCGATCTCAGATGACCGCCTCTTGACACTATGGAAAAACTGCCTTCCAGCCCATACGAGGGCGATCCTGGCTTCAGCAAAGACCAGAGACCCAAACGAACTCATGGAAATAGCAGCAGTATCCATAGCTACGCTGGAGCTATGTGCTGCGAGCACCTCTCGCACGCAGTATCCAACTCCAACTTCTACGCAGCATCCAACTCCACCTTCTACGCAGCGAATGGACCAACGACACGATACAATGGAAACTCGACTCGGCAGGCTGGAACGCACAATGAAGCGATTTGCCGCCATGAGCATCAACCGTCGGCGGCGATCCCGGTCAAGCTCCAAGTTTCGAAAACCCAGACCACGCTCGAGCGAGAAAATGTCGGGCTTCAAGTTCTTGGAACAAGGGAAACTCCGGCAGTCGCCCGTAAACGCGGCATACAATGACGACTGCTCTACTTCTCGCCACATTTTTGTCACAGAAAAAATTACGTAGGCTTTCTTCGCAATCGACACGGGTGTCGACATTTGTATGTACCTATGAAGCAAAATACAGGGACCTTGGAAGAAGGACGTCAGCGAACTGTTCGCCGTTAACGGGAAGTCCATTGCGATCTTCGGCATGAATTCTCATGGAGTTTCATAGTGGCAGACGTACGTAAGTCTATCATCGGAATGGACTTTTTAAGCCACTATGGGTTGTTGGTGGACTGACGAAACCGACGATTAATAGATCGAATCACCAACTTCTCCGCAAGAGGGTACGCGGCCGACTCCGAAGCCGTATCCATAAAAACGATCATCGGAGAAACGAACTACCATCGGACGAACCGTCTTCGGACGAAGGAAAATTCAACAAGGCGTGGTACACCACATGAAGATTACGCCAGGACCTCCCGTCTGCAGCAAACCACGCCGTCTCGCCCCCGATCGACTCAAACGGGTGAGAGCTGAGTTTGAGATAATGTTGGAACAAGGAGTGATACAGCCATCGAAAAGTCCATGGGTATCATCCATGCACGTCGTCCCGAAGAAAGACCTGCGACCTTGTGGCGACTACCGAGCCTTGAACGCACGAACCATCTCTGACAGGTATTTGCCACCACATATCGAAGATTTTGCGTAAGGTCTACATGGTAAGCGAATCTTCTTTAAGATCGATCTTGTTCGCGCTTATCGATTGCGCCCGACGACATCGAAAAAACTGCGATCACGACCCCGTTCGGTCTATTCGAAGCGGTGAATACAATCGTCGGACTGCGAAACGCGGCGCAAACATGCCGACGGTACGTCAATGAAATAACACGCGGCTTGGATTTCGATTAAGCATAAATCGACGATTTTCTAATATCTTCCGAAGACGAACAACATTACGAGCATTTGCGCGCGCTATTCGAACGATCAAGCAGCTACGACGTTATAATCAACTCCACGAAATGCGTATTCGGCTAAAAGGAAATCACTTTTTTAGAGTACTGCGTTAACGCCGACGGGATAAAACTGATCGCCACACGCGTTGAAGCCATTGTAAACGCGCCGAAACCGACGAACGCAAAAAAATTATGAAGGTACCTCGGTGTGATCAACTTCTACCGACGTTTCATACCGGAGGCCGCCGAAACATTTCAAACTCAACGACCTGTTAAAAGGGTTAAAAAAGAGCAACGCGCTCATTGAGTGGTCATCACAAGCCGAAAACGCCTTTCGCGAGTCGAAGCGCGTCCTCGCGAACGCCACAATGTTAGTTCCTGATATCTGACGCGCCGATCAACCTTACGGTAGACGTACCTAACTTCGCGATAGGAGCGATGCTCCAACAACGGGTAAACAATACATTGCAATCGTTAGATTATGAAATCATTACGAAATCATTGATCCCGGCATAACGAAAATACAGCGCATATGAACTTCTTGCGATATACATAGCGGTCAAGCAATTTAGACACGCGGCAGAAGGGAGAAGTTTCGTAATATTCACGGATCACAAGTCCTTGATGTATGCGTTCGATCAAAATCTAGACAAATATCCACTGCGACGATTTCGATACTTAGACTATATCAGACACCGTCAATGCATTCCTTGTCAGCGATGCAAAATAACCAGACATGTATCTTCACCAGTCGGCACAATCGAAATAGCAGTAGGACGTTTTGAGCACATTCACGTAGACATTACCGAGATGTAATATTCGCAAGGATATCGATATTGTCTAACGTGTATCGATCGATTTTCACGGTGGTCTGAATCATTCCCATTGTCGAAATGGAAGCGTCGTCCATTGCCTCAGCCCTTCTTTCTACGTGAATATCCCGTAGAGTAACGACTGACCAAGGGCGTCAATTCGAATTAAAAGCATTTAATCAAGCATTTGCGCACGACGGCCTATCATCCTGCGTCAAACGGGATGGTAGGCAATTGAAAGCAACAATCAAATGCCACGATACGAGCAACTGGGTAGCAATCTTGCCAATTGTCTTGTTAGGCATTCGACTTGAACGCAACAGCGGCCGAATTGATTTACGGCATCGGCATACAACTATCAGCGGAATTCTTTCTGCCCGCGAAAGGATAAACGACTTCAGACTATGTTAACCGAGTAAAAGAGCGTATTGACAAAATTAAACCGCAATCGATGGTACGACACGGTACGCGTAAAGTTTTTGTTTTCCGTGAAATCGCGTCAACACCTTATATATTCTTGCGAGACGACACCGTCAAAGGCCCGCTACAACCGCCTTACGACGGTCCATACAAGATGATTGAACGTGGCGACAAAAACTTTAAAACCTCAGTCAATAATAAAAACGCAATCGTTTCAATCGATCGCTTACAACCCGCCTTCACAGTACCCGACGAAATTGAGCAAAAATTGGACGAACCCAGCACCGAACCTCTCGAAATAATATTATATCCCGAAGCTCGAACCAATCAAAAAGTTGTACCGGAGTCGCATCGAGAGGGAAAAGCAAGAGGCTGGTATGTCACGCGATCTGGCAGACATATCCGTCTTCCCGATCGTTATCAAGTAAGCTTCAAATAAGTTAATAATCAAAAAAAAGAAACGTTATCACTAACAAGGAGGTTCTGTGGTGATATAAGCACCTTTGTAACCGTCGTCTTGGGTAACAACAAGACGACGGGAAAACAAACTAGAAAAACGAACAGCCGAAATAAATACTAATTAAACGTAATCGACAAAGGTCGCATACAATGGTTAGCTAACGGTCGATCGAGGCACCTTCGACACGGGCACTCGAATAAGCGATTAGTATATTTTCCGAGTATCAAAGCGAACAGACAAGCGAACAGACAAGCGAACAGATATAATCGAGTAATCTAGTGATTACAGTTTCTACTAAACTCTGAAAATTATATATTCAGTATCTTACCTTTGCACTCATAACCACCTTATATTGGTGACCGCGACGTGATTGATAGAAACGAGGCGATATTAGTGCAAATTTTAAAATATCTTCTTCCATAAACTGAATACAATGTCTCGCGAACGCGGTGAAGCACGTACGACGGATATCTCAGGTGGAGCGAAACAGTCAAACGAACAGACAAGCGAACAGATATAATCGAGTAATCTAGTGATTACAGTTTCTANCTAAACTCTGAAAATTATATATTCAGTATCTTACCTTTGCACTCATAACCACCCCATTTGCATCGGAATGTTTGTTCTTGTATATACATATTTGCATGGTAATTATATAATAATATATATAAATATATAGAAATATATAAAAATATAAATATAAATATATATAAATATATATAAAAATAAATATATATAATATTATATATAATAATATATATAAATAATATATATTTATTTGAATAGACGCAATTATAATAGATATATTATACTTTTATGCTTTGTAGCGAAACTTGGGCGGCGGTTTTGCAAAACAAACATTTATTTTTTCATTTAGTAGACTGTAGAATATAACTTGATAATTACTTTCACATAACGAATGGCTTCAGATTTGAAAATCTTCGTGATATTATCGTTATATGAAACTCACGATACGTATCTTTGAATGTCTTTGTTTTTCCACAGCTAGAACATAATTAAGGAAGATACTGGGGAAAATTAATATTTTTGAAACTTTTGCATGATACTTTTGAATGGGTAAAATTCTGTCTTTTGTTCTTAATACGTAAACTTGACCAATCACATATAAAACTACAGCGCAAGGAAGTAAATCGTATCTTGAACATGTTAGTTGAAGATGAGAAGCGAATTTGTCATTCGAATTGCCAATCATTCAAAAAATCTACCAAGTAAGGATCCGATTCCTCCTCATTTTTCTTCAAAATAAATTACGTCGTATTAACATTTGCAAGGACTGCGAATCAACAGCGAATAAAATTGATCTGTCAGTGTTAACTTGTAATTCCGTTACTATAAAAATTGTTGTTGTGCATGGAATGAGCCGATTAATAAAATTTGTCCCATTTTTAAGTCATCGTATCTGAATTATCGAGTCAATAAAGAAGATCACAGAGAGTAAAATTGCTCCGTACGAATCTACGAAGAACCTCTAATTCTTTCCCTCGAAAAGGCTAAACGAATGCTCCTGCCGATAAGAATAATAAGTTAGCGTAGGTCTCGATAGAATCTCGCCAACTCGCAAATTCTCACCGGCGCCTTTTACGACGATACAAATTACGGTTTTGGGGTGGTTGCCGGCGAAGATATCGCGGATTGTCGGAAAAAGTGCCGAAGAAGGGGCAGAAAAATATTCGGCCGGTCGCGATGATGAAATAAGCCATTAAGTCACCCTGGGCACCGGCTGTAATATCAAGGGAAGGAACGTAATCTCGTCTAATGTCGGGCAATGAAACGTAATAGCATAATGTATCACCGCGTATCGCGCGAATACTCGCCGCGTATACACGCCGTCCCAAGGAAATTATATGCAAAGTGTCAGGTTTTGGTATAGTTCGCCCTTTCTGAATTCTAATTACTTTTTCTCGAGAGGCCCGCTTTTAGCGTGGGTAGCCCGGAAAACACGCCAGGCAATCGGGTTAGTTCCTGTTTCGAATTAATTATTCCGCGGGACGATGGCGTTTCCGGAATCTATTCTTGGAACAATACCGATAGGTACACGTGTTTTTTCTGGAATCTTTTCAACAGAATTTTAATTAACGTTGGTATCAACAACGTTTAAAGTATAAAACTCGTGGCAAATCAAAATCAGTTGGTCATTTTGTTCCGTGGCTATGCGATTAGTGACGGGATTAAGTTCGATATGTATTTATAAATTCGAATCAAATCCAAATCCAAGGTTCGCTTCATAGAGTTCGAATACTTATTACTCGTGTGTTATGAGGAATAATGTTTCATTCGTTGTACCTATTCCATCATATTTTTTAGACGCTGTTTTGAACCTCGAACCTAAGAGTACTCGTCCTGAGATCCGAAACCAACTTACGCATATCGAACTCTTGGCTCGAATACGATGCAAAAATTCATATTTTTACGAATATAATTAAAAAATGGAACCTAGGTAAATCCTAACGAGTACTATACTTTCGACATTTTATACACTTTTCTCATATCGTGCGCAATCTATGAATTTTTACAGCCTCCAATTTCCTGTAAATACGTAAAAATCGAAAGTCTAATCACGAGTTTGATACGGATTTATAAGTCCATTTCTTCAGAACGTTCCTCGGCTGTAATTGTTCTCATTCTTCAAAAAGATTCGTCCTTCTAAAACGCGCGACGTATAAAAGATTCCGAACAAATACGTCGTCCACCTCCCAAGGAAAACCCCGAAGACGTGCCCCATCTGTTTTAAAGCTGCAGAGCAATATCTCTATCGTCGACCAACGCGCATCGATTAGACTTGCGAGGCGTCGCATCGCGTCGTTTCGAGGATAATTCAAAGCCGAAAGCCCGAGCAAGTCGATTCTGGTGTACGGTGTGCACCAGAGATGGAGAAGGGTGCAAGAAACGCGGCTGGAAGCCACGTTTGTCTTTGATAATCAACGACCGCCTCATCCATCTTGGTCAAAGGGTCAACACTTTTCCGTGCGCGACACCCGCGACCAGTCACTCCAACGAATGCATTATTCATGAGACTGGCGTGGTAAGTGTTGTCCGAAATTCAATTCAGTAGCCCACGAAGGCGGCAGTGTACGTGATTTGCCTTCGGTTGGTCTCAGGATCTTCGTCCTTGTTTCCCTTTCTTATGCTTGGCCGCCCTTGTCTTTCCTTTTTCTTTCTCTTCTTATTATTCTTCTTGCACTTGTTTTCCTTATTCGTCCCTTTTTCTTCTTTCTCCCCTTGTTCCTCGACTTGCTTCGATGTTATTCGACTAATCGACCAGCGATATCGGAGATGAAATTGTTATCGAGCATAGCGCATACAAAATTAAGCCGAGACTCTTCTTTCGTTTCGACTTTTTCCTGTCTTCCTCGCCTTGTAATCGTTCTATTCCTTTTGATTCGGCTGTTTCCTTGTCCGTTTTAATTGGAAGTCTCGCGGCTGACCAAAACAGCCGAGGACAGAAGTTGTTGAATATTGGAAGCGACGATTGCTGTATTAAGTCCGCGCCGTGAAACGATTTTCGAGGTCTGAATCGTATCGGGTGTCTGACGAATCTTGGCTGCCGATTAAAATTCTTGTGGATGGCTCGTGTGACGTTTTGTTCAAATGTTTATAGTTACTAGTGCTTAGCTGATGAACAAAATGTTAAAGGTGACTCGAGCTATGCTTCGGACCTCGGTCTGGAACAACGCTATTTGCATGAAACCTAATAACTACGATTTGTTGAATTAGAACTACTGGATTGGTACGACATTACCGATTGAAGATAGTAAAGTTATCGTTGTACTTAAAAAAATTTAATAAAAAAAAAAAATCAAACGTTTGATCACCAGGAAATAAATCACGACTAACGTGATTAATACTCGCTTGAACAATCCTATAAAAATCGAAAACAAAAGCAATTAGTAGTCTCGAGAGCTGATCATGCGAAATTAATGTACCAAATATAGTTAGAATAATCAGTGCACTAATAAAAGGCAATGCATTAACGTTGTAATTAATTTGCATGAGTAATGCACGCAATATCGTATACGCGTTTGCATATGAGGGTTCTAGAATCATTGAAATTTCATCGAGGATTCGTGAAAAGCAGACGCAGATGGCGCGTGATTCTGGTTAAAAATGCAGCTCAGAAAGGACGATCAGCGTGGCCAGCCCCCGGTACATCTAATTTCCCCGTAATTTCGCTAATGGCTCCAGTAGTTCCATGATATAATGCCATTAACTACGCTATTAAATCGCTTTTATCGCGTCGTATCGGTATTCCATTAATATTAATGGTCGTGCAGCCTCGTGATCAGCGACGTTTCGCTGCACATCGTTTCCGCTTGAAATCAGGACCGCGCATCATTGAGATTTCACCTTTTGAGCAACCATATTCGAGCAAAAAGATGGTCTTTGGTATTTCATTTCGTTACGGGGCATGAGACCTGGATCCTTTATCGTTATCGAGTGAATATTATTAGCAACAGTTACATGTTACCGATTATCAGTATCTTGTTCCATAATCGGAACATTTTTGATAATAAAGCAAATGATTGTCTCAAACAAAACCTTGTCTTGTACTACAGTCTATTAGGAACAAAAATACACGTGTGCATTTTTTAACAAAAAGTAATCCCGGTAGTTAATAACCCTGACAGTTTATGTGGCTTTAAATAATTGAGCAACGCTAATAACAAATCGTTCGATTATTTTATTTAAATTGTCACCTGTCAATTTACTAATATTATTAGCCAGTCAACTATTATGCGAAACAATGGATTAACTCGTCAACTTTCTGATTCCCCGTACGTATTCAATTCCATGTTAAGAATCATATTCACCTCGTCAAAATCTCTTCACCCAGATTCACCCCAACTTACGATATTGAATAAAAATGTAAGGAATAATTAAAACGAAAACAAATTTAAGACACAGGCCGGAAACTTATGGTAATTCAAGCAAAGCCGCGAGGGAAATTAGCCGCGAAAATATAACGCGGCAGACGTGTATGCCAGCCTTACTGCTTACCAGGCGGACAAGAATCCGTACCCCCGAAAAATAATCCTTCCCTGGTCGGTCGTATTAAGCTAGATTACGGTTTAAAGCCCGGACGAGGAAGTTTCACCTTAATATTATTCTATGTCCGGCCAACGGCTAATCCCCATTAGCGAAATTACATGAAATTATAATAAAGCTCGGTAACGGTGTTCTGTCGTTAAGCCTCCCTCCTATTTTGATGGCACATCTACACGAAAGTATCCAAGACTCGTGTATGCAGATCGTACTTAATACAGCAAGTGGAGTTAATACAATATTTATGAGGGATACTGATATAAATAGAATGACGGAGGAAATTTGGCAGAAGTGTTTTGAACGTGGAAAACCGTGGATTCAGGAAAATTATAAGGTCCTTTCGTAGATAGGACATTTTTCCTGAGAGCTTAGGTTAATTACGTATAGAGTGATTATATACGCTTCATCGATAAAGGAATGAGAGGATATGAGATAAAGAGCGGTAAAATCTAGCATGGTAAAATGAAGTTTCATGCGAAATAATAATTCTTAAGAATTAACAATTATTTACAATGGCCATGAAAAGTATATTGACGTGTCGTTCTATTTATTATTTATTTACGTATTAATTAATTAGGTCCACGTATATTAACACTAATACGTAGATAATACGTAATACGTAGCTAATTATTCTATATATAGTGATATATGAATCGTTATAATTCAAATGAAGATGAATATTAATTTTGACCAAAATATCTATATGTTTCTAGTAATTTTAGAAAAAAGAAATTCTGAAATCCGTCAATTTTACAGCTTTGGTTAGTTCTAGTGCTAGATTTTGTATCATTTGATAGTACGTACTCTTATGTAACTACAAAAATTTGATACCACTGAGATGAAATTTAGAATTTGACAAAAAATGCTTCATTGGAAAATAAGGGTATGTGACGAAACTTCTTATAGCCATTGTATATTTGCTTATTTCTCCGCCGATAATTTCATTAGCATGTTAGACTGTTAGTACGTTAGACAAATCAGAAACAGTCAGTAACCTGTAAATTCGTATATAAGTACAAAATTCTTTGAATTCTGGAAAATTATAAAGACAAATAGAGGTAACGATAAAAGAAGATACATTCTCTTTAAGCTTCTGCTTCTAAATTTGTATTTTCATCAATAGACTGCGGACATTTATGCAAATAAAAAATTTTTTATTCGGTGTATTTTTGCATCTTCAAAGTTTCCATAAATGCATAAAAATCCGCAATCTACTTACCAATAATATCTTTCCGATTTTATTTTGTCAGTTTATTCTGTTTCCATAGCCATGATCTCTTCATTTTATCGCAAATGGATCGTCTCTATCGATTCTCCCCTGTGCATTAATCTCCCTGTCTGGCTCGCCTTGACGTTGGCATCTATTTTTTGGATTTTCAATTTTCCTGAACGTCGATGGCACGTCGCAGTTGCGGTTTAGCCAGGAGAATTGACCGGACGGCGTTTGAACGGTTCCGCGACCACGAATATTTGCCCTCGCCCCGAATTCACCGGCGAAACTTCGTCGTTTGACGACTTTATTTCCATTCCGACAAATAATTCCGAAATTTTTCGTTTGTTTCGATCAGACAACAGTCTGGTAACGAACGGTAAGAATCGACGTTCGGCTGTTTTATTAAATCGTTCGGGTTTTATTGGAAAGAATCAATGACACCGACCTCTCGATTTTATTCTCCTCCCTTTCCGTTTTATTCTATTGCATGATGATTTGTCAAAATGTCACAGAGTGTAAAAATAAAACTAGATTAAACGTTCCGGGATTTTTTTCTGTTAAAATTGGTCAAAAAACAGCAATGCACGGACCGTAAAGTGAAACGATGTCCGCAACTTTAGAACTACTTTAAGTAGTTTTACGGAAGAAATGTATACGTGAAATGGATTAATTTTTAGTCACTGATAAATGGTACTTCTGAAGAAAATACATTTCTTCTTGCTTAGAAAAAAAGTAGGTCAATTTAATTCTTTTAAATGGACTCAATGTTATATTATAAATTATAAATTCGTTTGGTTAATAGGAAATAATACTTTAAATAACGAATCAATACAAGATGCACAACTGGTCAAGAAATCGGAATTACTTTTCCAGTTGTATCTGAATCGAATCACCTGATAATTTTATTTTCAATTCGAAATTCATGCTACAAATATCAATAATAATATTCTTCACTTCGATATAATTTGTTTACCAAATATTCAGAAATATTAAGAACTTAACATAACATTCTACTGTATTTTCATTTTAACACAACGAATAATTATTAAATTATAACTTAACTATCACGCTCTTGTTAGGTAAACTGTATTCATATTTAAAAACACGTTCACACACATACGACGACTCGCGAGCGAAACTTTTAATCCATCGTTGGTAGAACAGGCCGTCAGCGACGATCATAATTCTCCTCTGGTTAATTGGAAACACTTCGGCGAAGGCCGCAGGCTAATAATCCTCGAGCTGATATTTTTCCCGGATTATCCTGGCTGCAGGCGAATAGTTCCCGGTGGAAATTGCCTCTTTAGTAACGCCATAATTCCCGTGGAATTTATAGCGGCTTCGACACCCTTGGACATCAAGCGCACTCGATTACCCATAAGTCGTGTAAAATCGAAGATTTACCGTACACTCGTGAGAATATCTCTTCTTTGATGTTGATCGTGAAAAATATTAGCTTTACGCCATTATTATTCATAGTCGTTGAACACAGAAGTTTTGACGAGTGTAACCTCGTACATGATGAAATTTGAAAATGTTTCGCGTAACGCACAGAATATATTCATAAGAGGTTTCTACAAGTACCCAAAAACTTTCCTAAACAACTGTACTTCGTTATTATTTCGCGTAAAGCGAACAATGAAATTTATCAGCGTTAAATGTTTCATCTAAGTCAGTGATTCAAACGTCTTGCACATTCCTTGTTCATATTAAAACACAGGCAACGAAGTTCCAAACATGCAATTATAACACAGGAAACAGCTGGTCGCTGAAGAAAATAAGAGAATGAATTTCGACATCCGACATAATTTCCGTGTAGAGTTTGCACGCGACACGTATGTAATTAAATTTCATCCTCAAACTGTGTTTTACTCTTTTCCTTTTTCATCCTCTTTTCTCTGTTCTTCTGGCGTGTTTCGACTTTCCAACCGCGACCAGCCGTCCAACGTCGAAAATGGCGAACACACTGCCGTTTCCGGCCGCGCATTGCAAATTCCGCTTATATTGTTGCCGCTATAAATCACGGTAATTTCGTTCCGTGTTATTAAATGAAATTAAATCACCGTTTAAACAGCCGCCGCGCGCGACGATAAATTAACGAAATTGAGCAACTGCGTCGTGACGGGAATTAGCATGGAATTATGGGTACCAAATAGCAGAGTTTCGGGTGTAGAAAGCAAGGGAAAGGTATTCTCGATTAGAATGCAGCTAGAAACACGGTGATAATTTTATCATAAAAAAGCAGCTGAATGTATCATTGTGTCACTTACGAGTTGTGTCTCAAGAAATAAAACTATGAAAGTATAGATATTATATTTCAGGGGTGAAGATAATAGTACAAATGTTATACTTCATAAAAAGACATCGATGGCATTTTTATCTGGTTGAAAGTTATCAATGCTGTACTTTTCGTTATCGTTAGGAAAACAATCAAAGTATCGTTCGCGTTGTTAATATTCCTGTATGATTAAATTAGTCTTCCATGCGCAACTTGATAAATGCGGATCGTAGTATGTAATTAATAAACATGAAAAGAGCAGCATTAGAATTTTCCAATTATTAGTAATGTTAAGAATAATAAATAATTAAAAAATTAGAATTTTCCTCGTTCTTTAGTATTTTAATAATTTGACATAGAAAATGGAAAAGGGAAAACATACTTTGGACTCTAGATAAAATTATATTTCATTCGCAGATAATAGAAAGTTAATTCAAATCTAATCTGACCAGTAAAATCAATATTCCAAACGAATCCAATAATGGTCAAACTTCCTCAGATTTTCTAAATACGTTTTTTAGTTTCATACTTTCTAGTTTCTGTAACTATCCGTAGCGGTAAGTCGATTCTCGACTCGATCGCAAAAAGATCGCGATTTCCACGAAGCTTATACGAAACTTACGTTCGAACTTTCTTAGCCGGAGGCCTCGGGGAAGTCGAAGTTGAAACGATCGCGAGGTAAACGTTATTAAAGTGTCGAAAGTTGGTGAGAACCACTGGCATAGTAGAGGAGATGCGATCGTTTCGCCGGTGAACTCCGAGAAAAGCAGATACGTGTATATTTACAGGACGATTCATAAATGCAACTCCGTACTTCAGGGGATGAATATGTACCTACATACATTAAAGTAAGTAGAAAACATCGTACGAGCATTAGCTTTCGACTTATAAATTTATGGATGATTTGACACGTTGACTGCAATGTAAATTTAACGATGTATACTATTTTGCTCTGGGAGCCGCAATTGTTAGATCGAAATATACTACTCCATAACATTTAATTTTTGCCACACATTATATTGTATTTGCGCATCTTTCCTCCGGAAATGTTATCTAAGTCCTTCGCGTTGTTGAAAATTTGTTAAGCCATGGATTTTTGTTATTTTATCCGTTCTAAAAAATTTAGTAACGTTGGTAATATTTGTTGAAGCGTAAGTATACTTGCAACAAATATTTTGTAACTTCTATGTGTACATACATACACTTTCAGATCCGTTTCAAATTTTACCAATACGATCACGATAGCCGTGTTTCGTTACAGTGCTAACGAGATTTCCAAATGTTTTGAACAACATACACACAAAAAGTTCCTAAGAGCGTTTGAATACCTTCGTAAACCACTGTATGTTCATATGAGTCTTTTTTTTTTACTTTTTTCGATGTGTAGATTCACCCCCGAAGCATTGACATGCATTTATGAATCAGCCAGTATACATAGGTGTAGAGGAACACGGGCGTGTATCGTGAAAAGGAAGGGAATGTACCGAGATAAATGATAGCTGGCTCTTCACGTAAGCGGACTCCGATCCTAAATATCGTCGGAACCACTTGTAAGCGATGCAAAAAGAGAATCCACCGCCGCCGACATCCGATTGCCGGCAATCTGGATCCGCGTTTCTTCCTTCGCTTTGTTCCCTTCGTGCTCCATTCGTCGCAGGTTTTATTGCTTTATCGGCGCGGAAAGTGCCGAGAAAGGTTTTGCTCCAATTGCATCCGAGATATTTAATGAAGCAACGGAGTCGATTTTATGAGCTATTATGCGTGTATTTATTTTCTCTCTCTCCTTTTCCCCTTTTTTTTTTTGTTTAATTGGAAGGTGTTAGAGTAAAATTGCGTAATTATGATATTTTATGTAAATATATGAGATTGTAGGTTGGTGACGGTTGAAGGTAGAAAAAAGATTCTCGAGATAAAATTAATCCTTCTAAAAGTGATGTCCAACTTTTGAAAATTTTGGTTTCGCGTATAGTATTGCTATTAGGTAATGTAAATTACCTATTAGTTGATTAGATTACTTGCTTCAGTAATTTCAGCTACATGCAATTATCGCGAAGCAAATTTTTAACGTTAACAAGTGTTTGTCATGTGTTTTGGTGTATGAGAAGGTTATACGAGACATTTAGAATGTTTGAACGAATATGTTTTGGAGGCATATATATTTCAGAAATTTTAAGGTTAATTTAACCGCTTTTTTCAAGGAAATCACTTTATCCCGCTGCACGCGCTATGAGACGATCGACATCCAATTTTAATACACGCTGTCACGGACGCACAATTATAAGCAGAAGTCATTGTAATGCTATAGGTACAGTTTCTTGAAAATATCTCGAAAACTAAAAGAGTCCGGCAATAACGCACAAAGGAAAAAGTTATTCAAAATGTTGATTTCTACGACGTATTAAAAAAATCATCGAAATCCAAGATAGCGGCAGCTTTTTGAATAATCGCCATTATTTTCTATTTTTGTATACGTTTATATCTATAAAATGTAACAGATGATTTTATAAATTATTTTATACATTACATATAAAAGAGTTAAAAAAGAGAAAAATTCGCTTTTGAAGCGATTAGCCGTAAAAGCTGTAAAATTAGTTATTTTTGCGCTCCAAAGAATACTACGATGGTTATCCTTTTTACTCCGAAACGAAGTTCTAACGCAAGTAGTTAGTTGATTTGCCAATTTCACTGCTCGGAGACGAATTAACACGGATCTCGGGTATCGAGCAACGGCCCATAGCCAGAGGGTGGCGGCAATTCGTAACCGGACATGTTTAATAAATACAAGGTCGGTGGACGATGGTGCATAGTTTACACAGCGGGGCATTTCTACGCGCCGCTGCGCGGCCCTGGGATTATCCAAAATGTCGATACGAAGCTGGCCGGCCGCACGCCATTCCAATTTATCCGTTTTGTCGGCTTCCGGCCCCGGACCAGGGCAACCTCTGGCTCGCTCCATCGGTTCTACCGATCGACTGGCAACGATCTCTAAAGAGGTGGACTTCTAATGGACCGCGAGTCTGGCATTAACCATCCCGGTGAATTTCGAAATTCGCCCCGACCGTGAATTTTGTTGCGTGTAACACGGCGTATGTTACACGATAGCGGGCGAACGATCATCACCGGTCCAGTCGCTCCTTCCGGTGAAAACGACTGGCTTGTCCGCTCGCTCTTCCGTGAATCTGTTCGTGTTACAGCTATGTTTGGTATCGACTGTTATTTCATTTACTTGGGTTGGATTACTGTCGTGATTCGACGAGGAGGATTAATTTTAGAAATGAAGATCGTTCTTGTTTTGGATGGTGGTTGTTTGCATGTCGTGAGAATAGGTCCTATAGATTGGGTATTTGGCATTTACGTTCTTTGAGTATTCAGAGCTTATCGGTACCGTATTTCCTTTTTTTACGTTTATAGTATTCGCTACTCATTATTAATTTAATGAACAATGTATTCAGATAACGAGTTAACATTCCACAGCTGTACTTCTGGACTCGGACTACGATGGTCGTTGTTATTCGCAATTTATATGATATATCTATGTCACTGTGGTAATTCGTGGATAGCAGAAAACAAATATTTTCTCGAGTACATACACGGCAGGTGGCCTACAACTTTTATCTTATCACGAACGAAGCTACGATCTGTACGTGTTTCGTCATCTAGTCACCATTATTATTGTTTCGCGGACCGATATCCGTGGCTTTTTATGCGTATTCGTTATCGAGCCACGAAATAAACTGTAATACTATTATGGGATGGCGTAAAACGCGTCGTGGGACACGTATTTACAATGAACGGGGCTGCACTTTAACTCCCGTTTTATTAACGCCCGTGTCACCGTCGCGTGTACATGCGGAATTATTGAAACGAAATGGAATTTCGTCGAGCTCCCGTCAATAACGATTGCAAACGTGTGCCTTTGCCGAACGCCGCCCTTTAATTGCACTATTAATCGACCACCGTGCGAGCTTTCCGTGAATCGCAAACGATACCCTCCATCTCGTTCCCACCCACACCACGTTCTCGTTTCCAGTTTTTCGTTTCCGAATCTTTGATGCTCTTTTCGACTAACCAAACCTGTTTCCTCGTTACAAGCTGGTGCATCGAACAGCTGCTCAATGGAATTTGAGATTTCATTCTGGTGCGACGATTAATTAATCGATTCGTTAAATTCCCATTTCATTTAGTTGTATAGATTTTATGTGCAAGTTGGTTATCGTGAGTCAAGGATCTGCTATCGTTTGATTATTCGCGTTATGTATTGGCAAAGCGTGATCGTAAGAGGCGAAAAACGGAAGAGGATTTTAGAAAACGTGTTAAAATTCATCTTGTTTGTCATTTCGATTCCCTAAATTCTTCCAATTAATCTTTTCACGCAGAAAATGATCTCGTCGAATAAAGAAGGAGAGAAAAGAGAAACGAGAAAGAAGCATAATCTGGGTGGTCAGGTATTTTCAACCGACAGTGTACGCGTTCTCTCAGCGGAGAGTGGCATCAAAGTTCGTGTATAATTTGTTAAAGTGCCCCCGGGAAATTTCTGTCTCGCACGAAGATATCTGTGAAGCCGAACGCGACACCGCGATACGTGAAATCACGGTGTGCATCTACACCTGCCTGGCTGAGCAAGACTAATATCCCTGCTTATTGTTTAGATGTGCCCACGGCTTCCCACTCGTCCCGGTATCCATTTCACGCACCGCGGAGCGGTAAAATCTCGCGTCCACCGTTGCAACTCTCTGCTCTTTAACGAACCGTTACGTGAAAATACGACGACGCCCGGTCATCGCCTCTTCCTAACCGTGAGTAACCTACGATCCTCTTTTCTCTTTTCGTCTCTTCACCTTTTCCCCTCTAGCCTTTGGATCGTATATACGATCGCGATCGCTACCTCTTCGTTCCCGTTCGTTACCGTATCCCGTTCCCCTGGATTTCTACAACGAGATTGTAATTGGAGGTTCGTTTGCTGACGTCGTGAATGGAGACTCGTTTCAATTACGCGTTTTTATCCTCGCGTCGTACAGTGTGCTCGTTTTTCTTTCAAGCGAGCTATTCTCATTTGCGAGGATTAAGAAATTGGTCTTTTTCTATTACGTGTTGACCCGCACATAACCTTTAAGGTCAATTTACATTACACGGCACGGACCGTCACGTATCGATACCAGCACGACGGAAGATTGAAACATGCGTGTTAGATGAGACCGTTCACGCTATCCGTCACCGACCTGAATGTTTCGTCATCCACGCGGAGGATGTTTTGGCGGATCGTGACAGAAAGTGTTGGAGCTGAATGTGAATGAACAGACGACAGAAAACGGACTCGGCGAAAGATGGATCGATAGAAATTAATTGAAATCGTTAAGTTGTTTTTTGCTTAAAGAGCGCAGGTTCGATCGATGTAGGCAAATGGAAAAATATTTTTCCAAGTGTTACTTTTTCTTTTCTTTTTTTATGGGATATATATTCAAATCCGGAATTATTTATTTATTTTCGCTCTAACTTTCTTTCTATTTGTTTAGCGATGTAGCTACAACAGCCAATCCTAAAGCCTCTGCTTAAAGCGTTCATTTTTTGCGCTACGAATGATGATAGTGACAAACCAACATGTCAATGTGAACACGAGACGAGACAGTCCGTAAAAACATTCCTATAGAAGCCATATAGATAGCATACACGCGAAATATTTTCACCTAAATAGGTTGTACGATACATCAACCATAAGGTTAGAAATCAAAGCATTCAAGCGAGGCGTTCACGCGAGCGAAAACTGTGGCATCAATTTCACGGCGGATGTTTGCGTTTGGTTTCCGTGGCACGATTGGAGCTTTGCAGAAGCGCGGCCAGATAGTAGACGATGAAGATTCATGCGAGATTACGCGAAACGCGAATTGTTAAGTCCTTTAAGCCGGGCTTTCCGGAAGGGGGTGAGGTGAGATGGCAGCCCTGGTAGCTACCTCGAGCCACGTGAAATCGCGTTTATGGACGATTATGTAGCCCCGCGTTTCCGGTTTACGTGTGCGAAAAATTGATCCGACGGGCACGATAACGTGTATTTGCTCCGACATTGGTGGGACGAATGTGTAAATTGCAAATTTGTTGAAAATATCGCACGGTCGAAATCGCGAACCGATTGCTCGCGTCCGATTTTCACGGATGAAAAATGGCTCGGTGAATCGTGCAATTTTATGAAACACGTTCCGACGAAACGCGAGCGAAATTTAATATTTCCTTTTTTAAATTTTACTATTTAATTTTCGTTCGAATATCTGCCGCCGATATTAAATTGGCAACACGATTCGCGTCGGTTTTTTAGCACGTACCGGCGAAGAACATATTTATGTTTTATTATCCGCGTGTCTTTCGCCTGCTTTTATTTTTTGTTTTCTTTTATATTGTTCCGGTTCTGCGCGTTTTTATACAATCGTATTGTTTCGTTGTTATAAGGCGATATAAAGCTTCCCCCTTTTATAAAGCTTTTTTGTAAAATAAACTATTATTCATATTGTTTCATATTGTTACGGTATAACGAATTTCGTTCTTTCTGTTGTAAACGTTTTTTTTATAAAATAAGCTATTGTTCGTACTATTTCACTGTTACCGAGTATTACAGGATTGTGTTCTTTTTCTCTTTTGCAAAGCTATGTTATGTTATTTTTCGTGATCTATACAAGTGGTTTTGACGTGTTTTCTTATTATATTATCTTTTAATATTTTTTGATATTTTTTCAATGAATTAAAATATATTAATTAATTTTCGTTCGAAGTCATAATCGTGAATTGCAGAAATATATGCATAGAGATACGAAATATCGTGTTCATAAAAAAAAGTCTTGTTTCATTGTTATTAGGTGATACAAAGGTGTTTCGTTTCTATTTTCTTATAAACTTTTTTTATAAAATAAACTATTGACATAAATTATAATATTTTATTCCTTTTTTCTTTTATGAAGCTCTTTCATATTAATAATTTTTATAGTTTATACAAGATGTTTTTACGTACTTTCTCTTCTTAAATTTTGTATTTTAATGATACATTCTGAATGCGTTAATTATTTTTTGTTCAAAGTTATAATTGCGAATTGCAGAAATAATATAGAGATATAAAATGCCTTTCTATTGTTCATTAAACAATGCCTTCGTGTTATTTAGAATACTGTTCATACGGAATAATGAGCGAAATGAAATCCGTACTTGCTGAATTCATATTACATTTTGCAGAATCGTTAGCAAATATCTCGCAAAATTTTCTCTTGCTTCATCAAATTGGAAACATTTTATTCCAACAAAATTTCATATTATTCTGCCTGTTTTATATTACACTGGAGAACAAATTTTTAATTAACTTTCTGTGTAATTTTACCCTTTTTGATGAATATTTTTATCAAGAGGAATATTCTTTTCAATTCTCCGACGGTACACGTTGCTTTTTCGAAATGTATCATATATTAAATTTTCAGCAGTTATCATTACTATATTTCTAAAATAATAATTCTAATATTAAACTGGGACATTCCTACCATTTCGTTCACGATGTATATTCACCGTTTCTTGAACTCGTAACTGAGAATTTAAAAAATAAATTGTTTCGTTAAATTACTGAAACATAGAAGATAAAAATTTTGATCGATGTAATTATTAAACGAAGGATCGGAATATTCGATTTAAAATATCTTCTTTTTGATAAAAATGAGATTTATGTAGCGCTGTGTGTTGTAATTAAATTACATCTTGTCAAGGATAAGCAAGTATCGGATACTTTTGAACAGTAGTGTATGCGTTTTGCGTACATTCGTGAGTGTTTATAGATGTTTGTAAATGTTTGTGAGTTTAATGAATAGGCCGATAGCGACACCAGGGGAATTATATCAGGTTGCAGCCGTTGCCAGAGAATCGCAACAGGGAGAGGATCGAAATCATGGAAACGAGCCCGCAGCCGTGCGATAACCGGCGGATCTGTTTTATTTTTGTAAGTGTCTCGCTTAATACGGCCTCCTTTGACAGTCTGTAGGCGGTAGACGCGTTAATGTAAAACATGGGGGTTTTTGTTCCAGCGGCTTTGAGGGAGACACTATTCAAACTACAAAGGTTTTTATGGTTTTCATTTTCGAGGTTCGTGTCTCTTTTTCGATAAAAGAGGTAAAAATATTTCTCGTTTTATTTTTCTTATTTGCTTTGCGAAATTATCGATGAGTTAATTTAGGGAACAGGCGTTTTTTTAGATTTACTCGAAACAGAGGATATGGACAATTTTTTCCTAAAGTACAGTATCCTTGTTTAACGTAGCATGATAATAAAATATATCTATAAAGCTTTTTAAGCTAGTAAGGATTTCTAGATGTAAAATTATTAATCTACTATTTCGTATATATTTCAATTAGAATGAAAAGAATGTGGTAGGTTCTAAGATCTACGTGCTTTTATCTTTAATACAATCGATAATTTATATTTGTTTTAATATCGACGAATTAAAAAATAGACCTTCTAGTTTAAAAACAATTTTTTCATAGCTTTTTATTATCGTAAATGATCTTCCAAATATTATACAAGATATAAAATGCGTAAGCAGTATGTAAACTCTATGTATATATCTAACAGTTGTATATATCCACGTATTCCGATATTACGTTCTTTTTATTCCAATTTTCAATAATTTGAAAAGAATCATATTATCCATTTCAATAATCAACAACAGTTTATCCGCAGATAAATATTTTCCACGAAGCTTAAAAAGAAATCTCGAAGGAAACGAACGAACGAATTTCATATTTCCTCTAAATGAAACCTACAGGCTTTCTTCTCGGCCCTAAATAAAACACGCAAAATCGAGTGGCTATTTCACGCTCATTATTTCCCATTACATCTACCCTCGATCCAAAACAGCGTCCTCGAAAAGTGTACCACGCGTTGCCGGATAAATGGCCAATCGTTAGTGGTGATTCTTGTCCGAAGATTACGGTGGTCCGAGGGCAGAGCATTAGCGCGTTATCAGCGCAATTTATAAAGTGAAACTTGGAATTA
Organism: Bombus confusus; assembly: GCA_014737475.1. Lineage (NCBI taxonomy): Eukaryota > Metazoa > Arthropoda > Insecta > Hymenoptera > Apidae > Bombus > Bombus confusus. Next base: position 65,495 of record JACXIV010000044.1, read on the forward strand.
TAGATCGTATACGATACGCTCGAACGAACCAGGGAGGTAACCGAGCACCTTAATAGGCTAGTATCGAGTGGTTGCCACGATATTACTCTTTGCCACGTTTGATTACCATCGATTTGCATTAATCGGTCCCGATATTCAATGCAGTTTACCGGTGTATCGTGATTAATTCAAAATCCTCTGTATCTTGTTTCCGATTCCAAACGACCCCAAAAAAGTAATTTTGCTAATTATTTGCCACGAGGTTCATTTTATAGATGTCAATGATCTTAGGTCCTCTCCCGCAGCAGATTATTACAGTAAACATTTACAAGTCACAAACTACCAATATCAATGAATCTCGAATATCAGTAAGAAGCTTGACGATAGCGAAAAATTAGATTGTACGAGTTTTTCGAGTCATTAATCGGTCCCGAACTGTCTCGATATTCGATACAGTTTAATTAATTCAATATTCTCTGTGTCACATTGAGCAACACTCTCAGAAAAGAAATTCTGACAATTATTTGCTATAAGATTCGTTTTATAGATTTCAATGATTCTTTGATCAAATTCTGGTTCCTCTCGCATAGTCGAACTAACATTATTGGTAAAACTTTACAAGGCACGAACTACCAATTACCAGTACTTATCAGTGTTCTTGAACGACACTAACAAACTTGATAACAAAGAAAAATGATCTTTCACGAGTATTTAGAATTTTTGAGTCATTTTACGGAAAATTACGCAGGTCGTTACCTTGGAAACATAGGAATCTCAACAAAAACATCAACGATGCAGACAATTAGCAGATAATCACAGATCGTGGCAGATAATTACCGAAATTTTTCGTAAGAACGAAAACGTTTCAAACAACGCGAATGAACGCGAACCTGTCGATACTTCGGGCGCTAATTACGACAGGTCCAGGATCCTTGCGGTGTCTCGAGTGTTTAGGTGTGCAGCTAGATATCTGGAGTGTAATTTCACGCTCGTTGGGAAACGGAGAACGGTGGAGAAGTGTAGGCTGGAAGAGAGAGAAAGAGAGAAGAACGGAGAAACGTGCGGTTGAAATCGAGTGCTTTCACGAGTCGAACCTCTCGACCGAAGGAAAAAGAGTTCTTGCGGTCGTCTTTAAATCGTGCGGCGGGGAACAAGTTCGAAAGCGAAGTTACATCGAAGTTAGGAACAAGTCCCTGACAGTTCTCGACGGTTTGTTAACCGATATTGTGCGGCTAGTCACGCTGCGCTGGCTGCCCGTCGAGAGAGCCTTTTCCAATTGAATCGTAAACAGTTCCCGCTTTAAGAACTTTGCTCCACCCTCACCTGGCTCGAACGGTACTGAATTTCGATATGATCTACGTTTCACTTCCGTCCAATGCAATGTATTGGCGCTACCACGTGTCGAGAAAGCGGAGCTTGCCTCACCAGGAATTCGGATAATATTGTTCGAAAGTTTGGACGTTTTTGAAAGTGGATAGGTGGAGCGCGGTTGTGAGTTCAAATGGTTACATATTCCGACGATGTTTATTATGCTGATTTAATGGCCTGATGGTTTTACATTTTGTGGAATATTATGGAAACGTTATTACACACTTACGTTACTTGCAAATAAGTAAACCAATAAATGAAAAGAACAGATGCACAAGAATCTGTAGAAGAGTTGAAATGTTTTAAGCGATCATTTTGGAAAACATTCTCAAAAATATTTTTTAAAATCAGGAAGAAGCGATTTTATCTCCTTCTTTAGGTAGAATAAATTGAATTTAAAGCGATATTGAATAAAAAGATGATACGTTGAAAAGTAATGTAAAATATTATAGGTAAAAGATAAATTACTATTGTATTCTGTATAATTTTGCTCGAATTTACTTGAATTTATCACAAATACGTAAACGAATCATCCGCAAAAGAAGAAACTTCATTAGCCAGTCTATCCTTTATACTTTACAGTTAGACACATACTATATATCGAGCTGAAACATGTGATCAATATTCCCACATATCCGACGATACTGCCATTTTCTCGGTAAGCTCTTTTCATTACACGCAAGCACAGACGAACGCTTATAATCCGAGTACTTAGTACGTACGTGCGATACTTTGTCCTGGAGCGCTAATGAACGATCAATACGATCGCAAAAGGGGAGAAAAGTTGGACGATTTACCGTGTCCACGCGAGTCCTCGGAAAAAAAGGACGAAGGGTATCAGAGCGGCATTAACGCGCGAAGTAGCGTAATACCGGTTATAAATTTTGATCGAGCGAGATAAGCAGCCGTGGGTGCCACTATTAAAACACGCATCGCATCGCGGAAGCTAATTAAGATAAGGCGGAATATTATTAAGATTTAAGTTACATTCGGAACGTTCGTTCGAGCCCGCAGTTCCGTGGCCATGGATACGCCCCTGGTATTCAGGTTTTACCAGTGCGGTTATCCGAAATTATCCTTGCAACCCCTCCGGCCTGGGGGCGCGTTGTGTGTTTCGTGTGCATTAAATGTACATGGAACAGATGCCCCGACCCCCACACGCACGCACACGCACACGCACACGCACACCTGCGGGCGAATGCTGCGGTTTCGTGTTGTTACAGCTACAGCTCGATGCAAGAGTTACATGTACAATATACATACCCACTGATCTTTATGCATGAACGATACATATATGGAGGTATAGTCATTCTGCGAAGAATCAGTTCAGTCGAGGACGATACGATTTATATGTACATATTAGTGTATCCTAATTTTCATTTTTCTTCTATCGTAGAATTTATATTGTGTTATTATATAGGCGAATTTAGATACACTGTTCGAATACTTTTGCGACTAACTGTACTACATACCACTGGCTAACTATCAAAAAGAAGAAAGGGATATCAAAGTAAGAACAAGATGTGCGCGACATGTAGGTCGATCAAGGAGGAACGCAAGCTCTAGACGCGAGACATACGGCGAAGATCGAGCTTATCTCGAATCGCGGGTTCAGTCACGCCTGCCTCGAAGATGCTTTTGTGCCTCGGGCACGGCTTTAACTTTATGCGAAAGTTGGCCGAAGCGCGAGCCTCCAGCTCCAGCTGGAAGCTTCAATTTCACCGTGGACGTGCTTAACGAGAGGTATCTTGGTTTAATGATACGCCAGACGGGCCGTCTCTAATTATACGTCTCGAAATTTGTTAAGCAATTTATCGGCAAACTTTCCGGGGAGACCGTCTCGCTAGTTTGTTTCGCTGTTTGCTGTATTTACCGATTTTTTTATGGGCAACCTTTTTGTACTTCGAGAGGAATTTGTCACTCGCGCGTTTGGAAAAATAGCATTTTTTCCCAGGCCGTGCATTCGATTTTCAAGATTCCTTCTACTGGTAAATCTCCTTTGATCAACGTGCTCGACCGGCAAATTGCAAGTTGCAAGTGCATCAGGAAACTTGCTAGTCGAAGTTTCCGTTTCACAGCAAGTACGGAGTTTCCAGGTAAGCTACTTAATCGTGGCTGACTGTAAATCGTAGGTGTTTGCAGCGTAGCCGATATTTCGTAGATAGGTATTACGCGCGGTCTGGGAAATGTATTTCGTAACGAGCATTGTTGCATTTCCCGGCTACGACGTCTCGTAAATTACACGATTTCCCTGAGTCGTCGCTGATAACTGCTCCTCGCCTCGTCGCGCCGAACGAAAATGCTTCGCGATCGCGGCGAGCCATACTCCAATCGGTTTGTTACGATTGCGTCTGATTAATTAACGCTACATTCTTCAAATTCTCATAATTTCTACCTTGTTTTTGTTATAACGGGTGACGGTTATCTTCCTTCACAATTATCATTTATTTACAGTAACGATAATCCATTTCACAATGTACATTATAGCGAGGCGCAATTCAAAATGCGTGTGCTCGGTAAAAAATTCCGGGATGACCGTCTTTTTCCACCTCACGAAGGTATTAGAACATAGAGAATCGCTATGAATATATTATGTGCATTATAAGAAACTGTTTGAAATTTCCTTAGCACCGTAACGAGACACGACTATTGTGATTATAATACTAAAATTTATAGTAAATAAAACCAATCGAAAACTGTATATAGAAGTTGCAAGAGATTTATTGCAAACATAGGCTTACAATTTAAAAAAAAATGAATGAGTATATAGTATGACATATTAGTAGGAAGAGATGGCCTAATGCCGGACGTTTAGGGTTTCTCTTAAATAAATAAAAGAATATATATTTTATTCTTCTTATTCCACGTTCTTCTTAAGTTAACGGTATTGGACATTTTTAATATAATTTGCTGCAACCACAAATATAATCGTTGGAACACTCGGAGATATCGACACAATCCTCGTGTCTTCATTTTTGATAGTTCCAACAATGAATCCAATCTTTCTTCCTTGCTTTCCAAACAAACTACATGCAAAGCTTATTTTCATTCTTATACCAAACATTTCATCGCTTCCCAATTTTTACCAAAAAATCTTTTACCTTGCAGTAAGCTTCGCCTCTCGGTATCTACTCTTTACGTTAATTAATCTCCTTCAGCAAACGTTTCTACAAACGTTACACAATTTTGATCCAACAATTTTCCACCCCATAGTAATCTTCGCATCTGGATTTCTCCAGAATTACAAAAGCTATCGAGCCGGCGTATCTCGAGGTGTATTACTTTGGCTCATTGTATCATCGTGCACGATTCGATATCGCGAATCGAAACTTGCCTCATTTCCCTCTTCTCTCTCTCTCTCTCTCCCTCTCTCTCTTCCTCTGCCTGGCATACTAAATAACCCTACGAAATCACGTTGGAATCGGGTGTGGAGGCTTTTCACCAAGGTCTGTGGCACATCCTCTTTCACGTTGCAGCTGCTGCAACGATAGAATCTTGCCCTCTACCACGTGAATACGTATGTATGTACGTCTCTTATCTGTATATGATTACACGGCTGTGTAGTTTGAAACTCCTTCTCTCCAACTTGCTTCACTGCCCTCAGCAGAGTTTCTGCTAGTTCACCTTCTCTCCCACCCTCTCCTTCTCTTTCTCTCTCTCTCTCTCTTTATTTCTCTCTGTCGTTTTTCTCACCCTTTTGTCTTTCTCATGTTCTTCGATCGAGGATCTTCGCTGCTTTCTGTTTTCTTTCTTCATCGTGCCACGTACGTATATGTTTTTATCTTGTTAACCAGAGAATCGCGTGGATTTTAATGAAACACGTAGGTGGGAATGGAAGGAAAAATACGTAGGGCTGAGCTTGATCGTGTGATTAGATAGTCGATGAAGTAATTTGCGAAGCATGGCGTTGGCGAGTTGTTTTTGTTTCATGTTCGGGGTGGAGCGCGTGTTTTATCGCCTTCGAGAGTAGGTACGGGGAGAATGATGTTTATCGGATGATGAAGATGTATTGCGACGTAGTTTGCAGATTTTTTGGTACTTCTACGTTTGATAAAGTAGAATTTGTAGTATGAAGGTTTCATTGCTTTTCATTGTCAAGGAAATATGATGGAAATTGAGTTTACTAAACGATGATGTATAGTATACAGTGGTTTCTAAATTTTTATGAAGTTTTATTATTTTACTTAAAAATTGCTGAAATTCGAACTTATTAAACGATGAAGACTTATACAGCGTTTTTGAAATTCTGCATCAGTTTTGTTTGCTTATGAAAATTTCGTGGAGCGAAAGTCATATTATCCTTTCTAAAAGCTTACTGAAAATTCAGTTTATTACAGGATGAACATGTATACAATGTTTTAAAAATTTTGCATCAGCTTTATGTTTGGTTATGGAGATTTCATCAGCTTTTTTTAAAACTAGCTGAAAATTGAATTTGTTAGGCGACGAACATGTACTTACACAGCGTTTTTTAAAATTTCCATCAGCTTTAAGGTCAGGTTATTAAGAATTTGTGAAGCGAAAATATCATCAACATTTAGAAGTAACGAAGTTCTAGTACAACTTTGAATATAAAGTTCTTTTACTTTACGAAGTATAATAAATAAATTGTATGAAGAATTAATTTATTGCTTTTAAAGAATTCAAAGTTATATTTATCAAATAACCAAAATATAATTTTTACTGCATGAGGTTCTTTTAAAATTTTGCAATAATTTAATATTGAACGGTGAAAATCTTGTAAATTTTTTATTTAATCCGTTCTTTTGAGCCTTACAATTTTTCTTGTCTACACTTTCTGAAAACTATTTGCATTTGCTCGTGAATTCTGCTCTTTCATTTCTAACAACGACTCTTTCTTCGAGAAATTTCCTTTGTCGGTGATATTCTTGCCGAAACACCTTTCTTTTCTTTGCATTTTTTATCAGGACCTCGGATAATAAATTTTTCCTTCCTCAATCTCCTTTCTTTCTCCAGGTCCTTCGTTACCTCGATGATAAATCTTGCGATGTTTAAATAAATTTTATTTCACATGTCTTTCGTGTTGATCGAGTTTTAACGCCGTCCTTCTTTCACAGGCAGTCTCTTCATTTGAATAGTCACTTTGTTCCAAGTGTTTCTCTAGTTTCTCTTTTCTTCGTTTTTTGTTAGCTTCGCTGTTTGAACTTCCTTTCCATGGCTTTCCTCCCTTATTTCGTGGTTAGTGTCCCCGTAAATCTCTTCACTCGATTCTTTCTGTTGACTATCAGGAAACTTTTCTCTGTATGAGTTTTTGCATTTAGCCTTTGCGAGTCTTCTTCTATGTGAATCACTTTCTATCGAGTCTCTGTATCTTTTACATTCAGAATCCCTTTATGTTCCACATATTCAAAGTTCGTCTTAAAATTTCTCTAATTTATTCCAGATTAACCAAATCATATCCAATTTTCGACCATTTCCGACCTAATTTTATTTTCCTATCATTAAAAATATCTCCAGTTTAAACAGAATACAAGAAAAATTCTTCTTGAAATGCATGCTTTCTCGCTTTGGTTTTATGTTGAACATCTTCTTAAAACATCATAAATGCTTTTCATTTGCTAGAATGAGAGCAAGATTGAAATATAAAAAATTTCGAAGACCGCAGCAGGGTTAAGAGTGCTTCAAGTTATTCAAATGAATAAAACGTTACCCAAGAATAATCTTCTCGAATGGCAAAACCTTCGCCAGAGATTTCTATTCGAAGTTCCGTTTCGCCTTCTCCCTATCGATCTTCCTGCACTGTTTGAAATTCCGCGTACCAAGTCTCTCTCTGTTTGAATTTCTCTCCATTAAAATTTCTCTGTCCCACTCTCTCTCCCTCTCTCTCTTTCTTTCTATTTCTCTTTCTCTCTCTATCTGCCCTGCTTTCAACTTTGTGTTCATCGGCTTGTCCGTAAATCGAACGGCCTTTGAGCAAGGAGTGCAACGCGAGCAGAAACGCGCATTCACCGTGGTACCGTTAATGCGTTCACCGGACGCTACTGTCTTCGGTGACAGGCGAACTTTTTCGATTATTCCCGCCGTATTGGTTTTTCGCGCCGTATTCATGATCTTATTGCAAGGGTGCAGGGGATGGTTGCGCTGCACGCGACCGCGGAAAATTTCATCGCGCGACCTCGAGTTATAATGCCGTTGATAATGAACGCGTCGTCGCTGAATGAAATTTGTTTGCGGTGAACGTTGTTTCAGTTAATGTGTTTTGTTGTACGGTATGATTAATGTTTAACGAAATTCTATGGAAGTAGTTTGCAGAATACAGAATTTGATTGCTTACCGGGTCGATTGGAATGTACGTGCATACTCTTTACAGTTTTGTACATTTAAATTTGCAATTTGTATTTGTATTATCTATCTTTGTATTTGTTGCCTCGTATAAAAGAAGATGATTTAAATATTGCGCTGCTTGTTCTACGAGAACATAGATCATTTGTTGTAACTTGAAAATACGTAAGTAATTTCTTCCTAACAATAACGTTTCATTCATACAATTTAATTTTTAACAAAAAATGTTGTCCTCTTTGTTTCTTAAATTGGATGCGGTCTTATTTATGTTTTTTTAACGATCTATGCTACAATTAATACTAATAATTCACGATAAATTTTACCATTTTCTATATAATGAATTACAGGTTGTTTTTTTATCAAAACTAATACTCTCCTTTTCGTAACGTGTTAAATTTCTTTAAAATATTGGCTGATTGCCAGTTCGAACTGTTTCTATGGACTGCTAGAACGCAAATGAGTGTCCGAATATTAAACTGAAATAAATTTTTCTTCAAAATCGCTTGTGTAATTAAACGTTATTGATAGCGCGAAATTGTTTACGTATTTTCAAGAAACAATAAATGAGTTATATCTTCGTAGAATAAACAATACGATATTTAAATTGTCCCCTCTTATACAGAGCAACGAATACAGAGATAGTGTCATGTTCGAATGTTAACGTAGGCGATTATACATAAAATACATTTTCCTTAAAAATCGGCAGTTTATGGATCACATTACATACTGATCGCGCTGAGAACGTTTACGTCTCGAAACGCTTCCATTCAAAAAGTACCAGAATCACATTTCCTACTTTATAATCCACCAATTAATCAATCATCCCTGTCACAAACGAGGGCATTTGTAACGCGAAAAGATCGAGACATCGAGAACTGTCTCCGTCATGGCGGAGAACGATTTTCCGGGGGTGAGGGAACCTTTTCAATTATTTCCGTGAAAATAGGTGGATCAAAGTTGCCAGCTGGCCTGGCCGGATTAATAATTCCAGAATTAATTAAAATTCGGCTAGAACGCCGTCGAAATAAGGGGCAGCGAAGCGAGAGTATCTGTCCGCCGGAATCGATATTAACCAGGATGGGTATAATTGTGAATTAATCGAATCAGCCGTAAAACGCGATCCTTCGAATTCGTTGAATATCATTTCCAGATCATCGAGAAGTACATCTACACGCTCCACCAACTGATGCGACTCGAAAAATGTGCCGAAAAATTGGCGGTTCTTCAGGGTTATTTAGAATCACGAAAAATGATAAAAATGATACTTGATCGCATTTTACGACTATTGTTCATATTCCGTATAAAATTGATTTACCAAATGTATTACAGCAGAATTTCGTTCGTTCTCTGACTCGAATAAATTTTAATATCTATTCGGCCTTTGATATAGGAATTCATAGCCGAAGGCGAATTTAGACTTTACACTTTGATGTGTATGCGAGTGATTCATCCACGGTGGGAGCTGCAAACTTTTCTTGCTAGAATTGCCCTTGCGGGTTTTCGATAGCGTTCACATCAGAACCCAATGTTGCTCATGGTAGTAACTCTATTCCGAAATCTTGAAACTATTCTTTTGTAGTGGCGGCTGTGTGAAAACTGTCCCATTGAAGAATTGTCTTTTCGTCTCCTATCTCGATTATGAAAAGGCTATAATTCGCCATGTAACATCTTCTGATATTCTATAGCGTTTAATCTACTCTTTACAAAAACAATTTCGCTCAATACATCCAGGAATGATCAGTGGATTTTGGAGATATTGAAGAAATAATGTGTTTGAGTCTATAATTATTCATAGCAGTATAGTGCTCACTGTTAGCGGACACGGAAATGATTTCATAGCGCATGACGAATAATTTTCTCTGAACTTTCTGAAATTTTCGAACGAACATTATAATCGTTATGTCTATAATAGGTGTAATACGATCATCGTTGAACAGAGTAAAACAATAATTTCTAGAGCAAGAGAAAATATATGAGCTCATGACATCGAAAATATTTGCTTTTTCAACTCCGTTACAAAAATTTTTCTTGTTATAAGAAAGATAGAAAATGAGGAGAAACAGTTAAGAAGTAGTTTTAGTTTTCTTTCGTTTCTCCTCCCACTGCCTGTGTTCGTTTGACGGCCATTTTATCGTTCTTTTGTGCAAATAAAAGTATCGATTGTAAATAATAGAGAACTCGACGCGACTCGGAATTATATGAAAAATTATGGACAGTATCGTGAATATTCATCAACGATGAACGATGAACGATGAACGTTGAACGGGGAACGGGTCGATCAGCGCGGAAAATTTCGCGAGATTCTCTTTCATTATGCAGAAAACATGAACGCTCGCGGAAGCCGGCAGTGACGCGTAAAATTGAATACAATTATTATGCGGGGAAGTTCTTTCCATTCGGTGCGATAAACGATCGCTGTTTGTTTCTCATTTACTCTCTTTTTTACTCTTGTAATATTATTTTTTTAAATGTAGCGTTCCGCTATTGCGCGTGCACGGGCTCCGTTTGAATTTGTAAAATTGAAAATTTTGCTCGATTCAAAGCATTTCGCGAGGTTTTTCACGATGGATGCTGTGTAAAGTATCCTTTCCATTGCAATTGGTTTCATCATTGAATCGTTTAATCTTCTGCAAAGGGAACTTTGTTCGCTTCTGTGGAAAAGAGATTGCAATCAATTGCAGACTTTTACTTTGGTTTGAAATGCAGGAATTAATAATCGTTTTATTTATAATAATTATTGGACAGAGTAAGATAATAATTATTAGAGAAAAAGGAAATAATAATTCCCAAATAATATAATGATTTTTAAAGGATTGGTTTGTGGTTTTCGTGTGATAGTAAACTAATAAAGTATTACAGATTTAGTTAACAAATAATAAATCAAGACTAAGTAGAATAAATTTAAAGAAAAAGATATATATATATATATATGTATAATTTTGTACTAGTGGTGTCATGAAGAGAGGGTTGCTTTATGACAAAAATCTTAAAATACTTCTAATAACTTCCTGATAGGATAATAAATAACTAATTATAATATAGCCACTATTCGCCGTAGCCTACGATATAAATAATATTTGATAATCTAAATTGTTTTATTACCGGAAAGTCACGGTTCTAAACGTTCCACGCGATACTGTAAGAAACACGTGAAGGTTCTTTGAAAGATCTCATCCGACAGATTAAAGTAAACACGAGAACTTGGGCGGCGGGGTTTCAAGGTGACTAAGTGTTCAGCCTCTTCGTTAAAAACTCGATGGCAACGTGGATAAGTGAATTAGGAAAGTGCAGGGCAAGAAGTCCTTTTAGCGTAGCCATTTACCTTGTCCAATTTCCCCTTCTCTCTGCATGGTACACATCATTGTTTTCTACGTAAAAGGTTCGCGAACAAGGTGTCTGAATACTGTACATTTATATACTTCGTGTAATTACTTCTTTAATTTTACTCATATTATAGTCGTTAGATTTCTATTTCGTATCATCTTGAATATTCTATTTTAACTTTCCCTTTCTTTTTGTTAAAAACTTCAAATATACCTCAAATCTACTTTCAAGCACTAAACTCTCCTTTCTATCTTTCCAGTTTTCACGACGCTCCAACGTTCAAAAGAATCTCATTTCACGGCAAGGAATCAATGTGAGCCACTTACCAACCTCTTCCTAAATTACATCTAATCCAGTCGCCCGCATTTCCAAGGGAAGGTAACAGCCCTGAGTTTCGAACACACATTCCAGTTCCGCCGAATACTTCTTCAACAGAGCGTTACCTCTTCCCATTTAAATCTCCGTCACAGCTGTAGTGGCGCTTTACTTCACGAATCATTACGTTCCACGCCACTTAAACAGGTCAACACCATCCCCCGAAAGCAACACCTTGCCATAAAAGGCCCACTGACGCTCGCGCGCAACGCAAACTCGTTCCGATCGTGTACCAGCGGCAAACAGTTTCGACACGGCTTATTAGGCCCGCCCTGAATAATTGAGCACCGTGTTAATTAACTCGACTTCTCGCCCCCTTTCGAATTAAACATTAGAGAGAGAGAGAGAAAGAGAAAGAGAGAGGATGACGCGATGAGCGACGTTGATCTCCAACCAAAAACCATCCAACGATTAAGTTCGAAATTGCGAAGCCTCGTTTACTTTAAGCAAGTAAATCGATATTGGGAGTTTGATTACTTCGGGTGATTTTCAATTGATTCTGATTCATTTTTTTTATCTTATTCTTTCTTATCTATCTTTTTTAGCGAAATAGATAAATCTTTGAAATTTGTGGAAATATGTAAAAGAATCGTTAACGACATGCTATTTGACTTAAAATATTTAGAATATTAAAATTGTCCTTCCATTTTTTTTTTAATTACATTTACTTATTTATATAGAGTCTCTAAGTTATTAAGAAGTTATTAGTTTAATGTACGATATTAAATAATACAATAATGTGATACTGTATGCGCGATATTAAATACAAAATCTCCATTCCATATTTCTCTCAGCAGTTGAAAGAACGTACATTTTTGAAAAATTAACATTGTACTTTCGAATCGCGTCGTTTGTAAATACACGCGATTAAACCACCACCTGTTGTATCCTATTCTACGCTAAATAAATTAATAACAGAAATTCTTTCTATAAAATTTTACCACTGTCTATTCCATTCTTCTCTTATTGCTCTACACAGTCATTCAGTTTTCGTCCAGTCGATAAAAGAGAAAAGAAGAACAAATAAATAGAAAATGAACATCCTCCCGATACAAAAATCTCCCGGAAACTTATATCGAGTCTGAACTTGTCAAACAAATCATTGCCAGGATTTCCACCGAGGCTCGTATCAACGACGCGTCCTCTCAAAGGATCAAAAACGAGGGGTGCAGTACGGGGGATCGAAACGAGTGGAAAGAACTTCGAATCTTGCCGGATCGGGGAGGAGAGTAGTAGCAGAGTTTGACTTGCAGAGTGCTAATATTAAAGTTCCGCGTCGCGAAGGGTTTCCAAGGCTTTGGCCATCGGGTCCATCGAGGGGCGACAAGCGAAGAAACGTTCTCTTCCGTGCATCGGCCCACTCTCGCTCCCGATTAGATTAGAATTTGTTAGGGGTGTCGGCCGGTAACTTCGTCAGAGGAACGCTGTCAGTTTTGTTTCATCGCTGGCGGGCAAGGCAGCGTTTCGAAAGTTCCGCTCGCGCAAAATTCCTCTTCGAGACACTGGGCGAGAACTTTCCGGCTGAATACCGACTTATGAGGGACGACAAGTTCCACAGGGATGAGGCTGAATTAGCCTTGGCATCGGCCTTAATACGCCTTCGAAGCTTGTTTCCTTCGTCCTTCTTCTTCTTCTCATTCTTTCTTGTTTTCTTTTTTTTGGTGGGGGAGGCTTTTGTGTTTCTGTGGTGGGGTGACATTCTTGGGCTTGTCGTTGCGCTGATAAATTTAGAAGGAAATTGTAATTTGTCCGTTGCTTCATTTGTGTTTACAATCTCAGTATAGTTTTGGAGGTACGTAACGAACGTGTTAAGGTGAACTTCACGAGACTTTCAATAGATAAATTTGAATTTTTCGTTCTTGGAAAGTCGCGTATAATTGACGTGAAGATACACACAATAATTACGATTCTTTCCATAACATATTTTGTTCCATTCTGTTCTATAGAAAGTTATATAATTGAACCAGAAAAATTCTTCTAATAAAAAAGGTCGTCCTTCGAAATAACACGAAGAGTCAGGCATCGAAAAGCAACCATCGCGAATATCAACACTGAGCTTTCCGTACAGGAAGCAACGTCGTACATTCTGCTCAATTCAATTCTCTGTTCGGAGAATTGAATTCGCGGAACACCTTGCAACTTCTTTGGGCCGAAAACAAGGGTGAGAAGAAACTCTAACAGCCTCGAAGTGGAAGAGGCTCTTAGCGCTATAGCGCGGTTCTTCCGACGTTTCAAGCGTTGACGACACATCCGTGAAAATAGATTAGAACTTGTTGATGGTGTCGCGTTTGAACTTTGTTGGAAAACGTGGTAGGCCTGTTCTAATTATCACCGTACACGGAAACTGTATACAGGAGCTATTAGCACGCAGGTGTGCTGCGAAAGAGATAGTAGAAACGAAAGAGGTTTAATTGCATTCGTGTTGCTAAAACTTTTTAATTCTTTTCTTTTTTTTTTTTTAGAGAAACGTTAAAAATATTTGGTCACTTTATTTAGAGAATAAATGTCAGAAATCGATAAATGAATATAAATTTGCAAAGGTGTTCAGAAATTGTGTGTTATAAATTATGTGTTACTATAGAAAACAATGCAGCGATCGATATAGCGACCACAGACAGCGTAAATGTAAAGTTTAAATTAACAAAATTTTAATGAAAAGCTAATAATAAAATTCTTAACATATATATAACATTATTATAACATAATAAAACATAATATATAAGTATAACATTATTATAGAAAATAAAATAAGTAATTATTATATGTATATATATTCTTTGGATAATAAGTGGACACAAGTCTAGAATAAAATTCAGAAAGTATAATATATGTTACGAATTATTGTACAAGAAAGATGCGCAGTGGATGTATCATAATAACCAAAAATAGGTTAAAAGATATTTATAGTTTTTACTACCTAATTTATTTTGCGGAATATTCACGGAAAGCGTCGATATTTTTCTATTAAACTAATAACTCTGTACAGTGAAGACTTTCGTTAATAAATTAAGGTTTCTTGAGTAAGTAATCGTAAAATTCTGGCAGTAAAGTAAAAGTTAATTGATAAACTGACGGACGTAGGAATTTGCATCTTAGAAAATGGTGTTTTCGTACGTATATAGTTTCATACATCATGAAGGCACTTCATTTGGTTGCAATTCGCTAACTTTGCGTGCAATGTGTTTCAGAAGCAGATGCTTTATGAGTTTACGACTTGTCAGAACGTTTGCAAAGAGCACGAGGAATTTCCCTGCACGTCGCGTCGTCGTAAACTTAGTCATGAAATTGCTACTGGGAAATAGTTAAATAAACTTCATTGATGACAAATAAATTCGTACTTATTTCAGCGTTTTCATAAGTATCAAACATTCTTGGATTTTGTACGAATACTTCATTCGTATAAATATCTTACGATTCAACACACATAAATATTTGATACTTCTATAAATTGTTATAACACTTTTATGAATATTTCAACGAAGAAAAGAGAAATCAAAGATTTCTGACATCTCCGAAATAAATAGCTTTAATGTATTACTGTATATAAAAGAAAAATTCTCGTATTCATATAATAATATTAGATTTCTAAACGATTAAAATTCAATGAATTCAATGAATTGAATATTATCTCCGAATAAAAAGTACTTAAACAATATTGGTGAAATTATGAAATATCCTTTATCTATTTCTTATATCTATTATATTTTTTGTATTAATAAAAGAAACATTATTTTGATTCGCTATATGTATAGCATGTATTTTTAGAAAATAAATAAAATATCTTGAAATAATTTACACAATATCCTAATGTTTCGAGTTTTGCCTTATTCGAAACATTGTCGCAAAAAAATGGCCAAAGTCAGCGTTTCGACGTTTTTTCTCTAAAAGGAATCACTTTGCCCGGGGGAATCAATTTTCCCTCACGTCCTCGGCGAGTAGACGTCAAAAGGGAATTTCGATGAGTCGAATTGACAGCTTTACGATCCCCCGTTAAAGCTTCCTATATTTCGCACGTCTCCGCTCGAGATCACGAAAAGCTTTTCTTCGTCATCATAGATACTTGTTCGAAATCGTGAAACGTTTACTCACGGATTCAATTCGAACTCTCCGATTCAAGAACAAAGATACAAATACATACATTCTTAGTTTGATACAAACAAACAATTTCACTAATGATCGTGTCTGCAGAAAAAAGCTAAAATATATCTAGTTTTTCGTATCAGTACAATTTAGTTTTGTCAGTGTTATCAATCTTTTATGATTAAATGAATACTTTTAAAATCTATTTTATTCTTTTCCTCCGTTTTAATTTTTATCCAAACCTTTAAATTTTGTCCTTTCGAGTTTTGATCTCGGTTTTGTTTCCTCGCTCGAATTTTAGTTTTTGATTTGATTGCAATTTTAATCTCGTTTCTAATTGTTTGTTATTTTAACCGATTTTGTATTTCTATTATTGAATACTTTATTAAGTGACAATATTCCTATATCTTTCAATAGTAACAATAATTACATAATTCAATAGTTACAAGTAAGTTTAAACAAAAGTCTAATAAATAATTGTTGAATAATTATTGCTGGTGAATAATTGCACAAATATTTGCTAGGAATATTTCTAACTCATATTTGACTCACCGTGTCTGGTTTTGGACGAGTCGACGCGAAGGGTTCCTTCGCTTTGGATCTGATCCTTCCCATTCGTTACACGACAAGCATAGAATCCTATGTCAGAGACATCTAAGTTGACGATTTTTAGGCGGCTTCCAGCGATGTTCTTCGCAGCATGTTCATGCGTCTGAGGAACAAAAATATTTTCTATTTTTTTCCTATTTATATTACATATATATGTATAATAAAATGCATTTAATATTCCACTGCTTCGCATAAAACAAAGCTTGAAATAGTAGAATATCTTTTATGTTATTTCAAGATATTTTATCTCGTATAAACATGATCTATACTTTGGCAGAACATACCTTGTCTACATAGGTATTTCTACATCTCATATACATACATATATATTTCTGCATTTGGGAAATGTAAAGCACAAATTTTTAACTCCCTTGTTCTCACTGTAGTCTAATGGGTACATGTTTGTAATTACGAAAGTTAGAATGTTATTCTCATTAAAAGTCACGTGTAAAATTGCAAATATTTCTAAAAAGCCCTTACGTTTTAAATGTTAGGATATTTGCAGAAATTTTTTATTTGCCGTTTATTTTGTGTTTATAATAAGGAGAAAAATTACAGGTAAATATTTGTGATTAATAAATGTTGATATTACCTGCGCAGGTATCTTCTTTATAGTGATCTTGGGCCGTTTTTCTTCCAGAGGTGCTTCGTTCTTGTACCATTTGATTCTAGTTGGCGGAGGATCGCCGACAACCTCGCATCGCATGTGCGCTACGCTACCGGCATCTCTCGAGATATTAGTCAAAGTGCGTATGAACTTCAACGTGCCACTTTTGGCTCCAGATACAGCCTCCATGTCAGTTCTATAAAGTAAAAGAACAATAGATTAAAACACTGTTCATATACGATCAAAATGAAATAATATCTCTGACGAAATAAGTATTGCTAAGATGTTTCAAACATTATGGCATTTAAACATTAAAAAATAATAGACGGGTATTTAACTTTGTTCATTTCCTTAGATGAAAAGTCTTATAAAACGTATAACTTTATAGATATTTATAAATAAACCACTTGGTACCGATAGAAAATATAACAACGTAGCAATAAGTAAACGGAATAAAATTTATAAAATATGGACATGAACATCCAAGAATGCAACTTCGAAGTAATTAATAGCGTTATAAAGGAGTTACGTTAAGAAACCGTGTACGTATTAACTATTTTCATGAAATTATTAATTGGGAAATTAACATTATTTTATTTCGGTTTTCACATTTTCTATCGTTATAAAATTGCAGAATAGCATTAGGCTGAATAGTAATTTATTATATTGACTAACAAGTCCAGTCGTGTTTCCTCAAGTGAGCACGTCGAGCGTTATTAATTAAGAAACGACTTATTTCTCCCATGTCTTTATAAATATTGCATCTTCCATCAAAAGATTCAAATGCGCGTATTTTTACAGCCTTTAAACAACTTTTATAGCATTCTTCGAAATGATATAGAATATATACAAATGATATACATATAGTGAAAAGTGAATAAATTTATTACTCAACCTAAAGTAGTATTCTACGTAGAATATTGTAAAATATTGTATATTTATTTCGTCATGTTTACTGCGTCAGCGAAAATGATAATAACCAAGGTTACGGCATGATATCCATTAATCATTTTTTAATATGATTTTAAAAAGTAAACTCCGGCAAGTATACGCTGATGATGCATGTTTTCCGAGCACCCGTTGGAGTGCTCTCATTGAAATGTATGAGCAACATGTTGTCGCGAGAAATGGACCAAAGAACGCTCAGGACACACGGGTTAAATTTTTTATCAGCCACCAGTTTACATGCTCCGTTTAGCATGATTACAGGCGTAGAGTGATGCGACATATCAAAAATTCAACGATTATTATACCTTGTATTTGGATTTTTACAACGTGTAAACCCCTGGCGCGGAAAAACATTTTCCACCATGACTGGATATTTGTTACGATGCCTCTTACACAAGCGTATTACAAGCGTTGCCCGAAAGCATTTATTAAAATGCACGGTAAATCGTGCAGCTTAAAAATATTTCGTGTTTTAAAAGCCGCGTAATGGCATATAATATTATACGAGAAAAAAGGAATATAAAAAATGAAATGGATACGCCAAGTGGGTTGTAAAATTAATATAAAAATAAAATCGAGTTGCTGAAATTAGAATTTTGTTGCTGAAAGAAGACTTCGATTTTGAACGAATTTTGTTAAAAAATGAAAACGGTAACTAGGTAAATAAGTTGAAAGATACAAGTAAATCGTCGCAATTAGAATTTTAGGGAACAGATGATAAAATTAAAATATTTAAACTTTAGATTATTTTTATTAAAATATCAAAAATATATGTGTAGGTCTGTTCGTCTCTTCTAATCCAAATTATTCGTTAAAAGAAAAGATATTAGGTTGTCCGGAAAGTTTCTTTCGTTTTATGAGAAAACAATAGACGCACATTTTTTGTTTTGTATTATTTTACTGAATCACGTATGATCCATTTTGTTCCGTTTCTATTATTACGATCATACGTAATTCGATAAAATAATATGAAACAAAAAATGTCGTGCATCCGTTGTTTCCTTATAAAACGAAACAAACTTTTCAGACAACCTAATATTTTATATTTTTCTTTTTTAATAATCTTTTAATGTATAAATCGTTCGATATTGTCAATATAACAAGTCATTCTAAAAAATATTTCTATACTTCCAATATTATGTAACAGAGAATAAGCGAACTTTCATATCGATGTAATACAACAGGCTGACAAATCAAACAAATTGCACGGAGGAGATAAATACCGGAGACCTAGATTTTTGCAAAATGCACAGTACATTATGTTATTTTAATCATTTCATTCCTAAAATATCGTGTGAAGAAGGAAGTAATTGAAGTACCTAAATTATAAAATAAAAATAAATTTTGATACAATTAAAAGTTATCAAAATAGAGCGTGCATGGGGCGACAAGTATTCAAAGAACAAATTAACAAAATGCCAAATTTTCACTTTCGAACTTCATCGCAGGTAAATTTTTGGGAAATATTCTGTAAATTCTTCATTTGGAAATGCCTTGCGTTTTAATAACGATGAATCGTTTATATCCAAAGCGCATTGCATTGTACATTGCATAGTATGCTGTATCGCAGCAGGATTTAAAAAAATCCAAGGAGCTTCCAATCAAAGAAGATGCAGATGAGCAAAATAATGGACAAAATAAAAGTTCCTATAGCATCTAGAATTTTTTGGAGATAATTTTACTCGAGATCTAATCTTGTAAAGAATGCTTCGATTAAAACCTTGCTTAAAATCTATACTTAAAATTTCCCAAACGAATCTATTCTTTGCTCATAAGATCCAAGTTTGTAAATCATACTGTATTAAATTTTTATTTTAAAAAAAGTCAAGAAGGATATACACAATTTTTCTCCTCCATTATCTACCTCCGTTATATTTCACGCGGACGAAATTCAATTTGAGATCCATTGGCATAACGTGGACGGCAAATTTCTCGACGTGGCAGGGTTAAATTTAATCTGGCTCCAATAACCGAAACACAAAATCCACTCGAACCACCCACTCTCTCATACTCTATTGTCACATTAAATCATAGTTATCTAACCATGCCAATGAGACTCAATTGATTCATTGTTCGATGCTGTGAAACAAAAGAACTAAAACAAAAGTAAAGAAGGGATTGGAACAAAGAGAACGTGCTTTCGAGTAAAAGTGCGTTTCGATCAAGCGAACGAATGCTCGTTCTTCCTCTACTTTAGTAAAATTAGTGCAGTCCACACACTCCTGTCTAAATGTTTTAACACTAAACCTACCGATACTTCTTGTATATTTATTGACCGTTCGCGATAAGCAGGACAGACTAGAAATTTTTCTTAGAAAAAAATAGCAAACTAGAAATAGATACCGAAGAATATATTGTATGCATATTTTATGAAAAGTCATAGATTAGGAAGCGATATGATAATGTTTAAATATGGTAAAATTTGTGTAGAAATTTGAAAGCGGTCAATTTGATCGCTGTAGTAGGTTTAGTGTTAAAGCACCTTCTGTCTTTTATAAAACTTCGATATTTGATGCAGATTCCTAACCTTGAAGCGTGGATATACCTTTTAGTAAAATTCATGATACACTCGCGTCTTGTACTTTCTTTATCGCATAATGTATCGTGTTAGACGACGTCTCTATAGATTCGATAATTACGCAACTTTTCGTAATTGTGAAGCAAATACAGATACCGTCCTAAGATTTTTGAGCGAGGATGTACATTGTACGAAGACGCGGGAAATTATAAATTGTTAAGGTTTATAATTATTACGACGACACGAATCCACGAATCTATGCATCGCTATGCATTTGCTATCTTAAAATCTACCACATGGGGAGTACATAATTAATAATTATAATTATATAATTATATGAGAAATCCAGATGAAACAACTTCTTTAATAAATTTTTCAACGTAGTTATTGCACCATTTTAATGCACGGTCAAACAGTTAAAGTGTAAACGACGAATTGGCGATTGTTCGTTTATTTGGTAATCGTATACACGAATCCTCTCAACGCACTAAAAATACTCCAAAAATGTTTGTTCGATTCTTATAAATAAGTTTGCGAACAGTTTTCTCGCTGAGCGTTTACATTAAACGAGCACGAACGAACGCTCTTGCTTTCGTTTTATGTTCTTGCTCGTTTAAACGCACCTTGATAGACACAGAGAGCACTAACACGAAGCAGACCAGTGTCCCTGACGGATTTTTATGCAACGGCGATCCCACGTCAGATGCCCTCAGGGCGGTCAGCGTTTCCACCCACATGCAGATCGATCTCTGCAGCCACTTCGTGTAACCTCGCTAACAATGTAACTTTGAAACGAAGGGGATCGTTAAAAGGAGCCGAGTTTTCGGCCTTTGAATCGCTCAGCTTGAAAGTTTCGCCCGATTGGCGCAGGAATTTTGATTATGCCGATAATGTGGAGGAGAAACGGAAGGGCAGCTAAGTTTCTTTCTCGGAGAAATTCGTGTTTATAAAAGCCACGTGCTTTCTGTTGCTTCGTACCTTGTCTTTTGCGTCTTATCGTATTAAAAAATATATTATTATAAAAAAATACTATTATTATACATTCAAGAAACAATTCCGCTAGAAAGAAACTCGTGTATTTTTGATCGAATAGGTCGAAAGGGATTCTACGTTAAGAGGCTAATAAAGGAAGAGAATACGATTGAACCGGAAAAGATTGTAAGCGGATCTGTAAGGGAATAATATTTCTGCGTGTGCTCTTGTCTCGATCAAGCGGGAAAAGACGATGAAATCTTGGCTAGTCCATTTCCAGAAACACTCGAGTAAATAGCGCGACCCTGGCGATCGTACATCACCAGCGCGATAAGGGGAAGTTCTGGCCATGCATTATTTCGCGGCGCGCCACCACGCGAAAGGGCGAGAAGAATAGGGTGCCGGTCCATTAACATATTCATACTTAATATTCCAGTCGCAACGTCGCGCGACAACGTCCGCCGTGCCGGATTTATATTGCCCTAATATACGCGATTACTTTCTCCCCCGTGCGTCGAGATCTACCGGAAGTCACGATTGATTGCGACTTCCACGAGAGCCCTGTGCATCCTCCTTCGTTTATGGACACGTATCTTCGAGATGGAAGTGGTTAGAAAAAAGATTACGGCGGTTTGTTTTACACTGACAATGAGAGATACACTGCTACTCAGAATTATTCGAACGACAGCAAAGATCGATGGATCTGAATAATTCCAATTTTTAAGACAGTCACCGACGATTCTCTTACGCTTTCCATAAATTTGAAAAACTCGTTAGTAATAAAGAGAATGATCCTAGAACGCAACAGTATTAATGAAATATCGCTAGGAACAGAGCATAAATTTCGCTTTCGGCAACGATATATTCAACGCGCGACACTCTATTTCCTTTGTACGTGTTACTGTCAAAATTTATCCTCAAGTTTCGCCCTTTCAAGCTCGATGCATCTCCTTAAATGAGCTTCTTCGCTAATGCAACGACGAATGACGATCGTGTAAAGGGATTATCAATTCGCGTGCACGTCAAATGCACTGAGTTTGTCTTGGAAACATGGAACTAGGTACGCAGAGTCGATCGTTGTTTCCCTTGCGATTAATTAAACTGCAGCCTGCTCGAAAATTCCATCGTTCGTTCCTTTTGTTTTCCGAACAACACCGGTTTCGGATCCAGTCAATTCTCGTTCCGATCAATCACGGCGTAGCCGCTGTTTTGCTGTTTCAAAAGTTATCGCGTGAAATTCGATTGAAAAGGAAAAAGAGACAGATTAAACCGTACAATTTTTAAACGTTCCAGACGGAACGGTTAATCGAATCCATCGCCTAGTTCCGTTTGCCTTTCTGGTCTCACGATCAATTTGAAATTTAATCGAATCGCGTACGATCAGGTTAATGAATTTTTCAATTTATTACCGCGTCGTTTCCACGTTTCTTCGCTCTGGTTAATGGAAAATTGATTTCGTTGATCCGATGGACTTTCAGTTCTTGATTTCGCCAAGTTCCAATCGCGAGTTTTAGATGCGAATATGTTTTTGTTTATTTTATTATTACCTTTGGTTTTTAAGCTTTTCAGTTCTTCCTGTGCTATTAAAAGTTTCGGTACGTAATATACGAGTCGATATACGAGTCATTTTCGCAGTTAGTAAAATATTATAGCTTCATACGTTCGTTCCAATGTTCTTTTTCCTTAAATAAATTAGATTATAGAAATTTTAACGTTTCAGTACTGTTGTCAGTTATTGATGTTTTAAACAGTAAAATGATAGCGGTATATATAAAATCGAAAGGCAGACATTTGTACATAAAAGATATCTCTGGCCATTAAAATAAAACTAATCGATCGATCTCATAAGATATTTAAAATCGATACGATTGTCGTTCTGTCGACTAAAATGGAATATCCAAAATTTTCATATAGACATATTCAGTTCTCGGCGGTTAAAATGAAATTAAATTCCTGAAATATACGCGTTTCTATATAAAATATCACAATTACTATTAACACCGAAACACGCTCATATAAAATAAAATGTGTGCTTTATATTCTCAAATACTCGTGTCTCTACATAAAATATATGAACCCGTATCGAAAAATATCCGTATAAAATGAAATAAAAATCTCTTATTCTATTTGTATCGCATTTCCTTTATAATAGAAAACATTAAATAACGTAAAATTTGCTACGATTCTCCAATAAATAGTAAAAATAGATACGCTAATGCTTATAATTAAGGCAGGGTAGACAACGTAAAGGAAATTCAATTCCAAAGGGTTTAATAAAATTATCAGCCTCCTAAAAACCTAATCACACACACACACACACACACACACACACACAAAATCCATTAAAGCTTTCAATTATCTAGGCAAAATTATCAACGTTCTAGAAACGCACTCACGCCCTTACAATATAATCAAAATTCTCGATCTGTCGCATAATTACGAACGATACCCGTATATTCGAGCTACTAAAACGGCTACTAAGGCCAGCAATGCCGTCCATCAAGCATCACGAAACTGTCACAGTAGCCTACAGCCTACCGTTCTTAGGTATCGAGCAAGTGGAGCGCACGGTTACGCAAACCGGAAGCTACCCCTTGGCGCGCAGAGGCAATCACCACGTTTGCCAAGGCACGCGTGTGCGTGTCCCTCGTTCGACACAAGGACACGCGCGTACACGAGTGGACGCGCGTGTTTACACACTGGAACGTGATTGCATACGACCGTGGCGAGTAACTAACCCCCGTTGGTTATTGAATATAAATCAAGCTATGATCACTACGTCATCGGCAAGTTCCGGTACACCTGTGGCCTTCAGGGTTAACCGTTCTTGACGCACGAATCGCTTAAATTGTTGATAATGCTCCTTTACAGAAATCGTGTTCCTTCCGTTTCTGCTAGAGAATATGATTTTGATCGCTTTGTGAGAAGAACGAAGAGTTATTTTGAATAGAGGAAGTCGAATTGAAAGTTTCCATTCTGAACATTCCTACGGTTTTAAACTATTCATTTTGGAAATACACAATTCTATCTTCGTATCTAAGTAGGAAGAATATAGTAAAAAGAAAGGAATTTTCGGTATTCTGCCATTTTCTAAAACATTTATGTTTTTATTTAATCAAATCAAAGATGAATTGCGGATGTATGGGCGCTGAGACGAAACATTAACTCTGAATGATTGCGTATGCCACGCTTTTGAATTTTTACATTTAGTTCTTGAAGCATGTCGGCGAGAATAAAACTAGTTGTTATTTTAAGTAAAAGAAGTACTTTAAGTGCATTAAGTGCTTACATCACAGACAAATCAGATCAGACAGAACTTTCCATACAAATAATTAAATACTGATTTTATTGTATATTTAAATGAAGAGAATAAAAAAGCGTTATTCAATTTTATAGATTGTAGTAAATCCTTTCTCAAATCAAAAGCCATGTTCATATATCAAATTAATATTATATATTTGCATCTCAGTTTCTTGATCTTTATATTATCAATAAAATGTTCAACCAGCTCGAAACACCTAAAGGTTCTAACTTCTTATACTACAAACGTAACAAGCCTGTATTATAGCGTCTCGACAATCTCGACAAACTTTTGCTTTATTTCAAAACTTTAAGATCAACAGAAAATCGTCGTGATTTTGTCGAATAATCGCGTTTAATCGTGTCTCGTCAACGTCGTCGGCAGCTCGCTGTACTTTCTTTTATTTTTCCCTGGCTAACCATCCCTTTTTCCACGTCTCGGTCGATTTTACGCGCTGCCATTAGAGGATCATCAAATTACAGGGGATTAAGGGGGAGGGGTTGGTGGAGGACGCGAGGACAAAAAGTTACGCCCGCGGAAGTTTCGCAAAATTGAAATCACCGGTGCATGCATTAACGACGTCCCGGTCGGTTTTCGACGTCAAACGACACGGGACGAAATTAACAGCGCTCGCGAAATTCGCCGTAAGGGTGACACAGGATTGGCGGAGGTCTGGAAAAAGACCTGGCCAGTTCCTCCGTGTGTTTACCATGCAAAGTAATTCTATGCATTTTGAGGAGGCGGCGTTTTCGTCAGTACGTTCGTGGTAACGCTGCGGCTCTTGCTCTCGTAACTGGCGAAATCTCGATAAACGCGGGAAAATCGTGGAAAGAGTGGAAAGAGTAATTCCTGTTTTATATTCAAAGTTTGGGAATTTCGAATGAATGTGCCATTGCTGCAAGAGATATCGGAGATGGGCTCTTTGCTTTTTCATTTCATTTTGCGATTTCTCGTAAACAACGACGAATGTTAATAACAGTTTGCGATAGACGTAAATATTTATAAAAGTATGAAAAATTAAACCAACTGATCTGTTCTTCGAACTCTAAACTTTTCAATGAATACATGATCAATGAATACATGATTAATGAATATATGATTGATGCATTAAAATGTTAAAACGTTGTTACTCAGAATAAACGTAAAGTTGTTAAGAATAATCAACAATTTTCACAGTCATCATACAGCGAATTTTGAGGTATTTTAATAAATTAAAACTACCGAGCTAAACACGTTCCGCATAGTATGTAGTATCTAATTAGAGTCAATATCACGTATATAATAATCAATTGTGTAATTATGTTTCTGCCTCGATAAAACAAAACATTAATATTGGTAAAAACCCTGGTACAATAAAAATAATTAAAAAATTGGAAATACCAATTATTTTGATTTAGCTATTTATTTCTTATCGATTCAATATATATATCTATTTCTAATTTAAAATTATCCCAAGAATTCTATGAATTTTGTGAGAACGTCTTTGAACATTTTTCACCGTCGTATATCGATCGCGTCTTATTACTTGTGTGTTATACAGTAATAAATATATCGCTCGGAAAAATGCTACCCATAAAATAATATTAATCCTTTCAGCATATAGCTAAATGCAGTACAAACAGATATACACGATCGTTCATTTATTTTTTCAAAACATTAAATCTCTTTGAATTG
The DNA here is from genome assembly GCA_014737475.1 of Bombus confusus. Taxonomy (NCBI): domain Eukaryota; kingdom Metazoa; phylum Arthropoda; class Insecta; order Hymenoptera; family Apidae; genus Bombus; species Bombus confusus. The sequence continues at coordinate 91,553 of JACXIV010000044.1, forward strand.
TTCTTCTAACAAATTTAACACGAGTGTTGATAATATTCATCCCATTTCAAAATTAACCTACTTATTAACAGCAGTCTGCTCGTGAAATATTATCGATATACTCGACGTAAAATCGTCGAATATGCCGATCAGAATTATCGTTCGGGAAAAATTACGTTCAGACGAGGCAGGGATGAGTAAAATTTTCCATCGGAAATGTAGATGTGGAATTAAAAAAAGGGAGACGAAGACCGGAGGAGAGCAGAGAAGGGGAGGATTTCATGGGTTCGCATGATGGAAAAGCGAGCGCAGGGGATGCCGCGGGGCTTAATAAGGAAGCGGCTCGATTGGTTCGATTCGAAAGCTAATAATGCCACTTCCCGTGCGTCGTAGAACATGGAAAGCTGTGGGCGTGATTAAATTTGAATTCTCTACTTCGTTTCTGACAAGCTAATTCCCGTCGATAGAGCTAATTCTGAAATTCCGAAGATTCGAACCTCTTCTTTCAGGAATTTTATCGCGTTTCCTGTCGCGTGTTACGGACTTCGGAAACGGGAAGATTCAGTCAGGAGGCACGATGTGTACGTTCGATCTGCTGAATTATTTTCTGATAATAGACTTTTCCATTTTGTTTTCTCTACGCATACGTCCTATGCGATTTACACAACCACACGACAGATCTGCACGAAATTACGTTTTTATTTTAATCAAAGTTAATATTAATTTTACGAGGAGCACTTGCATATTTTCAGTGAAATAAAAAATCTGAAATCTACTATTTTACCAAATTCGATAATTATGGTATAAACAATACGATTTCCCCACATATTCTTTACTTTAACCAATCGAATTATTCCACTTGGCTGTTTTCCATACACATACGCTCCATGTGATTTACATGGCTATGTAATGACGGCGATAATGCGACGAACGTGATTGAAATTACGTGTCGTAACCGATCTAAGCGAGAGCATTATGGTTACGATATCGTGTGTGCCACGGGTCGCCGACTTTCAGCCAACTACATTATTCCCGAACGCCACGTGCCTCCATTAATATTGATGCACGCCCGATTCTCTTGCAACCCCTTTCTACAAGGGGTTTGTTGAGGAGAAAATCTGACAGAGATGCTGCCAGACATTGTCGCGACACTTCTTTCTCGATCGAACAAGGGGCAAATAATCTAACTTAAATAATCATCTAATTTTAACGAAGTTAAATTAACGATTAATTCCGTATTGAATTACCTTATCGCCGACTATACACGGTTTATACGCTGTCATATTACATACAGTGGCATACGTTACGTATAATACAAAATTATTCCAACACTCCTTTTATGTATATATTATACAAAACATTTTGAAATCTCATTAGCACTGTAAATTTCTGTAACTTCGAAAGCAAAATTTTCGTTATAAGGAGATAAACAACTAATCTAGAGCGAGAAATACTGTAAGCTACAAGTACATCTAAATTCGTCCAGAAATGCTGACTTGACGGTAATCCACGACTTGGCCTTGCTCGATCATTTGCATGGTGACTTTAAAACGTTGTTCCCGGGACAAGAAACGTAGGTGGGGTACAAAACCGATCCCTCAAGCGAGGTTAAACGTTGCATTATTTATAGAAACCTTGCGAACGCCTAATCCCTGTCTGAGACGGTCTTCTGACTGCTTTAAAGCTGCCAAGCGAAGGAAGTGACGTAACGGTGTGGGCGCGTCGGACTGTTAACGATTCATCGACCCCCATACCTTCTCTCAGCGTTTTAACACCTTTTCCAACGCTGCGCTGGGGTGAACTTGTAAGCATGCATACAGCCTCATGTATCTAGAATTTAATTCTGCGTGGGTAACGATCGACACTGTGTTCGTTGATTGACGATGATTCATACGAGGATCGTTGAAGTTGGATGCCGTGAAGTTTGTTAGGTTATTGGTTTGGTTTCGTCTATTTTGATGAGTGGCAAATGGAATCGTATTGTATTACGTTTTATGAAATCGGAAGAAATGATGGATTCATATTGATAATATTGTATTATATAGGTTCATTTTTTAAGACAGACTCTACAAACATTCTACCATACTGGAATTCGTTCAAAACATTTTCTCTAATATTTTTCCCAAATTTAACCCTTGTTAGCAGCATAAAATGGAAGACAAGTTAGGGATAATCAAGTATTTTTCGTAAAAGATCCGTAGATATCGAAAAAAAGCAATTCTTCGGAATATTCAAATTGTAAAGAATTTAAAATATACCAAGAAAAATGTAATGCACAGGTTAAAAGTATAGGAGAAGAGCACAAAACAATTTATCGCTTTGTTAGGTAAATTTCATTATGATAAAACAATTCCATAGCGCATTTAACAATTTCACAAATAAATATCTTGTAGTATTTGTTTCGAGTAACTATCTTGTAACTTCTACGTACATTTTCAGATTTTGTTCGAATTTTACTTTCTTCTATATAACACGCATAATATATTTATAAAAGATTTTTACAGTAAATATTTAAATACTTCAATATTTTTTAACTAAATAAATATTCAATTAGACGTCTGTAGACAGTTGACTCTGGAAACCTCTTTTTTGAAAAACATCCTTTCCTTTTCGTATAACCGTGCAGCGTGAAATTTTTATGGAAAAAAATGCGAATGATAAAGTGTTGGCGATCGCGGGACCTGACGTGTAAAAGCCAGAAAATTGATCCCCTGTTACATAATTTTCACGTGTTACGCGTTCGTTGTAAAGAACGCTGAAATTTTAACCCGTTGCCGTCCTTTAATAAACGATATTTACGATCGCTGGCGGCGTACGCGCGAAACTTTCGCGAGTCCGAAACCACGTTTCATCGCGAATGTCGGCGAAATTAATACGTTTTTACTCCACCTTTACTTTCCCGCGTGTTTCTCGCGGTATCTGTTTCTTATAACGGAATATTTGTTACTAATAAACAATGTACATATATATTAAAATATTTAATTGCAATAATAATATTACGTCCCGCGCTCCGCTCGTGCCGTTACCCGAGCCGAGAGATAGAACACGCGAGTAGCACGCGCCACGGACTAAGAATAACTACGGAAATAAAATACCTTAATAATCAACTAATAAATATACGAATACTATTAACAAGTCCAATTAATAAATTAACAAATATGAAGATATAAGACGCACGAAATAATAATAATGTAATAATAAAATAAAATAAAAAATAATAATGCCGAGGGATCTTGACCATCCTCAACTAACGTAACCGAGCAGACGAAGCATCAGCCGTCACGACACATTAAGGGATTGGATAACAACAACACGGTGAACACGACTCAGTGTCAGTGAAACCTAAACTGTAGGCTATAGGAGAAGAAAGAATACTGCGCCGCGTCCCTTACAGGAATATAGTTAAAATATCTTTACTATCAAAATAAGATTTCTTAAAATAAACAGCAAGACGAAGAATGTTGCGTTGCGAATATTTCCTCTATCAAAATAAGATTTCCTAGAATGAACAGCAAGACGAAGAATGTTGCGTTGCGAATATTTTCTCTATCAAAATAAAGATTTCCTAGAATGAACAGCAAAAAACAGAGATTTCTCAGAATACGACGTTTGCGATACAATTTTTCCCATGGACGATTTACACATAAATAAGCGTAGCGGCTCAGAGCGAGAGCTTTTAGTCCGATTTTTGCCGTCATGCTAAATCGTCAAGAGTTAACTTAGTGACAATCGTTCATCAGTTTATAATTATTCAGTAAATTAAAAGTTATTCCTCAGCCGAGATTAGTTACTTGAAAGTTATAATTTTAGTTTCACTGTTTAATAAATCAAAATTTAATTTGTCTGAGTTCAGTCGATTGGCAGTTCTAACTAGAATTAAGTACGATCGCTATTGCACGCGAGCAAATTATTCAGTATTATTTTCTTTTTTTTTTCTTCTCTGTTAATTTCACATTTGTACAACCTTCGGCGACCAAATAAATTATTTGTCAGTGATTGTAATCGACAATTGGAAATAATAGATATTTGATATCGGACTCTATTTTAACCCTTAAACGACAAGTTCGCTGTATTAACCTTTCATTGGGTTGAAGCTGCTAAAGTTTCACACGATTACGGTGCTTTTAAAATTGAAGACACCTACTGATCTCCGTGCTTCTCCTCCCACTGTTAGCAAACGTTGCTCATCTTTGGGCGAGACTTGCGGAACCACGTTGGTTATCCAAAGAGAACAACGTCGTAATTAAGCCAATTTATTTTTGCCTAAATCACTTGTCAGTGACTATAATTTATAATTGGCAAAAAAAAATAAATAAATAAATTGAAATCGGATTTTTATTTAAACGAACATTGAACTCATAAACGACAGTTCACAGTATTAACCTTTTATCGGGTTGAAACTGCTAGTTTCACACGATTACGGTGTTTTCAAAATTGAAGACTCCTACTGGTTTCCGTGCTTCTCCTCCCATTTGGGCGAGATTTACGGAACCACGTTGGTTATCTACAGAGAAAGTCATTAAAGGATTTTAATCGTATTAGATGCCCTAGGCGAGAAAGAATCATAGTAGCGAAACCCATACTAGTAGAAAGCGTGTTGAACGCTGGCTTAAGTGACTACTTGCGGCCGAAATTAAAAGAGAAGAAGAAGAGTATAGGAAAGAACATGAAAAGCGTAGAAAAGAATTAGGATTAGAAGATAACCGAACTTGCGAAATTAGTTATTCACCTTCTCACCTCAGGTCGGAAGAGTCGCATCCGTTCTCTTCGCGAGCGGCTTCGCTCACAGAGTACGATAACGATAATTGATAGCGGCATTTTTATACTGAATACCCGGAAGATTAAAATTGATTTTGTTAATGATAAAATATTTAAGTTGAACTAAAATAAACATAGCATACCGAAATTATTTGTTTATTCCAAACAACTTTAATCCTCTCCCGTGCCAGTATCCTACGCGTAGTAGATTAGCTGAAAGTGGAATTTATTTTGCCAGTTGCGAGTTAAAACGCTAGTTAACGCTACCCATGTACATGAATTACATTTGATTTGGACATTGAGAAAATTCAACGGTCTGGGATTTCATACAGCTGTCGCGAAAAGCACGACCCTTTGGAATAATTCAAAATAGTGTTGCGCTTTATCTAAGCGCGGCAGGTTTTGTTTAATTCCTTCCAGTCATAAGCCTATTTCGGAAAATATAGTAAAATAAGAATTTTGTTGAAATAGTCTCTGGACCATTAGAATAGTTTCTGGTGGCAGCAATTACCGTATCGTGTGGGAAAATTCTAGGTTAGATTTCTAGTCGTGTTGTTACGTTCGATTGAAAGGACGGCATTTCCTAAGACGTGACAATAATAAACTTATGAAACTTGAATTTGAATTTAATTTGCTTTGTTTATAGTACTATAAAGATTGACGTGGAATAGTTTCAAACTTTCCGCCACCTATAAATATTTGAGAAGAAAAGTAGCTGACATAATTATTAGTAATGTTCTTTAAATACCTTTGAAATTTATTCTAACGATGTATTCATTACGAAATCAGCATTAGATAAGGAAATAATTATCGATATCAAATAACCAAAAAGATTATTTGATTACGTACCCGTTGGATGTTGCATCAAAGACGTCATTATAATCTTCTTCGATGGTGTAATCCTGAACGTCTGGATCTAAATTTTCGACGTCACCATTTCCACCTGTAAAACAGTATTTCTTTATAAGTATGTATATCGAATGAATTTACATAAGTTAAAACACAAAATAATGTTTCAGGTGTATTATAAAAGCTTATACACGAAAGAAGTGTAAATTAGAGTATTATGTAATTATAATTTATGTAATACATTATCACGATATATTGAGACCGTCATTATATACATATAATTAAGATATTCATATATAATATACGATAAAGTGAAAATACTGAGAAATACTTAAATTACTAGAATATTTCAATTCTTAAATTATCCAATAAGTTAGCCTATATACACCAAAAACATAATATAACGTTGCTTAGCCTATTTTAGTCTGAACTTTAAGAGGAGATCAGGATATGCAACTAAACTAATAAATATATAGCATATGTACATAGATTTTCTATGCAAAATGAAAACATAAAACGTTCCATAAAATTAGGTGTTCTCGTTGCAATAAGACTGATTGCGAGATTTCGATCTTCGGAAGCTTGCACATGATTGCGTATGATGTTAGTCCTGAAACGTCAGCTGTTTAGGTTGAAGCTTCGTATCTCGTTAATTAACATGTCGACATCTCTAAATGAGCGGTCGGCGAAGAACATTAACACGATGAACCCTAATTCTTATCGAAGCAATCTATGAGTAAGCCTGAAAATCGATCAAAAGCATGAGCTCTGAGCTACAAGCATGCCAAGCACACTCGCCCGCGCGGCTGCGTCTCGAGCGCAACGGAACGTCCAACTACATCGAGCAACGTTGACGTTCGATGTTTCCTACACCTGCGCAAATACCACATCAACAGCCGTCCCTCGAAGGTGCAAACGACCATCCTCGAACCCCTTCGCGGTTCACGCAACACAAAACCCGATGATTCTGTCAGGGCGAAACGCGATCGGCTTCTTCCGTCCAGCGTCACGTCAGTTTCAAGCAGCTAACTCTATTAGCGGTCTGATATCTTGTAGGACCGATAATAAGCCTGATGTACGATGTTAACGTCATGACGAGACGTTGAATAGAGATGGTTTATGCGAGGATAAGCTGAATTAGGACTCTATTGGCCACTCTCGCAGGTTTGGATTACATATATTTTAATTTGTGTTTAAAGTGGTACTTGTAGGATGAGATGTAGAACTTGAATGAAAATCAAATATCAAATATAATATCAAATATAAAATCAAATATAATACTTTCTTAATTGTATTACGATACATCATATTTTTATTTATACTCGTTAATTACAATCCGAATAATTATTAAATACGATAATTATTAATATTTTAAATACGAATAATAATTTAAATACGAATCCGTAAGGATTTATTGTAATCAAGAAACATTAGTTTTTGTATGAGCTTCATCAACAGAACTGTAGGGTTACTCAAGAGAGCATTAAGCTTCGAACTGCAGCAAACGTCACTAATTCATACATGCAATTATTCCTTGTTCAACGACTCGAATCGCCCTATAATCTACGAATCGAACTTGACATAGTGGCTTACCAGATGAGATATCACACAGAATAATCTGGATTATAATGTAATTTATCGCGGAACGATCGGTATCGTCCTCATAATCTCTGACACCGTAATCTAAATAACATCGTGATCCCTGACTGTATATACAGTGCAATAATCTGCATTATCTTATGCGTGATTTAAGCTCCCACGTACATAATACTTCAAAATCAATATTGTCGTTGTTTTCATATTTCGTGTTCAAAATTATATTTAAATCATTCGAAAGATAGATTGAACGGCTTTATTTTCTGAAAATTGTTTAATTTTAAAATATTGAGATTTGTATAATTGACACGCAATGCGCTGACTAGGAGAGTTCAAGCACCAATGTTAATATAATACTTTACTGATTAAAAGAATATATCTATTTTTTGGATTATTTTAAACCCATTCTAGACTCAATTGTGCTTTTCTATTCTTAAAAAGTTTTATAAGTTTGTGGAAAAAGTATGGAAGAATCTCTGTTAATATGTATGATTTTTCGCTTCAAGTGTACATGAAGATATTAATTGAAATATTACAAATTTTTTTGCTTGTAAAAAGCAGAGTAAGATGGAGACCGGACCAGAGTTAAGGATTAGAAAATTTCTTTGAAATTCAGTTAGTGTTTAAACTTCGGCTCCTTCTCTTTTCGTAATAAATGTTAAATACGATTGAGGATATATGCAAGTACGTTAATTATTGATGTACCGAAGTATCGAGATGCGAGTTTATGATAAATACATGCGTTGTATGTTACTGTTGAATATGCAGAAGCGGATGCTTAACTCATTTGACCCGTAGACATAGGACTACGTAATCATAAATTAATTTCTACGATCCCTGATTTTTATTTTTAACGAGGAAGAACATGAAATAATAAAGTTTTAAAAGTTCTCAAAGATACAATGTTATTTAGTGTCATAACTGTACTCTATTAACCCTTTAGATGTTCTATAGGAACGTATCATAGTGTTAATTTTTCAGAAACCAAATAATTAACCTCGAGTGAAGTTGATGAGAGTTTCGTTTCTGCGTAGTAGTTCATTTAAATCTCCTCTATTCATCCGGGAACTCTACATGCTTCGCATATGCCAGAATATCTTCAATTCTATAGGAAACTCCAATTAACATTGGCATGGTGGTGCTCGTTAATCTACTAATGAGTAATTCGCCATGGGGGCTTTAATATAGATTGCAATTCGGAAGATCCACGAGGCAGGGCTCAGCTCGATGTTGTAGCCAGGCGCTAGGCCAAGCTATTAAATAATCGAGCGAATTATACCCCTTCCTACGGCTGCATCCCTCGGTTTCATGCTACGTCAGCCGATCAGGTGCCAAGTGCAAATTTAAACTTGCAATACTCGGCCTCCTGCAACTTGGCTTGCCCTCTGGCTGGAACTCGCTACTCCTTCCGATTTCGAAGATGACATATATATTATTTTATTGATTATAAATAAGGAAATATTATCTGGACTGCTACGAATCGAATATGCAGGGTCGGAAAATTTTTACTTGGAACTGCTTTGTTTACTTGGAACACATTTTCATATTTTGCATTTCTTTTTAGAGACACGAGTCAATTTAATTTTAATTACAAATGAAATTATTATTTTAGTTAACATAACATTGATTCTACTTAATGTAGATACGAGGAAATTTGCATCCTATCTTTTTTTCGATGTGCAGATTTATAGTAAAATGTCCCATTTTAATGTATAAACGACCATGTAAGGTATTTGCTGTGTAAAAATGTATTTGAACCGGAATTGAATGATTTCGAGGGAAATATATTTTGGTGTAAGTAATTTTCCTGTAGATGGGTGTGTAGAGGCCATACATTATCTTAAATAGAATCGTATAATTTTTAATACTAAACATTATTTTGTAAAATTTTTCGTCTGAAAGGCAAGGATAGACATAAGACACTATTTTCCTATGTTTGTTTTCCTTGTCACTCTTACACTAGGTTCTACAGAATAAAAGTTAGGAGATCTGTTTAATTAATGGTCTTCCGATATAGATGGCTTAATAACTTTTTATATACATCTAAGATAATTCACAAATAATTCACATTAGTAGATTAAAATGAGACACTCTGTACATGATCTTTCTTCCATCTTCAAACGTCTTCTCTCATAAAAAGTGTACAAATCTCGTTAAAAGTGTAAGAATTCATACCTACAAACGTTAACCTGTTTTACTGTTTCCTCGATTCGCAGTATACACAAAAACGAACCAAAAAGTACGAAAAGTCAGCGGTTGTTCCCTAAATCTGGCTGCTGTTTTCGAACACGACACTGGTAGAGCTCATAAAAAGTAGACATGCCGTATGATAGACGGGACTGGAAAAACGCGTACGATTCCCCGGAGTGCTGGTCGACGTAACACGCATCCAGAGAGAGCCAATAAAATCGAACGCTATTGTACTCTTCGTTCTCTTTTTGTTTGTATTTTATTTGCTCTCTTTTTTGCTCTCGTCCCTCCATCTCTGTTTATCTTTTGTTTCTCCATGCAAGCTGAGTATTTTTCGGAGAGTTAAACCGGCAATAGGGAGAGGGGATTGTTGAATGGCAACGAAATGAGGATTTAATTTTGCGAAAAGTGTTTCGCTTTTTGTTTGAATCGTGTAGCCTTTTGTGGCGGTGAATGTAAATTGTAATCGGACGTTCGGAGGAGGATATTGAATTTTACGCGAGCTTTTGTGTGTTACGTTATCGCTTAAAAGTTCGAGGATCGGTTGCTCCATGAAAAAGGAATTTAGATTTTATAATGGTGAAACGAATCGATGTTTGATATTTTACGAGTATATTTTCAATTAACTGCTTGCTATTTCTCATTAAACGATTTATCGATCAAAATGTATTACAGTCATTCTGATTTTGCTTCGAAGATGAAAATCACATCAAGTTCTATATATATATACATACATACATGTATATATACATATATATATATTCTGGAATATCTTAAATAAGGAAAAATTCAGAGGAAGAATAAATATAGCCATTTCCTCCCTTTCTCTCTTTATATTTTTATTTTCAGTTTATACATTATTACATATTATCTCAAATAACCACGCTTTTTAATAAACTTCGTTACGTCAGTATCGCAAATTTAATTTCTCGAGTATTTAAAATCGCAGCTCGTTAAAACGTTCGCTCGACGAGAGCTTTAATAAACCGAAATTAAAAATGAGAATTTAATTTTTCTCTGGAGAACACGTTCGATATAATGATAAAACGAAAGTAATAAGGAATTAGAAAAGTCTAGTGCACGGTTATGCGCGCACAAAGTCACCCCTTTAATTCTATATATGCAACCTAAACAAACTCGACAAAGTTTTAAAGCCCAATCATGTGTACCCAGCACTTCAAAGAGCCCTGTTGACGAGAACATGGTTACGTCAGAACGTTTTTATTTATTCGTCGCTGGAAGCTGGTTACATTTTTCCCGTCCTCCCTTTCTCTCTCTTTATTCGTCGAATTTTGTTCATTCCCGGCATATACGCGGCTGGCATTTAAATCGGCAGAAAAATGCCAGGGATTCGATGGCCAGAGGTCTGGTGACATCGATAACGAGCCTTTATCTATACAGGGTGACTAGAACTTCATAATAATAATAAATATAAACTTAAAAATAAATGAAATTTTAATTTACTAAACCGGTCGTTAGCTATAAATTTCTATATAATCGTGGAATTAAAATTTATTAATAAACTGCAGATTTTTACGTAATTTCATATTTCTATTAACATAACTAAACCCACGTAAAGAACTGTTTTTCTCAGTTCGCTCTTTCACTGTGAAGCCCGTACATCGTACAAACATATACTGAAAACTATAAATTGTTAAGATTTATAATTGTCAGAACAGTGCTTATGTGAATCACTATGAATATTTTCTACTTGAAAATATACCATGTGCAAGGTACATATTGATTAATGTTATAAATATTATCAATATTTATAGAACAGTCTGTTGATAGATATGAGACACTTTCGAACGACCAGAAAACGGATGCTAACTGGTCTGTTGTTATACTGCAAGTTCTTCTACTTTATTATTAACAACGCGAATAAATTAATATTTCATCGCTTAAGCTACCCTGTGTAACAAACGGGGGCGCGATTTTTCCAAGTTACCGGACCGATGCGCGAACAATTCGTTTCGAGGTCGTAAAAACGCGTAGGTAGCTTCCGCTAAGTTTTCGAGTCGCTTGGCCGATTTGAGATTATTTAAAACGCTTGACGACTCGGTCTTCCGCCGCGCTGCGGCCTGCTATTGTCGCGTTAATACTTTCCGGTTCGCTGTGACGCCTGATCACGCTCCCCCAGGGCTGAATTTATTTTCGACTCGTTCGCTTCCGATACTCATCGATCATGCTACATCGTTTAATTCGGGATCAACAGAATTTCACACGTTTTCCATATTTTATTTGTTATTCGTTGGTAATTCGCCGACGACAGAGAACAAATTCGTTGAAATCTGCCTTACAAGCGTACAGATATATATATCGATCTTAAATCATTGAGTATATATATATCATCAGTGTGCATTAATTTTATGGATGACTCATAACATTTATAAAACCATTCAAGCCATTTTTATTCTACTTTTTCATTCTTTCATTAATGAATTAGTGGAATAGTTAATTTAGTACAAAGATAGCAACAGCGATAGATATGTACAAAATTTCATCACAATAACAGTTGCGAAAAATTTAATAAATGTTTTAGAAGAAATGTGTTCGATTTTAATAACTTAGGTACTCAACTCCTTGCTTAACCTAACCCCAATCTAGTCCCAACCAAAACTTCAAATCTGAAGTTACTCTGCATTAAACTTCAAATGCCCCGTCCTAAGAAAAAATGTTCCAAATTTAAAATACGAAACAGTCATCGAAAGAAAGCCCGTCCTATTTCCAATTTACCACGATTAGACTATCCTTCCAAGCGATTCGATGTTGAACGGAACTGAAACAGCGCTAAACGACGTGCAGCCACGTCGAATAAGCCTGAGGAAACTGCTCGTGACAGAGAGTGGTCCGAGGAAAACACCCCCTGGAGAGGTCCGGAGGACGCGTTTGAAAGCGATTGTCGCAGACAAGCCTAAACTTTTGCTGGGTCCACTGTTGTGGCTTCCTTCGTCGCGCGATCCGGGCCACCCCTGTAGAGAACGTTTCTCTTCAGGGTGTAATTGGCAAGTAGTGGTCTGGCGAAGTTGCCAATGCCAACTGCAACCGATCCGGAGAATGAAAAATCCGTCAACTTTCCGACGATGCAAGCCTTGGTTTGTGGCGTGGATCGTCCTCGCTAATCCTCTGAATTGGATGTTCGCCAGGATAAGGGTGTGTTTCGTCGGAACTTTCAAATAGGGGTACGACTTTGTGGGATTTTTGTGTTTGGTGGAAGCTTTCGCGTTTTGAGAATTAATTTCTTATTATTGAAAGTCGTGAGGAATTGTGGATCAGACAAGTGTTCTTAAACGATTTGTTTTCCGTTTTCTGAAAACCTCGATGTTTGCGAAGAAAATGTTGATCCTTTGGAATATAAATGAAATAAATATCTTTCTACGTATAACATTATTTTGCATATACAATTTGTATTATTGCATGATCAACGCTCCTCGTTAACTCAAACTTTGCGCTGAAAAATGCCTTGCATTTACTAAATCCTCTACTTTTACATCAACTCGCGGTTCTACTAACGATTTTCACGAATAACCGTAAATGCACGAATCCCACGGTAGAAAATTATTCTTTAAAAAATTCATCAACGAATGAAAATTGCAGAGACGGGGCCGACTGAGAAGAAAAAAGGTCGGATAAATCCCGTGAGGAATGTAATCTTCGTTTAGTCGGATGATATTCGGTGGGCTGGTTGTCGAATGATCGAGACGAAATCCGAAAATCCGTGCGTACGCGCAAAAAAAGATGCGAGCAAGGCAGGCAACGTGGAAAAATAACGCTCGCGGCGGAATAATAAATGCCGCGCGGATTTAAAGCGCTTGTAACGCCACTTTTAAAGCTTCTCCATCCTCCCTCGATCCTGTTTCCATTAGGAAAAGTCAGAGCTCGTCTGCCAGCTTGCAAAACGTGACTCTCTTTGTAATTGTGCGTCTGGGTGTATCTATGTTTTTCGAATGTGTGTATGCGCTCGTGTGCGTCGCGTTGGCCAAATAATTTCGCGTTGACGCTGCTAAAAGTGGTTCACGCGGCCAGGCTACCGCCGGCACAAATGAAATTTCTTCGCGGTTGCACCACCAGCAATGGTGGATGTTGCAATTTCTGCTTGGCTTTTTCGCTGACGGTTGGTGTTATCACAGTTATTACGGCTTCTTTGAAGAGTTTGTCGAGAGGAGGATGAGTTGGGTCACTGGACAGCGTAATTGGTAGAATTATTGCTTTTTCGTGGCTGTATCGTGTTTCCGATAAATTTTCAAATTAGATCTGACTTTGCTGCATCGTTCTCCGAAGCGTAGAAGTGGAATTTGTGAAAGGAAATATTGGATTTTTTTGAGCGATTACTCTTCTGAAGTTTGAATTGTCGACGACCTAGGAGGCACTGTGCGTGTACAGTAAAATTGCACGAAGTTGAAAATTCATATTGCTGTATTACCAAATAATGAAAATATAATATATCGAATTATTGCAGAATGATGTATTTGAATCTTAATTATTATTTATTCAATAAAATTTATTTGAATTCTAAAAAGAACACACCTAAAGAAGAACGAAACATAAGATTGTTTATCGCAATTGGTTTTATATATATTATAATAAATATTATTATATATATGAGTATTATTGCGTGTGTTCTTATATATTTTATATACAATGTATTATGTATAAGTATTATATATTTTTATTTTGTCTTATATATATATCGTATAATTTTACCTTATATCTCGTGTATGAAGATACATCATTATACATATATGTTATACACTCTCGTTTTTCCTTATACAAGAAAAAAATTGGAGAAAAGATTTTTATTAGATCGTAAAAAAGAGAGTTCTTTCTTCTTGGACTACGATTGTTGACACTGCCATTGAACGTTAAAAAAAGAATTTTCTATGCACTCTTATGGTTTGCTTAGAGACTCTTCCACTTATTTCTGGATTTCAAGATCCTTTCTGAATTTCGAGGGACTTTTTAGAACTGTGTAGTTTTAAACTCAGAATCGAACTGTTTTATACAAATAGCGACGGATTTTTGTTATGAAACTACGATATATCTATGATGGCAAATAACTTATTAACAAATAATATATATATATATATATATATATATATATTATTTGTTAATTAATATTAATAATATTTGTTAATATTAATAATAATATAATAATATTAATATTAATAATAATATTTGTTAATATATATATATATATATATACAGACAAACTTCCTTAGAACTGTTTCAGTAATCATTGAATACATACACATACATCCAGTTGGACAAGATTAATATTAAAATATTTAAACTAATGGTTTCCAAATTAATATTTTAATATTTTTAATAGTTTTCGCGTAAAACATTTCAAATAATAAATGTACGTAAGAAAATGCATTTCTATCTTAAAAATTTCAACAAATTTTACATCATCCTTCCTTTGTACTAGGTTTTCTTTGAAGAAAACCTGTGGACACATGCATACTCTCTCTCTCTCTCTCTCTCTCTCTCTCTCTCTCTCTCTCTCTCTCTCTCTTACTCTCTTCCTCTCAGAATTATAACTTCTTCCTTCCGCAAACGAGAAATTGAATACACAGGATAATTTAAAGTCTCGTTCGTGCAAACGATTACAGGAGGGCTTAAGTGGGGCCTATTGAGTCATTCGGATCGCCGTCTGTAACGCTTGAATATTCAACGCGCGCGATCCATTATAGTGATGTATAGTTCTATCGTAATATTCATCGTGCTCGTTATTTTTTCCTTGTGTTTTCGCGGAGCGAAATATCTCGCATCGGCCGCTGTGCCCGATGAATAATTAATAAGCACGATTTTACAAGCAGCGTCACACTTGTGCGTGAAATTACGAGTAACCGGTGTTTATGGAGTCTGAACAAACAAAGCAAGAAACTTCTTTCTGCTCCACGAGGCCTCGATTGACTTTCTTCGCTTAATATTCTCGTGTCGATTGGAAACGATAGAATCCTCTCGTTTCAATGCGCCCATTCTTGGAAATTCTTTGATCTTTCGTTAAAACAAATAATTTTTAATCAATGGAATCACGGGATATATGAGAGGAATTTGAAGTACCAATGTATAGTCGGTAATAATATATTTAATTTAAGAAAACAACTTTTAATTAAGAGGTAGGATTTAGTAAATTTATAGATGTTTACCTTTTTATTGTATTGTTAGATTATGCTGTATTCAGTAAGATAAATTAACAACGCAAGAAAAAATAGATATATCGCGTTGAATATTTTTAGAAGGAACATCTGAAAAGAACCAAAAGCATCAAATTTTTTTACTCTCTAATATCACAATTTCCAACCATTTTTTCTCACATAAATCAAATCTTTTCTACCTCAACAATTACCTACCACATCTCAGTGAAACTTTTCACGGTTCAAAGCTGCAACCACAAACACAAACAGTCGAACTTGGGGTGCTAGTCCTATATATAATTGAAAATGGCACCCCTGTATTTTCCGAGGACCGTGACAATACTGTCAAAATAAAAAGCTGACGCTTTGTGCTCCACGTGAAATATCGTTCGTTTATTATTTAGAATACCTATTGTGCCGATTCGATGGTTCGTTAGAGCCGTTTAACGGTTAAGTAGCTGATCAGGGGTGAGACATATGTATATTTATACGAGCGGTGACGTGAATTATCTACAACCGGGCACCATCATCGTGGGAATCCATTGCAGTGCGTGTAAAAGGTGTGCCATCTCTCGAAATCGTGTACATTGTTATGGATTAATTTATAGTGCTTTAGAAGTATGTGATAGAACTTTATTTGGAATTACTGGCAGAGTGCTGTTTGCGTTTTGGCATGAGAAAAGATCCTACAAACATTTTAACAAAAACGATATATAATATAGTTCAATGGAGTTCTGGTTAGGTCAAAGCCTTCTTCTTTATCTATTTCATTTTGAAAATGTGTTCTGTCCAAGTTCGTGAAAGCTTGTTTAGAGTTATTGATTACCCTTGATTCCAACGTTTGTTAATAAATATTATGATAAAAAAAAGATGAGCAGAAGAAGAAAAAAATAGAAAGTCAATTTCAAATCTTTAAACACAGTTAAAAAAATGTAAATTATTGATTATAAATCGTATCTAATCTAATTATATAATAAACTTCATCGATGGATATAAATTTCAGCAATTAGTCTATGAACGTTCGCATCAAAAGTTTTAGAGCATACTCTTCATCGACTTAAACAAAAGGTACTGCATCATTTTAACAAAAATTCCTGAACAATATTTTCATAAATAAACGTTAAAGAGTTTGACAAACACATTACCACGTCAAAAAACGTTAGTTCGACTAACGTAGTTCCAAATCTCTTGTATTTTTCCGCGAAAAAGAATTCCCGCTAGGGTCTCTCCAAAGAGTTTCATCGCATCATCCCACGCGACCAAAAACGTCCCAGGACGCATTACCGCGTCACAATGGGAACAACGCCGGGTCTGGCGTAGATTTACGAAAAGATTTTCAAAAGCTGCCGCGTCGCCTGTTCTACGAGGACAACGCGAGAATAAGAAGCAGAGGAGGGTTAAGAAAGGCGAAGATCTGAAAGAGCCGCGAGTATTACCATAAGAATAAGAATGCCTGTCACCGGTGTCAAAATACGAGCTATTTCGAGGCAGCAGAAACGCTGCTGTCTCGATTCCCCTCTTCAAAATTTCACGTGGCTCCTCGGCCGACTCAATTCATTTTTCAGCGAACCAGTGTTCGATCGTGCGATCAATTATTCAATCGATTGTTCGCCAAATGGAACCAAAAGTGACGGAGGAATCTGGAAGAACTTGAAACTGCTCGTGCAATTAGTAGATCTGAATATTTAGAGTCTGTTGTTTGTTCGATGTTTCGATTAGGTAATTTCTCTTAAGGGTGCAAGTATTGGAGTTTTTTAAGCTTTGAATATTTTAAGTTTATAATAACGTAGCAGGATTAAAGTGGTATAATATATATACTTATATATATATTTTTTTTATTTAATTTGTACTTTACAATTTGCCCCACTGGACATTTGGTAAATTTTTCTAACTTTATTGCTAAATAACATGTGGATGGCTACCCCCAGAGGGATACCATGTATAATATATATATACAAATATAATACAAATATACGTGTATTCACATTTTTTTTCTGTTTTCTACACCCTTTATGCCATACTCATCCGCCATTCCACGTAACGCCACTCAAAATCCCTAGCTGCCTCTTGACATCTGACCGAAGAAAACAAAAAATAGCTAAATGAAATCGCTCGTAAACGAAGTCAATAATCAAGAGTCATTTGGTGCACTCCACCTCCGACTCGAGCACAACAAAGATCCTTCTATAGCCTCGTTTCCCAGTAAACATGTCCTTCTACGTGGTCCCGTTGGAAAGGTGGGCAGCAGCGAGGTTCGCGAAAGAAGAGGGACGCGTGACGTAGAGAAATGGCATTTCTAAAGAAGGCACGAGAGGAAGCTCCTCTGACAAGGCTCACAATGCCACGGGACGCCCTGCTGGATTTATTCGCGTGTCAAAGGCTCGGTATGCGCGCGCGAGACTGCACGCTGCACACGTGCAATGCGAGAGATGGAAAATTCTGACGGCGTGCCATGGACAAATGCACGCTCTGATGGGGGCATTGTTGAATGGGGTCGGCCTTCAGCCTCTGCTTAACGCCATTTTAAACTTTTGGATTCTCGCCGTATTGCACTATCATCTTTTGATAATGTAAATTTCATCGTACACGCGTTGAAATATATTTGGATCATAAATTTCCATTGTCAATTTCTCGAAGTCGGCCAATGTTGAAATTCTAACGATGCGCGATGTTAGTTGACCATTAATAGACTGTGAATTTTTCCACATTTATGGGAGAAAGTGTGTATGGTATATATACACAGTGGGGCATTTTAAACAGGTCACCTGAATAACTCGCTTGTTTCTAAATTTCTAAATAGAAAATTTGGAGATTGTTGGATAGGTCGATCAGGAAGTAACAAATAGCCCGCAGACCTGACACCTCTCGATTTTTATTTGTGGGGCCTCCACCTACAGAAAAATTGGTAATACCAGATTATGAGTCCCCCGATACCAAGTAAGTTTGGTCTAATGCATTTTCTCCTATCTTCAAAAACAAGCGAGTTATTCAGGTGGCCTGTTTAAAATGTCCCACCCTGTATATATATATATATACGGAATTCGTATAATATCCGAAGATACGTAAAATATCCAAAGTAAATTATTTATTAGCCGTAATATTTTGTAAGTAAAACTGATTAATATTTCTACTTGAGTTTTCCAATTGTGCTCGGAAAAATATGAATTTGCATAAAATTGTATTTTTATTTCTGTATGGTGTTTGTTGGTGGCTGGTTACGTGATTGGTTGGAGTGTTGATTATGCCGTTCTGGAGATAATTTGACTTTGATTCCAAGATATGTACTTGACTTGAATTAATGTACCAAACGGTATTATCCGCATTAGTACATTGATTTGAATTGCAGATATTTGGTATTCTGTCGATGTTCGACATATTGACGTATACACATTTGTATATTTGAATTGTAGATACTTTGAATTCGGTCACCGTTAGGTTCCACGTATTTAGACACCTACTCTTGTACATTTGAATAGTAGACATTTAGAATTTGATCACTGTTAGATCTTTGATGTTCTCTGGTGGTTGCTCTGTAGTGGAATATTGATTGTAGTTGTTCTTTAGGAAGTTTGCGTTTGATTTGAAGGTATATACGCGAGTTGAACGAGATACATTCGATATATCGGGATACTATACGCGTAGATTTAAATTGTAAATATTTAACCTTCAAATGCTATCATGAGTTTAACTCAAAATGTAAATGGTTTTCACCCGATGTGAAATTTCTTTTAATTTTATTTTCTCGTAATAATCTTAATGCTATCTATGACTATTGGATCGCCCGGGAAGTTTGTTTTGATTTACATTTCGATCCGATATACATTTGTTAAATTATACAGGTGCCATTTTGTTCCACAACCTTCCTTCATCTTTCACGCAACTTGAATATTCCAGCCTCGCAGAACCTCTCAGATTTCTCGGCGGAAAACTTTTCAATACGATCTTTTATGTCGACCAAAGTCCTTAAAAATCGGAACGAACTTCCCGGGCGACCCAATAGATCGCGGATTTTTATGCATCTATGAGAAATCATGAGAAATGAAAAATATGAGTGTGAATTGTAAATGAAATATTTTACGTAAGAGATAAGTATTAATAATTACGTTGGTATAATGACTACTGGTACTTAAGATGTGAAATTTCTAGTACTATACTTGTAGGTAGTACTAATACTGTATTTAACAGTAATTAACAGTAATTTAATAACAGAATTTAAAATTCACGATTCTTTGTTTACAATACGAAAAATTGAAGTACGTACTATACGACAGAAGTAGGACTGTCGAATAATATAAACACGGGGTAGATGAATTACAAGAAAGTATCATTCCCTGGAGCTAGTAGAAACGTATTGAAAATTAATATTGGAACAAGGAGATCGGTTCTTTCGCGTTCCTTGCTTATCCGGCATTCGTTTTATTTATCGAGTCGGTCGAAGAAGAGGAAAATACGCCGCGTCACACAGCTTTTGTCTCTTGCGAGGGCGATATAGAAGTCGAAAGGAATAAACCAAACGTTTATAACCGGGACAAAGAGGCGAATCGCGGAAGAGAGAAAACAATGACGCGAAAGATTTCATTCGTGATCCGTGAGCCGGCTTTCGTTTCAAATGAGACTTTGGCCGACTCGTTTCGCCGCGAGAGGCACTGCCCTTGCGCCATATTTTCTATATAGGGTGTCCTACAAAATTTAAATTTTCCCTTTTATTAAACCTAACATAAATTGACAAAGACGTTACTATAACGCGACTGCGGCTTTTTATGCATTTATGAGGAATTTCAAGCTGCAAAAATGCAGAAAACAGACGTCATATGCAAAAATACATAAATTATTCAAACTGTACTAGTATTTGCTATAACGTTTGATAGATGAAACAATTATGAGTTGTCTTTTATCAAAACTAATGTTCTTTCCTTTCTGTGATTTATTTTTGTCAGACGTTGCTGAATTGCAGGGCGTAAGGGTGTCCGAATATTAGCGTGACGTGAAACAAGACAATTTTTTCTTTAAAATCTATCGTACAATTAAACGTTATTGTTAGGAAGAAATTGTTTACTTTCTTTTATTTTTATTTATTTTATTTATCTTCAAGCTGCGATAAACGATTCATATTCTCGTAGAACAAACAACACGAAGCATCAAATACAGAGATAGCGCTGTGTCCGAATATTAGTGCGAGTAACTGTATCTCCCAATAATGTCTCCATTTTGGTATAATTTCATTTTCAAATAAGAAAGAGAAAGAAATGTAAGAACATCTTTTCTAAAGATCGACGAGCTATATTGAAAAGTAAACGAGTGGAAACGGATCGTTGAATTACAGTTCTGCCACCAATTCAACCCGTCTGGTCGATACATTTAACAGCTAAATGTGTCGGTGACTGTGAAGAGACAATTCCTAGTTGGTCTCTTTCGAGACTCAAGACTACTCCTTTCACGTGCGGACCACGTTTCGCCGATTTTATGTTTAATTTCGTGCCGGTCGTTACGTGAGCCACATCTTTCTGCCTCTTTCACAAGGTAAATGCGATCAACCGTTTTCCTTTCCGAGGAAAAGGGCCATTATTCAGAAGCACGTTTCGCGTTAATGCGATAATTCAACAGACATAGGGAGCTTTCACGACCATCTTGCTAATTATTATCGACGAAAGGACGATTGATTTTATGAACTCGACGCTTGCTTGATAATTTTGTTTCTCGTCAAATAGCGTTTTACATCCATTATTTAGTAATATTCTATTAATACGTTGGAAAATTACGAAAAAGTGAAAAGAGCAGTACAGATTATAATTTATAATCGGTTGATTATAAGATTAAAGGAGTAATATTTTTAGCAGTTGAAATATATAATTAAAATCGAATTTTTAACTTTGCTGTTTTTTTTTTTTTTTTTTTTTAGTCATTATCAATACAATCGTATTTTTAAAAAATGTATTTCAAGTTTGGGCCAAATATGAAGGGCTATCATTGGTATTGGTATACGTACAACGATTTTTCGCTCGAAATTTTCTTAGATCATTAAAAACCTTCGAAAAGAGATTAAAGTATAAAAATTCGGGGACCGTAACAGTGTTAACACTAAAAATATCGGACGTATGTATATGTACGTACATTGAGGTTTTCATTAAGGCAATTTAATTCTAAAAGGCACTTACTTATATCACGTGAAAACACATTAAAAGAACGAATGTTTCCACTAAACTTGCTCCGATTATCTTATCAGCGTCTGCCTTCGATCTAATTAATCGCACGCGCTTCTACTCTGTCGCCAAACGTACCCCATTTTCTTTCATTTACTCGCGTATCTCCATCACGTCGAAACAATTCTCCCCGGTGAGCCGTGAACCTAGAAACGTGCGTGCAAACGCAAGTTCCATGCCGACAAATTCGTTATCTTGATCGGGATTAAAGTCGAGGTCGGAAGTGACGGCCGGAAGAATTCGCGTGCGGTGCTGCGACAAAATCCACTAGCTAGGCTGTCGCAGAAACGTGTCGCGGGAGCCACCGCGAACAATATTTCCGCGCGGTGAAACACGGCCATGTTCGTTATCGCCGTGCATATTGGACGCATTATTCAGCCAGGTGCCGGTATCAGCGGATACGACTGTTGCGTGAGGCGACGCGACGCTGCGTGAGGAGAGCGTCGCGGACCGCCCGCGGTGAACACGGAAATTTGTTCGCTCTCCGTGTACCCTTCGGTTTTTCTCCACCTTCAAGGGGAACGAAGAGCGAAAAAATCGGCGAAAGCGCAGCGATGGAGTTGCTTTTCAGGAATTTTGGATTACTGAAGCGAGGATGTATTAGGTTGTCCGGAAAGTTTCTTTCGTTTTATAAGGAAACAATAGACGCACGACATTTTTCGTTTTGTATTATTTTACAGAATCACGTATGAAAAAAAAAATGTAGTGCAGCCGTTGTTTCCTTATAAAACGAGAGAAACTTTCCGGACAAAATAATATCTTGCAGGAATCGAACGAAGCTGTTAACTGTTACAAATAAAAGTGATTTACTGAACACTCAACTTTTCTGTGTTTTAAGTTCCAAGTGAGTGTTTTAAACTGTGTTGCAAGAGTTCAATCACGATAGTCATTTTGTACTCCATTACATCCATGTCGATTTTCTAATTGCGACTATTGCTTATTTACCTATTTTTGCCACACCCTTTCGTTTATTGGGGTGTATATCTGATTTTTAATTTTGCGTCAAAGTTTTAAAACGCAATAACGAGCCGAGCGTGAGCAATTTGTTAAGATTTAACCGCGCCGACAGAGTTCGATCGAATTTCTTCTGAGTTAATACTGATTGAGTGGAAAGCGTCAAAAAGTTGATTGCCTTAAAAGATCTTGACTGAAGTAAATGTCGAGTAATAAATGACTATTTCAGCCCGAATTCCGATTGCTTCGGGAGATATTGTCTCGACTAAACACTGACCAATGATTGATCGCTCGTGCCTGTAGCTGATCGCCTCTCTTGATAGCGACCTGACTAAATAGTGATTAATAACTGACTTTGCACGTGTTTACTACACCTTCGTCTTTCGTCTACAATAAGCTTCGAACTATAATACAATCGGTGGAAAACGAGATTGGTTAACGTGTTGGCGTTTTTCATTTTTCTATTTACACAGATTAATCGAATAATTTGTTACAAGGTATTTGTAATTGATCGAGTAACATTCATTTATTAACCTGTAACCGATCACTTGTTAACTTTAGGTCGATTTGTTAGCGGGTATCTTTTGATCACAGTCAAGCAAGACAATAGTTTAAATATTATTTAATCACGTTCAAGCGATTGTATGTTATATTCGTAATAATTGTTTATAGTTAATTTGGATGTTTAAATTACCTTAGTTATTAATTAATATTTCGAATATCAGGTATTAATTACCTCGTAGAAGTAACTAAATATCTTGAAAAACAAATTTTGTAACAAAATAATTTTTAAAATATCAATTTACCATCAATCATTAATATCTTCTTACCAGATCTTTTGTTTTCACATTGAATATATTATTCGTTATTAAAAAATCTATCAATTTGCGGAATATTTGAGAAGAATCGGAATAGAGAATAATCGGGATGCGCGCTCAATTTAATAAGAACCGTGGAAAATATTAACGCAACACACAGGCTAATAGATACAAACGAACGCTCGGCGGCGTTCGATGAAAACCAGAGGAGGGGGTGTACTGTTTTCTTTCCAACCGGGCGACATTAATCTTAAATTCTTAAGTGAAAAACAATGATTAATGGGCGAGTGCCCGCGCGCGTCTGTGCTAATAAAGCGATCACGATGAAGAGAAATATCTAGCGTTGCCGGTGGCGTGCACCCCTGCCGTGGTAGGGAGGGGAAATAAATGCCTGCTGATATAGAGGAACCTCCTTCACCCCTCGCTAGTCTAAACTTAAATTATTTCTCGCGTTTATTCTTTTCCAGAGAACACAAATTGTTTCCATTCTTCTCAATGTCGTATATGGTGAATTTGTTTGAATTCTCCGTTGAATTTGTATGTACGCGATCTTTTGAATTCTTCTAATTAATAATTCTCAACGTCGAATGTTTCTTCATTTTGTGGTTGTACTATATTGTTAGAATGTGAAAGTATTCGGTCACTTATCGCAGTTGATTTTTATCAATATGCATCATACGAAATTTTTTGAAATGTCGTTAGCATTATAGCGAGTCACGGCATTCGTGATTGTGATATTAAAATTTGGAAGCGATCCGAAAATGTATATAGAAATTACGAAACGTATATTGCAAATATGCACTTAGTGAAAAATTAGTATACAGCATGAACGGTAATGTGAATAGAACTGACAGTGATAGAATTAGAGTACCTCGTGGAAATACTTAAACACAAATAATAACCTTTTCCGTGAATATACAGTGGCTCGTGAAAGCATTCGGTCACTTATCGCAGTCAATTTTTATCAATATGCATCATACGAAATCTTTTGAAATGTCGTTATCATTGTAACGAGCCATGGCATTCGTGATTGTGATATTAAAATTTGAAAGCGATCCGAAAATGTATATAGAAATTACAAAAATATATTGCAAATATGCACTTAGTGCGGTATAACGGTAGTCCTAGATATACAATAATTAATTCAACAGATGATCTCGCTAGAAATTGTGGTTTATTGATACAGTACTTGCGGTAAATTTCTTACATTAGCAAAAGCTTTATTCAACGAAGATTGAAAATAAAAAAGTTTCGCCGTTGCATTAACATTATCTGGCCGATATGTTTCTTTTCGTCGAGCAGACTCATAATATAAAACCGGATAATTCAATATTAACTATTAAGTTCTACTGCGGTAATTTTCAATCGCTATAAAATCATAGACATCATTTAAGGCTTCTTCGATGATCTTTGACGACGACAAAATGATGTGAAACGAAACGAGTGACACAAAGCCAGCGTGCGTCGGTTTTTGTCGTAGAATGACGCATTTCGGCGCGCGAACAGGAAACGGTGTTCGGCAGTATCGATTAAACTGCGATCCTCACCGGTCACGTTAATTTCTAACCCCGGCCCGATATCGAGTTCGTTCGTAATTACTTCAATTAAATCAAACGAAAGACAGCCTATGCAGTCAGACTAGCAAACGAGCTCGTAACTGAAAACTCGATTCACCCGTTAATTAATAAGCACCAGTCGGCCGGCGTGGAAAAGTATTTCCCGCCGTGCGAGCCGACTTCATCCCTATTTTCGTCGCACCTGTGACGCGCCTTTGATAGCACGCGACGCCACTTTGCGAACGATCAATCGAATTCTCGCCACTTTGTGGCTATTATGGTTTAAAAGTCGTCCTTTGTCCCCCTTTTTATTTTATTTCATGTGCATTTTGAGCCGGGTAGTTTTAATTTTCTTCCTGCGTTTCCGTTTGTTTCTCGTGTTTTAATATTGTGTTGTTATAACAAAACGATATAGTGAGATATACAGTAAGATAGTTATAGAACTATCGTAATACTTAATAACACAGTTTGAAGAGTTATGCCAGCTATATGCATACATAGTGAAAATTTCGTGGAAATCGCTTAAAGTTACTAGGAGCTACGAACGGTTAAAAATGATGAAAATCGCAGTTTTATACGATTTTCGAGCTATAACTATAACTATATTTTTGTGCTGTTTGAATTTTCATTGCAGGCCCGGATAAAAAAGTTGCAAAAAGGGACTTTGACTCTTTTCAGCTGTCTCCTCCCTGGTAGTCAACCTTCTTTCGTATACTTTTTCAGTTTCAACTACCTGTGCCCAGGTCATTTTTTCTTCCGCTTTATCAATCTCTTTCTTATTTCCTTAGCAATCTCCGCTGGCGTCTTAATGTTCTTTCTTACGTAATCTCTCAGTGTTCTCTTCCATCTTTCTTGTATTCTTTTTGCAATTTCTTTCCCTATTTAATTGTACTTTAGTTCATATAACCGATTTATTTTCCACACTTCGTTTATAATAGATTTCTCTTTTATTTCTAGAAATTTGTGAATTCTTCTTGTAATATTTTTACGTTCTTTACAAATTTTTGATGTTTCTTAAACGTTATATTATATCTTGAATTTTTTTGTTTCAGTGATTTGTTATTACATTATTTCTATTTTTCTTTTTTCTTCGAATATTATTGTTATAATGCGTTCGTGTCGCCTTTCATTCTTTCTCTATGACAAAATTTTGTACGATTTCGCAACTTTTTAAACATTATGTTATATTATCCCCTTTTACTATTTTACTACGTCATTCTTATTATTAAATTATCATTATTACCTCTTCTCTTTCCTTTAAATAATATTATTAGAATGCTGTCATTTTAATTCTTCGTAGATTTTTCTTCCGACTTGGTACAATTTTTAAACATTAAAAGTTTTAAAAATATATTTCTATTTTGATAATTTATTGTTACTATTGTTCGGTTCTCCTCCCTTCTTTGAGCAATATAATTACAACGCCCTCACTTTAATTATCCATAGGATTCTCTTTCAGTTTTATAACTTCACGCTTTTTCCCTTTGTCCTTCATTCATTTCCTTTGTACCTTTCTTAGTTACTTTCTTCTTTTAGCACTTTAGCTGTCTTTCAGAATTCATACGCGTTTCTCTTATTCCTTTAACATTGTTGGAAAAGGGAACGTAACACGAAAGGACATTCTCTGCATTATCTCTTTTCTCTTTCTTAATGAATATACTCTACATTTTTTGCTTTGTCCACGATGTGCGTACAATATACAACGACTATAAAAAGTATTCGTATAGCGCTGCATTAATTATTGCATCCATATATTAATTGTTTACAT
Organism: Bombus confusus; assembly: GCA_014737475.1. NCBI lineage: Eukaryota > Metazoa > Arthropoda > Insecta > Hymenoptera > Apidae > Bombus > Bombus confusus. Next base: position 118,361 of record JACXIV010000044.1, read on the forward strand.
CCGGCTATAATAAATCTCGTATAAATTTAACAGTATTTTTATGCGATTTTTATACGATTTGATATTATGGAAAGGAAATGTAGAACCTAACGCAAACCTGCTTCAGTGGAGAAAAGGACATGTATAAATACCTTTATTAATCACTGTATGCATTTATAATAATCCTTTCTGTCAGACAATCCCCGTATAACCGAATAATATGAAATTCAAACAACTAATTAATTATACAATTTATTTCATCATCGAATTGGCCTATAATTTTGCATTAATTGAATAAGTTGTTTCAATCCATGTGAGCTTTCTGCCTATTAATATCATACAATCGAATCGAGACGGTAATCATATTTGAATTTACTAACCTAACGTTAACACGTGTCGATTAAATTCAAACATTTTGTCGAGAAGCATGAAATTACATTTCCTCTCTTGCCTTTTCTCTCATTTTATTCATTTATTCGCATTAAAATCGTTGTAATACTACAAATTATTGAGAGAATACAAATAAAAGATACGAAGATATCTGTTTTAATTTACTTGCTTTTAGTATTCGCAGTGCCATTATATACAAATTACAAGTCACAATTAATATTAATTAATCCCAATTATCCAACGCAAGAACATTCCGAAAAAACAAAACGGTGAAATTCCCTGCAGCAGAGTAACCAGATCATCGAACTTCGCGCTAACCCGACGCAATTCCCTAAAATGTGCAAAATTATTAAGGATTCTTCGTTAGCGATTCAACGCAATCCTGGCGAGAGAGGAGCATCGCTATATTTTCGGTAGCCTCCGAAACAGAATGACCAACTTCGACTTAATCCACCGTCGCGTAATCCTCGAATTTACATAATGTAACAAATACATACTATTCAATTCGCCATCCGACGATCTAATTATCCCAACAATGTCACCGCCGTTTCAGTCTACCTTCACCCTTCCACCTTTCAACCCTCTCTATAGTCGGCCATCTTTCTCTTTCCGTCTCGATCTCGTTCACTCCTATTCTACCAGTGACAATGACATAATTGTTTCGCGGCAGGAAAGACTCGCGAGACCGTAAGTAATTCCAGCCACCCTTACTCACCCTTAACCCTGGTGGGTGAAGAGGAGGACGAAGAGTAGACAGGGTAGTACAGGCTTCTTGGCGTTGATCGCAAATTAACTCGGCCTAATTAATGACCCACTTATCCAACCCTTAGGCTTTGGCTTCGACCTGCCGTTTCAACGATCAAGGCGATGCAACCGAAGGAACACGCTTCTGTTTCCTGCAACCTTCCTCATTTAGCGCCGCGGAATGGCTTTCGTTTAATCGAAGATGCAAAAAGGGGAAGCATGAAATTACAGGCAAGGACAATTCTTGCGTAAACGCGTGTTTAATTTTGCTTTGATATTCTGATGAAAGGTTCGGAGGCTTATGGGTTTGTTCCAAGAGGAACGGAGATTTGTGCTTGCGATTTTTGTTGTAGGAGCATATTCGTCGATGATAGTAACAAGTTGTGAGCAGCGTGAATAATTTTTGCTTATTAATATTATTATTGTATTATTATTATTACGGCTTACACGCGTAAAATAATATCAGGGAAAGATCATACTTCCGTGTTTTAAACTATGTCACACAGAATTGTGCTATTACCTCGAATGTACGCTAAGATTTAGTTCAGATGGTAAAAAAATATAAGAAAAGCTCCTAAATACTCGCCTCACACGTGTAAACCCGACATAATTAATCGACCACTTATTCAAGCCAGCACTTCCACTCGCGTCGAAGCACACACGATCAAGGCGAGCCAACCACAAGAACGCGTCGAAGCACACACGATCAAGGCGAGCCAACCACAAGAACGCGTCGACATTCTTTCACCTACGCCTCCTCCATCAATCTGTCAAAGTGGGCCGTTCCAATTAATCACCAGTCTCGAAAAAACACGAGAGTACACGGTCCACGTGCAATGTATACGTTTCTACGCGATTTCAGCGTACGATCGGTAGAAAAGTAATCGCAGCGAGGAAACCTTACCGACTGGCGAAAAAAACATTCACGCACGGATCCTCGACGAAATTTCAATAAACGTCGCACAAAATCGAGCGCGACACCCGGTCATTAACCCGGCAGCGCACAGCCAATTTCTCGCCACTGCTCCCGTAACCCGCTCCCTCCACAACCCCTTCTACCTGTGCGAATATTAGGAAAAGAGGTGTTGCGTTCCAGTCACCGTCGCAATTTCCAAAGTTTATGACACGGTTCTGAATATTTCTTGTTTTCTGGGATTGTTATACTCGCATTTTGCTATGACCCTTTTCTTGACTGACGTTCTACCCTACTGCGTCCTTTCAGTCCTATTCGATTGTATCTTTTTAGGGTTACAAAATATTTGATGTTGCCATTGGTATGCACGATTTCTCGTTTCAATTTTCCTGTTAAATATCTTCGAAAAATATGGTCGAAAATTGCAAAAGGATCTTGATCATAATAAAACGTAAATCTTTTGTTACTATTCGATATTAGCTGATTAGAAGGTCTCCCGCCAAATGGAAAATGGAAGAACATAAAACACGTACTGAAAACTTAAATCTCAAAAATAGCGGATAAATCACTACTTTCTAGCGCTTTCTATCACTTCTTTGACATACTTGAATTTCGTTCTTACCAACGCAGATTTTCTAATATAAAATTATAATCGGCCCTCAGACCTCGTGAGAACCAACAGGCTGCGAAATCGATTCCATGCGCCTTTTTTCCGCACGGAAGAAGTCGAAAACTGCAGAAGGAGCCTTCATCATCGTCATACGGAAACCGACTCACGCTCGTTTTCTCTTTCGCGATGAGGGGGTGGAAAAGGGGTTAGCTGAATGAATTCATGGCCACTGCAATGGATGGGTTGGGGAAGCGTTCGGTTGTTTCACATCAAAGAGACATTTTGTCCCGCGCTCGGATTTGCACGGTGACCGGGGGTGGCTCGCCACAATGCGTAAGGGTATGTAGGGTTTGATGACAGGGAGAGGAAAAGGAAGAGGGGAAAGAGGAGTGTGTGGTCGACTGGGAGAGGATTTTTTCTTTTTCTGGAGAGGGAGAACGTTGCTCTGAGGAAGGTAGAGATGTTTGGAGGGATTTGAGTGTTTACGGTTGTGCCAGCAGGGGGTTGGAGGGGTTGATTTTGGAAAGTGGTGAACGTGGTGGATTTTTCGAGCGGAAGTGTAGTTGAAGTATTGTACGAAAATAAAATTGGAGCTCCTTTTGTCTAAAAATACAGGAACATTTGGTAGGACAATAAAGATATGAAAAAATTGCCATTATGCATAAAAATTGCGATGTATATGTTTCTTTGTATATGAAATTTTGTAGAATATCTTTTAACCCTTGTAATACCGTGCAATAATCTAGAAATACGTTGGAAAATATGCATTTTTGGAAACATTTATTAAAATTAACACATTCTTTCCAGAAATAAATATAATTTTACGTCTTTTCTTCTGCATTCCATCGCAAAGTGTATTTTGTTTGAGAAAGAAGGCGATCCTTTCACCACTGTTTATAGATTTTAATTTATGGCAAATAATATCTTTTCATGGAAAATTTTGTGTTTTGCACACACATTTTCATATGTTCGTATTCCTTTTTGGTCCTACTTCGCTTTCTACCATAAAAGCTCACTTCATAAAAACAAGATGTCATTACATGTGTTTAAATTGTATTGCATATGAAAAATCAAAATATATGAAAAATTGAATTTATGTGGCAAAGACCTCGGTTAGTAACATTTAAAACCTGAAATTTTTAAAACTATATTTCAGAACTTGTCCTAGCTTCTCTCATATTACACTGTGAAGGAATTAAAGCTAACAAGTGTCCCGCGACTTCCTACGAGGATGTGGATATAAAAATGAAAACCAAGCGGCTAAAACCGCACGAAGATCCTAAGCTTCCCGAAAGAATCTTCTTCCTTAACAACGACGATACATTCGAGACCCATTAACCAGTCACGATTCACAATTAAAATTCTAGCCGCGGCGTGGTAGACGGTCTTATCGGCGAGTTGCAGCCGCGAAACGTTTTATTTCAGAAGCCGGCGTGACGCCGCCGAGCCGCCAGCGGAATTACGGGGCAGTCGTCTCGACGTTTTAAGAGAATAAAAGGGAGAACGCGGTAAAAGAGTGTGTGTACGTGTGTCAGAAAGAGTGAAAGAGAAAACGACAAGCTAACGGGTGAGAGAGGAAAGGTGATAAAAAAAACAAGGGAAGAAAGAAAGAAAAGGGTGGAAAAAAAGAGGAAGAAGAAGAAAGAAACGCGTTCACACGTGCTGGAAGGCATGGTCTTGAGAACAAAAAGGAGAAGCGTCTGAAAAGGGTAGGGCTTTAGAGCGCGTGTCAGACGGCGATGACTTCTGCCACTTTCTTGCGTCACTCGAACTATTAGTAGGGTGTCACAGACTGCACAGACAACGAGCATCACCGTTCTGTGTCAGTGGAGATCAACACTGGTCGTGATTGGTCGATGAACGTTGATCATCCACCTAACGTGAATTCGTGTCGAAAATTTATCACTAGACCGGGCACTTTTATGTAATTTCATATTTTTATGAAGAGAGTTAAAGGAATGGTAATTCCTTTATCTATTAAAAATTACGACGAGTATTCCACTTGGGATATTTTATATTTTTTTGTACATTACATTTGTTTATTTATCAGTAATAAAAACAAACATTTCAAATAGTGTTCTCGCTAATGTCGTATTACTTTAGTACCACTGTTCAATTTCATCGACCAATCGCCACCGTTTCATAAAAACCAAATCGATTCCAAGCAATTATACTTTCATGCAAGGTAAAGTAAAAGAACACGGGAGAGTAATAATAGTTGCTGCCTTTCAATTTGCGACACGAAGTTACGATAACCAGGTAATTAGCAGAGAATAATATTCATTTCCACGAACCAATTACCATACTTTTATGGAATAGCTATAAACAACGTCTAATTTCCCGCTATTCATTATTCAAAAAAGGGAAAAATAGAGTGGAAGAAAGGAGAAATATAGGAAGTTTTCATTTCACTTTGCAACCCCAATCCACATTAGCTGGATATGTCTATCGATCGATTTCCACCCCTTCATAAACTTACTACTAGCAAATACACTATTCATGTGTAATAAAGTAAGCGAAAAGAATGGAAGCAAAACAGAGGTAACAATAGTTTCCTCCCTCAGTTCTCGACACGGTACACGTTAAGTGGATAACCAACGTCTAGCCAATTTCTTCCACCGATTTCTATTCTTTCATGAAACAATTACATTGTTCCAATTAAAGAGGAGTATAGAAGAGAAAGGTGCACAGTAATAACAAGAGCTCCCTTTTCATTAGTTTTCAACGTGAATCTCAAATACCCAGATAACGCCTCAAGATGAATATTCACACTCTTCGATTCATACTTTCGATTATGTATTAACTCTGTCGTAGTGGTAATATATTACCGAAGAATTTAATTTTTTCTATCAATTCTACTTCAATTCGAAGTTGGCAGACAATTCATCATCCGACGCATTGCTAAAGCGACCTGTCGCTCGTCTGCACTGCACCGAATAGATAGACTGCGGATTTTTACGCGTTTATGAGAAATTTGACGGCGCGAAAATGCATAAAATCTACATAATGAACAAAACTAATATAAAGTATCCAAAATGTTGTACTATTTAGTGGGCGAAACAAATCTCTATCGAGATTCTACTCGTCTATTTGTGCGCATAAAAATATGAATTTGCACAAATATTTGTTTTCTACCTCTCCCATTTCCTTATTTTTCTATTCCTCCTTTCTTCCTTTCCTCTCACAGTGATTTTTCATATTTCGCAACTGTGAACATTAGGTCGTCACCTATTTTTAATTGTTGTGTTACTCAAACATAATCTCTTCCAATATTGGAGAAAATATAATAACTGTCCTAAGATTTTTGAGCGCAGGCCTATTTTTATCTACTTTATTCTTCTAGAATTTATCTACTTGTTATGTTCATCTACCAATAAGACAACCTGCGAGGTCCATTCTCTCAATCTTCAGCTTCTACGATGATATAATAATCGATGGACATAAAATTACGAGGGACGAGAAGGCTCGATTCTCGTACGCAAAAGACACCGTGGAACAGCAGAAAAAAGAAACCGTGTACTTTTCCCGTGGAGAGAGAAGAACAAAGGGGGAGTGAAAAGAGGTGGAGAAACCAGGAGGGAGAGACAGAAGAGCCATAGAGGGAAACTCGTCGATATTCCGCGACTTTATCGGTCTGCGGAATAATTCATGAAAGAGGGCGGATAGTGCCAATTATAAAATAACGAAGCCGCCGTAGTGGCGTGGAAGAGACTATAGGAACAAGGGAAGAGTCGACGAAGATCGACAATGGATCATAATATGGGAAAGACGAAGAAAGAGGAGAAAGAAGGACGTAGAAAGTGAACGAAGGAAAAAAGGTGAACAGGGGTTGAAGAGGACGTAGAAAGCATACGCAAGGGTGCGAGGACGCAGGAAAGAGAAGGTAAGAGACAACGGGTGCACTGTGTGTATGTAAAGAGAAAAGAATGGAGTTGGTTAGGAATTGCTCGAAAAGAGAGAAAGGCAGTCGTTGGGATCGTTTTGCTGTCTTGATTGTGAGTATTGTTTCAGAAGGGTTGTTCCGTGTTGGTTGCGGGCATAAAACGTAGAAATTTGTTCTGGTTGCGGAGGCGCAAGTCTAGCAGGTCCTCTCATTTATTATTGTTGAACTTTACTATTATCATCATTTATTTGTATTATTACAGTTAAAAAATTATTAGGGAAATAGGAGTTTAATATCGAATTGCTATGAAAAATTATATCGAACGAACGTGATCACAATCTATCGAAACTTAAATGTAATTGTAAATTACAAAGTATTGAAATTTTAGAATTTATAAGCATGAATCTCTCGAAACGAAATTTCGGTGATAAAACGGGTACTTTTTTTCTATAAAACTGATATTCTTAATATTCCAATAATCTCAAGGATCGACAATTAACTGCCTCCGGTTTCCATCAATTTTTCTTTTCATAATAAAAAGCCTTCATTCGATCCACTAAAAGGAGGAATAAAAAATAGAAGAAATTGCCACAGTTCACAGTTGGGAAATAAGAAAAACCACCTCAAGAAAAAAGGAAGCAAGGGATGTGGAAAAACAAGAAGTACGAGTGAGAAGGGCAGAAAAAAGCGGTACAAAGTATCCCCTTTGTCGATGCTCTTGGAAAGGACTGAAGTGCCCGTTGTCCCCTACGAAACACCCCGTTTTCTCTCTCTTTCTCTTGATTATCCCCTCGTTCGTTACAGAACAGTGGCGTATTTTAATTTGTAACACCCATCCCTTCTCTCGCGTTAACGGGGCATTCTCCTACGAACGTTGCAAAATTTAACAATTTTCATAAATTTTTTTGAAACCAATGGTCTAACTCTATAATCCTTTTTGTAGTTTACTTAGTTACTTCTTCATCATACGTAAGAATCTTTTATATAGCTTTAATTAATTGTTTCTTGGTTTTATCTCGTCCGTAATAAACGCGATGAATAATCTTCTTGATTCTTTTGTTTCAATCCACTCTGAAAGTTCCAATCACCTACACCGGCGAGATACGGGTAAGATAAAACCAAAGAACAATCAATTAGAACTGTATAAAGAATTGTCATGCGTGACGGAAAAAGTAACTGAATAGATACCAAAAACATTATAACGTTAGACGCACCATCATCTTAAAAAAGTATTCATGGAAGTTGTCAAATTTTGCAACATTCACAGGAGACTGCCTCCTTAAAGGACAGGCGGGGAGAAAAAATTCCGCGCAGCAGAAAAAAAGGAAGCGAGGGGGAAAAATTGTAAAAAGGAAAAACGGCAAAGAGTGTCCACCACCGGTTTCAGGGTTACGATGACCCTCTGACGCGGCTAGCAATTTCGTACGTCACTCGCAGAAGCTTCACCCCAGTCGTGTCTGGTGCAAAGAGAGAAAGAGAGAGAGAGAAAGAGAGAGACTCGTTTCTCTTTTTCTTTTTCTATAGCTGTCTTCGTCTACCAGGAATTTTACCGGCTTTAATTAAACTTTAATTCAGTTCGTTCCAGCTGTCGTACTAAAAATAGTAACCAAGGGGATGGTGGCCTGTCCGACGACGCGATCGCGAGAGCACCGTCTCATAAGTTTTATGGGGTTGATCAACGATCACGATCCTCGATCTGAAACGAAACCTTGGATAGTTTCTTGTTTGGAAATTGGAATTAGCTTTCAGAATTGACGACTAAGGCTCGTCAGAGGGGTCCGGATATTTCTTCTCACGAGTTTAATTGCTTCTCCAGTGGTTTATGAGTGGGGATGGTGGACCTCGTGATTAGGCAACGTGAGAAAGGTTTTTCACCAAGCTTTAAATTGGTAATTTTTCGTGAAGAGACAATGGAAGATTTTGAAGGTAAAATATCAGACTGTAGTATAGGAGATCTTACTGAACGACTCATATTTCAGTATAAATTGAACAACAGCAACAGTAATGATGTAACGAAAGCCGTGAACACGAATCAGCTTTATCTACATAATCTCTTCTGGATCCACCTTTCAAGGCGGTATGAGAAATTGCCAGGGCTACGTTTTGATCCACGACGGCCACTTCCCTGACTTCGAACGTCACTTGCAGAGAATCATTTTATCCCTTCTAAGCCTGTCACAGCGGGGGTTCCTTCATCCATACGGAATTTTTAGGCTTTAATTAAAATTCGCTGCGCGACACGCTAAAATGTACGTTTTCACCGTGGCTTTGCTCGCCGCGAAACGACAAATGGAAAGTTTCGTCAAAAATGTCGATTCGACGTTCCCGTTTCATTCTTTGTTTCACCATATTTTGCATCTTCGTTTATTAATAGAAGGTGAATAATGGACGTGTATTTTTGAACGAAATTTTCTTTCTAGATAAAAACTTCGGATATATCGTTGTTTCTTCGTCATTCTTATTTACACTTCTTCCAATCATTTTTATTTCAAAGAATGTTTCACATCGAAAAGCATAGATTCGTTTAAGTTTTTATAAAATACATATGTATGTAGATATTTTGGTCTATAAAATATTGTATAAAATACTAAATTTATAAAAATCAATGTATTGTGTGATTAATATATTGGTACAATGCATTGAGCGATTAAATCATTCAGCAACTTAATATTTCATTGACACTGATATGAACAATCGAATCAAAATGATTTGTTAACTAATTAACAAATATTAATATTTTTGCGGACACATTTATATAACATATATTTTATATTTCAAGCGGTGATAGTTTTGCGCAATTTTTAGATTTTATTTGTGAATTGGTCTTTCGTTTCAATTTTTAGTTCCATCAATATTTTTCGTCACTTTTTAAATTTATTGCGATTATTTATATTTAGTGTATGATAATATCGATGTGTTTTCGGTCACGTTACAGTAAAGATTTGTATTAAATTTTTTTTAACATTTATTACGATTTATAGATCAGTCTTTCTATAACCGGTAGAGAATATTTTTCTGTATTGGTCTCTCTACGGTTTTAACATGATATAGGAGTTCTTTGGTATTCAAAATAATGATAAATTATTTTAAATGCGCATAACCTTCTCTTTAGTGATTGTTGTGAAAGTATACGAAGAAATATACTTAACAGAAGCAAACAAAATGCTATTACTGCTACGCCATTACGTTCATTCCAGATAGCATAAAAAATTCTTTGGAGTGTTGAGAAGTTCGTTGACAATAAAATCTGTAGGTTTCACGTCAGAAAAGTCACAACAAGCCCAGGCAAAATAAAGTACAACGTTCCGGCGACGGTTGATTTTGCGCCGAGTAATTAACGACCATTAACTCGCCGTTCCTTAGCCACGGCCAAGCGAAAGATCGCGCGAGCGGATAATTAAATCGCTTTCTATGTACCTTGCGCCTTTTACGGCAGATTAACGAGCGCACACCCCCTAGGAGCCGGAAGATCGCGCGTAAGTATGCTGTTTCGTGCCTCCGCGAACAAATTTCCGCGTCTTTTCACGCTTCGACGCTGACGAAACGCCACGTGCCGGAGTCGATGAGAAATTTCACACTGAAAGCCCCTCATTTTTCTCGATCTTTTGTCACGTAGAAAAGCACGCCTATAATTGATAATATTCGATCTATTTTATCTCGATAGCGATAAGAACGAGAGAAGATATTCTAAGCTATTTTAGCAGTCAAGTGGAAAGCTATAAAATAAGAGAATTTTTAAAGAATTTTCCTAAATTCTAAAGTGACAGAGTTTTTGTGAATTGAATTTTGAACATGAATTTTGCAAATCAAAAATGTATAATGTAATACGATAGGAAAATATGCTTATTTGCTTCTAACAAAATTACAGATATTTAATTTCCCCTGTACTTCTACAAAAAGTATGATTACTATGTTAATTATTGATCTGAAGTTTAATATTCTTCTTTTGAATGGAATTATACAATTTTTCCTTTATTACTGTTATGATGAAAATGGATCATCTCGTATGCATTTTCGGTTCATCATTAACGAGGAATTAATTAAATGCATCATTAGTCGGAGAAGTTAATCGATTTATTATTTTCGAGGAAAATCTACTTTTACCTGTTTGAATTCAAAAGGATTAATTAATTTGCAAATAATATCAAAATCATTAATAATAGATAATGTAATAATAATAATACGTAATAAAAACAGGCAATGCTAATATTCATACCAAAATTAATTTCCGAATTGTGAAAGAACAATGATATTAATATTCATGTGTTAATGTTGATATTTATATAATAATACATCACAAACGATAAAACCAAAAGAATAATAATATTGCAGATATTTAAGTAAAATTATAGAACTATTCAAGCAATAACTGTTCAATAAAAGAAAAATGACGAATACTCAGCTAAAATGATTTTTATTCTGTTTTCTGTCTTAATATTCGTTAATTCTTTTAAGGAGAAATATGTTGTCCAGAAAAAAATACACAGGGCGTTTTCTTTATCAAAAAAATTGTGTCAAAATGAAATTGGTTCGTTAAGAACAACAAATATATGTATATGATATAACCATGAACTTTCCCCACAAAGTCATTTCTCTTCTATTTTTCACAGTCATCTTAATTCTTTAAATGGGACTACATATCTTTTTTTATACACCAGTTAATGTGCTTCTTGTAATATGTATCGAAGATTAAAGAATGCTTGTCCATAAACGAACGAATAAATAACTAAAATTCTATTTTTTATATTTCCCATAAGCTATCTCAGTATTTTTTCTATTTTCTATAATTCTTTTCCATTGCATCAAAAGATTTTATCCTGAATTCCAATTCGTGAAAATAAAATTAGCTTCTTACAAAACTAAACCTACATCGAGTAAACCGATTCTTATTAGCTGGATCCTTCGATTCCGACTGTTTCAGATTCTCAAAGAAAAAAAGAACGGTGGTTGGACTTGGATGAAAAGAGACTGCCTTAAGAATCGAGCAGGGACGTCCAAGGCCTCCCCTTTATTTTCCTCTACAACTGAATCACATGCTGCGACCGATAATTTTGTTTGCTACGTATTTTCCTGTCGTTGTGGAATTAAAGATTCTACAGAAGGCTTTCCGTAGAAACGACTGAGCTGAGGGGGTTGCTTTGCAGACGAAGATCAAAAGGGAACGAAACGAAATTGGGGAAAAATATAGTAGAAATACTGGCTTTAGACGGGCCAATAGAGTTGCCTGCGTTTAGGGGAGCGAAATAAAATTTTTAGCGTAGAGTTTCTGCTTTTTATCGAGTCCAATGTTCGCGTTTGCTTTCAGCACATCAGAGTGCATTTATTCGATTCAGGATTATCGGAACGTTTAAGCGTTCCAGCATATAGATTCGAATACTAATGTTCTATCGTATTAAATGAAGTTACATGTACGATTATTTAAAAAATAAGTAACAATAAATAAATAAATATATGAATTATTTGTAGAATTATAACAGTCGTCTACTCTAGCTTTGTAAAAGTATCTTTATTTTACCGCTCATCTTCCAAGCATCTCCTCACCCACCATCATAAATCCCCAACTATAGCCCTCGAACCCTTTCAAACAAAACCTTCAACCCCCATCTCTCAGCATGCAAAAAAATTTCAAATTTCCAATCCCACCCCAATCTCCGTGTTTTAATAAAACTCGTCAAAACAAACAAAATTGTCGCTTCCCCGTCGTGTTTCGATGAAAAGAGAAAAGACAAGTAACAGAGAAATCCCGTGGAAAAACCGAATCGGACAAACAGAAGCAAAGGAAACAAGAATCGTGTCACGTTCCACCCCCTTTCCACGGGTTCACGCTGGCTGTTTACCTCGGCAAACGTTCGGCCTCGGCTCGGATGTTTTCCTTTCCGTCGAATCGACGAATGACAACGAAATTCACCGAGGAACAATACTTACTTTCCTGTCCAGGCCGACTCGGCCAGACGTGCTCGCTCGCGCGTGAAAGAAACCGAGGGGGTTGAAGCCGAGCAACCGATGAACTTCTGTTTTAAATCGAAATCGAAGCAAGTGGGAGGGGTGGCCTCTTTCCGAAGGAGCAAGGAACGCTTTCAACGGTTCCGATGGGGTGGCGAAGGTTTTAAATAAAGCGCAGCCTCATGAACAAGACGAGGGAACGAAGGGTTGGGGGAAGAAAATGAAGATGCACCGCGAGACAATTAGTCGTTCCGTATTTGCGCTGGATGTTTTGCTCGAAGAATTTATTTAGAGGGACGAAAGCACCCTTTAACGGAGGTTTTTTAAATTGATGTGTAATGTTTTGAAGTTGGGGTTGGGTCGAGGGGCTTCGAGGGTTTTGACGTGGAAGAAATCTTTTTTTAACGCGAAATATTGGCTAGGTATTGTGAGGTAGAAGATAGTTTTGCGAGGGTGGTTGAAAAGGTTTGAATCGACCGGATTTGAAAGGTTTGAATCGACTGGATTATGAATGGATTGAAATAATGGCGTTATAGGCGAATTAGTTTTCTGACATTTTTTTAAATTTACTGCATACGTTATTATTACAAAAACAGTGGGCGATGTTTGTCAAGACCACGAGGAAATTTCACGTAGAAAAATATTCAAATTACGAACAATTTAACTTTGCGCTGGAAATACAATAGGAGCTCGAAGAATCAACTGACGAACCTTTCGCATTTTATATTTCTCTTTGTGGGACTTGAAAAGACCAGAATATTGTTTTCATAATGCAGTATTTAAAAAGAAGATGTTTTATATTCGAATTTATCTTTATAGAATTGGGTTGAAAAGTTACAACGAATTTAATTTTGCGCTAGAAATATACTACTAATTCAATGAATCAGCTAACGAACCTTTCTCTCTATTTTTCTCATATTTCACGTTTTTTCGTGAAGGAGTTTGAAAAGTCGAATATTGTGTTATATTATATTGTATTATAGCCAAATATTATAAATCCAATTATCTTCATAACGCAACTTTAAACAAATAGGTGTTTTTATATTCGGATTTATTTTTAAAGCTGAGTTGAACACTTCGCAGTCGAACAAGTTTCGATGTGAGATAAGAGTATTTCTCTAAGATGAAACATTTTTTAAAGAAGCGTTCTGAAATTTTTATTACTACGATAGGTGGTAAAAGTTTTAAGAATAGACATATTCACAGCACAGAAGGAAATTTTAGATTCTTCCATTACAGTGGAATATTTTACAGAGGAACAGATCAAACTTTGAAATTGGTTCGGTAGGATTCCGGTGAGAATTTCTGGGTTACTGGGAAGTTTCTCAATAAAAAGTTCTTGAATGGATTTTTTAAGGTGGTGTATCTTTTGAACAAGCGCTGTAAGACTGGAAATTCTTTCCGTAAGTTATCGAATAAAACATGAACGATAGATGACTTCGATTTAACAGATTTAGCTGAACATAAAAGGAGGGAACGTTTTATTTGAAACTCTTTAAATATGTATGTATAAGTTTTAAGATGACATGCTTCCTCTGAAAAAGGGATATTAAGCGTAAAGATTGTTTTCAGAAGTTCTGAAACGAGATTTGGAAAATGAAAGGATTTGAAAGCAATTTTTGCCTCGCAGAAAATGCAGTAGTTTCATAATGGAAGAGTTTTGAATAGGTTATTCAAAGTGACATGCATTTTGAAGGATTACTTGGAAGTAGGAAATTGTTTTTGTAAGCTTTTCAAGCGAGTTTGTAGACTGCAAATGTTTTATGTAACGATTCACTGAAAAGCGAATAATTTTTATACAGATATGTAAAACAAATTACAACATTTTTTTTATATGTACCTTACATACTACACATATTATACTTATTGTTTTACATATCGTTATATTATACAATCTTTCAGTAAGATTTTATTAAATCACATAATATAATTCGTACAATACCATATTTATTTATTCGTTTAAAACAATTTTAGTAACAGACGAGAAGTTATGCATTGTTATTATTATTTTAGAAAATACTGAATATTTGATTTTCGTGTTACGAGATCTCCCTGACCACATTTGTACCATGAATTACGAACCATTCTGTACATAATACATTTATTTAATGAGAGTGTATGTAAAGTATATGTATGAGTAAAAATGCATATTTCTAAACAGCAATCGATTTTCCTGTTTCTACTTCCGATCGAAATTTAAAGTGTGCAGCACGCGAAACTAGCCTTAAAAAACGAAAAGAGTTGTTGAAAAATATTGCAACGTCGAACGGATGTAGCAAAACGAATAAAAAGGATAGTGACGTGGGTTCGACTTTGAAGGCAAAAAAAGAGATTTACGTAGTTACGAACATAGCCACGATCCACGCGTGTACCGTGCATAAGTGGTTTCGTTATCTAACAGGTGGAAAGACCTGGCGGCTGCAATTAAGGCGCCAAAGCAGGTTAATTGAGGGAGTGTACGAGTCCGGTAGCTGGTTACACGCCCCCGGAGAACAACCACTAATTTTCTAATTAAAGGAACCTCACCGGGGCCCCGTCGAAATTCTATGCGAACGTTTCCTTATCGTAACGTTGTAATTTATTTCTGACGTTTCCATTATGGACAAAGAATCTGTTTCCATTGATCATATCTTTTTCGTGCGTAGTATAATTAATAACGATTTATGTATAACAAGTGTGGCAAATATAGCATGATCAAAGTTTTCTTCTAAAATAAAGGTATGTAACTAATGTTATTTCACTAAAATTATTCAAATAATGTTATTTTTATATAATGTGATACAATTTTTAATTCGAGAAAACAGTGGATAAAAGGAGTTAGGTTTTAATAGAAAATTTATATGCCTGCGACGACTAGAACACATCAATATACGTACTAAAAATTAGAAAATTTAATTCAAAATCTTCTAGATAAATATGAAGTATAGATAATTCTGTAAGTACATACATACTTTATTTCTACAAAAAACTACCCCCTTTCACTTTTACACTAAACTATATCATATGTCTCTTTTAATTCATATAAAAGTTTGCTATGAAAAACAATTATTATCGCACAATTTTTCCACTACATCCTTATGAAACCATCCAATTCTCGTACAATTTACTGGAAATTGTCCATGACATTAAAAACAAGTTTATACATCCCCAATTTTCTTTAGAATCATCCATATTTTTATAGAGCTATGCAATTTTCGCAGAATTTTCTGGAAGCTCGCCATGATATTAAGAACAATTTTTAAACTCGGTACGTTTTATAAGAGATGGCCAGGCAATCGGCTGTGAAACGCAGAAATAACGATCGGAGGCTGCGGTTGCGAGGGGGTTGATACTTGCACGGAAGCGGCGTAACGGAGCCTCAAAAGACGGTTAATTGGGGGAGCACGCACGGCTTGCAACGGGGTGCACGAACTCTCCGTTAGCTCGAGAACCGGTCAGATCCTGACCTGGACATCAAAGCCAGGAGCTTAAAGCGACGTATCCGTTCGCCTGCAGCGGGCTTAAGGGGTGAATTTCACCCCTCTGTTGCGACGCCACGGATATCCCAGCAGCCCGACCCTGCTAGCAGACTGAACGTGTTCAGGAAATCGGGGATGGAGGAAACAGATACTTGATTGAGGACAATCCCGAAGGTATTTAGTCGATGCAGTCATTGGAAATATATCTGAAAGAAGCTAGGATGTGCCACGATGTTTGCGGTTTTGGCGATTAGAGACACGTGAAATGCGAAATCGATGGATATTACTGGAATTACTTACAGCGGCAGGTTGTGATGGTTAAGGTAGTTTTAGAGCTTTGCGATAGTGGTGCATTTAATCTTTCATTTTATTATTAGACATTGGCAGCGTTTAATCAAATACTAAACTGTTCATTAATAATTTATCATTTGTCGAGTTTGTAGGAGTTTGTAGAATTTAATTGTTTCATGCTGACCAGCGCTCATTTTTTAACCATATTCTTAAGTTCTATAAACTTTAGTGTAATAAAAAGATGGTATATTTATAAAATATATTATAATATATTTGTATAATGTTTTTATATGTTTGTATAATTTGTATATTATAATAATTTGTATAATATAATTGTATATATGATATTCATCATATACATTATCGAGAAAACTGTGTTTAATAACTCCTGTATAGTGGAGATAGATAAAATATATTATAATATATTTGTATAATGTTTTTATATGTTTGTATAATTTGTAGGTATATTATAATAATTTGTATAATATATTTGTATATATGATATTCATCATATACATTATTGAGAAAACTGTGTTTAATAACTCCTGTAGAGTGGAGATGGCGTGATAAGGTCAGAATACACGTTCTATTTTAAACTTAGATATTTATATAAGATTTATCCGTAACATACTGTTTCATAATGAACTTTCTGTGATAGATACGAGCGACATAGTTACTAAAAAGTACAAAGAAAATCTTTCTATACTTGTTTGCGGTTATGTACTACCCTCTTTTTTATTGTTAAACGGTATATTGCGTGTTTGGAATAAAAACGCAGCTATCAACAATACAAGTACCAACTGTCGATAGTCAAAATGACGACTCGTGTCCTTTCATCATAATCTTATAGATTTACAAGAATTCATAGATTTATATATTTAAAAATTTATTTCATAAATTGACGAAGATTCTAACGATTTTTGGTTAAACATAGTCTTCCGTTATAATTTTACACATCCGCAAGTGTGTACAGATTTATAGATTTACAAATTTATTTCATAAATTTATGAAGATTTGAACGATTCTTCGCTAAGTAGGTACATGATTAAAGACTTGTTCTTTCCCTTGCGTTTTATGTATATTTTCTCATATTATCTTTCACTTTGATCCCTTTGACAGAAATTCTATACTTACTAATAGCTTCGGTATTAAAAATAAATTCCATCTTCCTCTTGACAAAGTCTCGAACCAAGTCACTTAACGATCGAACTCATTATCATCCGCGATAATAATCTTCTACACATAGAACGTTTATTTCCTACGTAAAATGTCTCCTAACGACCACGTAGTAGCTCATTAATAAGCGTGTTATGTATTATTCAAAAATCGAACCGCCTTTCACCGCTCATTCGAGCCGTGCGTTGTCGTCTGGATGGGTTATCGGCGCTGATAAGTGTTGGCCAGGTGTACACGCGAGCCCCAACGGTGAAAATCGCAATCGAGACATTAAAACGAGCCGATCTCGTTGACCCTTTTATCGCGGTCGCGATCGCCAGACTGCGTGCACACTACTGCACACACCTTGCTGGAAAATATCCCCCCCCCCCTCGTTTCACTCGTTGGGAAACTCGTTTATCGATATCGCACCGTACCACGCGTGAATCGATCGTGAATTTTTTTGCCAAATCGATTCTCGAAGGGCCGGTTGCTGAACGACCAGTAGTCGATAAAGAGCATTGTACGAAAAGAAACGGTGACGCGGTGTTCGGTTAAGCGTGAAATTAGGTCGATATGCATTTGAATAATCGTGTGGAACGAGTACATGGTACGGTATATTAAAAGCTCTTGATACGATGATTTGATGAGTTGTAGTTTGCAATGAAAGACTTTTCGAGCGTTCTTTTATGCGTGGATTAATAGCTTGAATTGGTGATTTGTGAGAGAAATTTGGATTTATTTTTCATCGCGTTGTTTAAAGTATCTCTCTAATATTTCTTCAAGATATTATTATTCTATATTATTTGATTATTTTGTATTATTAACAGTTCTCGATACGCCGGTTTCGTGGAATGGAGTTCGTAGTGAAGGCTCTTTCAGGGTTTTGTTTTCTGTGAATTGGTGGTTTTTGTGAATCGGCGATCTCATAAAAAACGATCATTCCAGGATAATAGGCAATCAGTTATTGGAGGAATAAAGAAATTTATTAGCTGTAAATTAATTCCTTTGGTAGGTTTCGTTTCAGTGGGAAATAAATATTGCATATTGGTTTGGTTTCAATTCTGAATAAATTCTTTTTTTAAATAATTCTTAGTTTAAATAACGACGTTTCCTTGATCCTTCCAAGAGAGAATGTCTTTTGAGTGTGGAGAATTCTTATTTGTTAATTATTGGTAATAAAAACGCTTTTTTCTCTAACATTTTTATGAAGAAAATGTAACGCAGTAAAATTACAACTGGTTTTATCAAATAAAAAGATATTTAACATTTAGTCGGTTAATAATGTTTTAAAGAACAATATCGTATACACTGTACGTATAACGTGATGAGGCTAACATTACTATTTTATATTATTTCTTATTGTTTCATATTATTTTATATCTTTTTTTTGTTGCTATTATCATTTCACATTATTTTCTAGAACCATTCCTCTAGAAAAATGTTTGTAGCAATATTTTCCTGTCATTATTTACTTCGGATGATAAACGTTTTAATTTCCATTAAGGTAAAAATACTTTATTATACCTTCATCCAATTTCCTGATTATTTGCTACGTCCTTACTCCTGAAGAAACGACTATTACTCAGGAGATTTTCCCGTATTCTACATTTCTTATCTTACATAACGAAAGCCTCATTCCACCTTAAAACACAAGAACACTGTATCAAACATTTTCTGTTGCTACTTTCTCACCCTTATTATTCACCCCTAGAGAAATGACTCGAACCTTATCTAAAATACTCTTTATACCGCATATTTCTTCTTATCTTGCGCGATGAGAATTTCATTTTACTTTAAAACACGAAGGTATTTACTATGTGAAAAGATTTTTCTTACCACTTCACACATTTCTGTTTATACAATTCGTTATCGAGTTGTTCGACAAATTTTCCAATTCTCCTCTACTTTGTTTATTTGTATAATGGTAACTCGATTGTATTTAAAAAAATAAAAACATCCATTTTGGGGTACGATAATTAATAAATTCTTCCGTAGGTACATTACCTCACACGATCGAAATACCTTTTTATTCTATTCAAAAACATTCAAGGTTGTAACTCTGTTCTCATAGTCGCCCAGAGATACTCTTTGTATTATCCTTCTTATCCATTCGTTTTATCCTTTCTTATCCTTACAATCTAGCGTGAAAAACACAGTTGTATCCTCACCTGAGAAATCCTCTCTACGACGAAACCATCCATCCAGTTTCATCATCCTCCTAACTCGATCATACTTCAAAATCGAAACACCCATGGTTGCCCCTGTTTCTTCGCGTGTACATTCTACGTTACAATTTCGCTGCATAATCCAAACAACAAAACACTCGTGGACCATCAGCTCCCAAAAGGAGAAACGGTGGATCTTGATATTCGTACAACAAGCGGGAACCAAGCACGTCCATCGTATTTGTTTCTCCCTATTCCATTTTCAACGTACTCGAAATCCTTCCGGGATACCCGGCCAAATCCTTGCTTCGTGTTCCGCGGCTCGTTCCTTGGATATACGCGGCGTGTCTCTCGTCGAGGACGCGCGTTTAGGTAGATCAGCGAGTTAGACGCGGAGGACACGTAGCGGTCCAAGGCGGTTACGTGATGCGAGGTGGAATCGCGATGATATGCCCGAGATCTCGTCATTTCTAGAACACCTGGTCGCTCTTATATGCTTATAACAGCATACGAGTGTTGGCCCAGCTCAAGAATAAAACAAAGTTCCTCTGTTTCTACGAATTCGTTACTGTTTTCACTGTTTCGTCGTGTTTCCGAGGTATCGTTTAAATTATGTGCAATTACTTGAGCTCTGTTTCAGAGTAAAACAGCATTCCCCTGTTTCTATAGATCGATCCATCTTTTGATTGTTTCATCGTGTTTGAGAAGTGTCGTTTAAACTATGTCGAATATTTCGTGAAATTAGCTTGAGCTACAGATCTAATAGGCAAAAAGTAGAACAAAATTTAACAAAGTAAAATTAAACGGTTTAAAATGTTTTTAAGGAGACACGAAAAATATAAAATACCATTTAAGTATTAGTTGTCCGGAAAGTTTCTTTCGTTTCATAAGGAAACAATAGACGCACAATATTTTTAGTTTTTTATTATTTTATTGAATCACGTATGATCCGTTTCGTTCCGTTTCTATTATTACGATCACACGTAATTCGATGAAATAATATGAAACAAAAAATGTGCATCCGTTGTTTCCTTATAAAACGAAAGAAACTTTCTGGACAACCTAATACTTTTCTTATTCTATGTTGAATCTATAATCATCCACGCAAGTCTTCGTACACAAAATCTGTAAATTATAAGAAATTATAACAAGTTGGAAAATTTTTATAGTTGACTGTATTACGTCTCGCTAAATATCGATCTTCTAGATTACCATATTTATAACACACTGTATCTACCTGAACATGAGTAAGCGAAAACATGCCCTAAGAAACTAGCAGAATTTCAACACGCCAACAGAAGATGGTACAACCAAAATAATCATCGTACTGCGAGCGACAGCAATGAGAAAGTTTCTTTATTTAGTCCTCATTGGGAACGCCTCGACGCGCTTGGCTGACACGGATTGGATTCTTTAGAGCCACCCCTCTATGAACAAGTCTGAAAACTTGATCGTGCTTTTCTCCACGGTTGGGGTGACGAGTGATTCTTTGTAGCTACGGGGTTGTCCCTGCGGTTATGTCGCAAAATGCGGGCCTTTCCCCATTAAAGCTTCCTACGACTCCCTATTTTCCCTTTCCCTCTCCACTCGCTTTGCCTTTCACCTTTCTTTGCTTCTGGCTCTTGCGGAAGCCACACGCGTTGTCCGTGAAACGAGGAGAACCACGACGATCGATTGCGTGCTTTCGAAAACCGATTCACGATGGAATCACAAGAGCGATACCACCATGTCGTTTTAATATTCGCCAAATGAAAGAACGTAACGCGCGCATGGTGTATACGTGTGCTTGTATTCGTTTGAACGATTCCGTATGAATTTCTTTTTTCTTTTCTACTGTCCAATTTTTAGCAATTTGCTTGTGGTAATTGCGTTTTTTATTTTTTTATTCTGTTTTTAAATGTCGATGGAGAGTATTGAATTTATAAATGAATTCTTTCTACCTTATTGTGGTCATGGAATCGCGATTGGATTTTATAAGACGAAACAATTATTTTCGATAATTCTGTAAATATAGTATTTTAGGGACATCTGTTCATTTTTTTCGCTAGACTTCCTTAACATTTATCTTCGTTTCCAGTAGGATAGATGTATTCTGTTCCATAGAAACAAAGCGTCGCATAATCGCAGTTCGTTCGCGAAACCAAACATGGGAAAAACAAGAATCGAAGGTTCGAGCAGAAACTGTGAACGCAACGGAAAAGGAGATTTCTTGATGAAAGAAGATCTTCGACCGGAGATCTGTCGCTGAGAAAAGAAAAGTTCGCAACATATTCTCGACCTGTTGTCCCGAGAATTAGAAAGACAGACAAAGGTGTATCCTCTGTTTGCGCCGCGGCTCTGAAACTCTGTGGATCCTCGTGTCAGCCCCGTGGGCTAAGAAGGGAATCACGAACTTGAGGAAGAGAAGGGTAGAAAGAGACAGAACATGGAGCGGGAAAAGCGGAACAGCGTAAAACGTGGAAAAGCCGTTAGATTGAGTTTCAAGTTGTATGCCAACAAAACTCGGCTCCGTCCTGCCTCTTTCGTCGGGACGAGACCTCTTATTTGCCTTCAGAAACGTAATTACAAGTCGTGTTTCGCTGTTGGAGAGCTATGAGCCCAGCCAGACCCAGGCGTTATTTCCTCGGTCAAGATTTATGTATGTACATGGCTTCGTGACGCGAATGGGAAGCAGTTCGTTCATCTATGGAGTAATAGTGTTTAAAATTATTTATTTACTTATTGTAGTAGACGTATATAAACATGTAAGCAGTCTCTGAGAATAATTACACAGGGTGTTCCCCATGGCATGCTCAACAGACTAAGGGATGATTCTATATACAAAAATAAGTCGAAAATGTAGAATGAAACTTTTCCACAAGCTGCTTCGTTTCCGAAAGAATAAATTTGAAAATTTATCATGCAGAATGATTCTCTGTTGATTATTCGATTCTTTGCGTAAATTCTGTAATTAGTCATGTTCAAGTATATTTAGAAGTTCCATTCTGAATTTTCGACTTATTTTCGCGCGTACAATCACCCCTTAATCGGCTGTCGATTGTTATGTCTAATGTTATACGAGACACCCTGTACGTTTTTGTTAGTTATTAACCCTTAAAGGCTATCGTGGATGGTAAAATTTATCCGATGAATTTTTCTAATATGAGAAAGTTATCTTTCTCAATATTCCTGTAAATATCGTATCCTAAAGAAATCTGTACCCTTTTATATCAACCATGATTTTACAACGAAAAAGCTAACAAAGTTAAACAAGTGAAATTAAATGTCTTTATCACTATTCTATATCAAATGAAGAGTGGAAAAATTACTGTTTGCAGTGGTTACATATCATGGATACCGCGGATACATACTACGTGGAACCAGTTGAAATATTTTTGATTCAAAGCTAAATCACACTCGTGATTCTTATGAAACACTTTTTATAAAACGCTTTGTGAAAATAGAACTGCTGAACCTCAGTTGAATTATCCATTAACCTTTGATTTAATTATTTCTTGATTGACCCGTTGGTTTATAATTGGCGATCAAATATTTGCTAAATGAAAATTAAATGAAATTAAATTCTACTTTGATATGTACGATTAATTTATTATCGTTGAAACACGAAAATCTGACGCGTTAAAATTTTAAATAATTTTCTATTAAGAATTAAAATCTTGCATGTTTGAAGCATAACAACTTCCATAATGGTAGCAAAATTAATTAACATCTAGCACTCAAGCCTGAATACATCAGTGGATGTTAATCGACTGACTTCCGAGTAACTTCCACTGCTAAAGTCTAATTGGTTCTTTACCTAAACGGAATTGCTTCTTAATCAAGAAACGAAGTAACTTGCCTCATCCTTTACACCCTTCAAATTTAGATCGGCTCCTTTATCCACTTGTTAATAAAGTTTCGCGACGTGCGCTTTCAGCATCGTTACCTTAAGCTTTCAATCTCACCTTCAGCGAAACTAGTGCTCACAACATCCATTACAGCATCTTATGAGAATACTAAACGATTTAAGTACATGTATATTTTAAAGGATTTTTTTCAACAAAACAAGTAAGTTATTATAAATACAATAACGTTATATATTATACGATGGAGGTTCTAAATCTGACCAAAGGTATTGGCATACCTAATAATACCTATGACCGTGTATTCCTTTAATGCTTTAACCTATATATCCTTTCTACCAAAAGTACATATATTATGTACCATATGTGTGTGCGAATATAGGCTTTTTAATATATACAAAATAATTTAATAACTTACGAAATTACCTCTTCATAAACTCTTTCAAATGTCCCAAACAATAACCCTCGCACACTAAACACTCTTTTATATATGTACCTACGGTGTGTCCGATTTATCTGAGAAAAATATAAATAATAGTGTTGCGCCTAGTTTGCTTACTATAGGCAGCGTTTCTAACCGTCACTTTTGGCGCTACAATGACGCAGACAGATCGTCTTACATGACCGGCGAAATACATATACAAAATGTATCGATGAGCGCATAGTTGTTATCAAACGGCGAATTCTAGAACCTTCGATTCGTCTTTGGTCCGTTATTTTACCAATACAAAAATGTGGCATGCGTGTCATAGGCAAAAACGGTTACGAGACTCGATCGTGATGGGAGCCGTCTCCAAGAGAAGACAAAGGAAAAATCGAAGGGCAATCAGTCTCACACGAGGAGTTAAATCGAATGGATCGAGAGCTTCACAGTAATTACATTAAGGTCGCTTCGTCAAACAAAAACGTCGATAATTACAATAAAGTCGAGTCAATTTATACCAATAACTAATTGTGTCATTACGATATTATTTGTACGTTTTGATGATAGTTGTGAATATTGTTAAATATAGAAGTTTATATTAATCCTGTTAATTCAGTGTCATAATCATTTCAACCACCTCTGTTATCCTAATCGAAACAGGGGAACGACTGGTTCGTGGCGTCGATTATCGAAATCGTAACGAGAATTTACGACTCTCGTTGACGCGTTTACTCGCGACCGCGTCTCTCCGCGAACGGTCGTAACAAATAGGAAAAAATGTTTCAGACAAGCATTATCGAGAGGAGTACACTATGTGTCTATTCTTTCGATCTTGTGGTGGTCTTGTAACATCCCGCGAGGGTCTACATTTTTTATTACATATCCAGTGTCAGTGGTATTCAATGTAGTAACTGACAATGGAAAACTGCGATTTTGTCTGATATTTGAGCGTTGCGAGTTAAACCGGATAGAGCGTATAATTTCTGAATGCAAAAGCCTACCTTCGTAACGAAGGCTGTCATTATCTGCTGAACGACGGGTAACATAAGCGTGGAAAGTTCGCGGCTGCCAGGATAACGAGTCACGTGGCATTGTTTCCCCAAACAGGGTGCCCTTTTCTGTTGTACGTGTCGCGTTTATATTTGCCTTTCAGGGGGGAGTAGAAAATTTCCTGCGTAAAACGAGACGTTGCCAAGCCATAGCCAGGCTGAAACTCAATCTAACGAGCCTCCTTTGCCATCCACAACGGTACTTCTCCCCTTATTCGAAGCTTCTTATCCTCCTTGCATTCTTCTCTCTTTCTTCTCCCTTTATTACCCTCAGGCGCTACGAGAATCTCAGTTTCGCGCATACGAGGAGACGGTGTGCAGCGACTTGAAAAGCCGCCCTCTGTCCCCGAGATTTTTCGAGGGGTCGACGCGCGAACCGTTCTCTTTCTTTCTTTTCTTCCGGCCGTGCCATCTGCTAGCCGTTTCCGCCAGCGAGAATAATCTTCTGCTCGAAGGTAGAAAAGCGTTCTACGCGCGAAACATTGTCCTGGAAAAGTTCTACTCCCATTGGTTTTCCATCGAACGAAAAGGAAGGTCTGTCGTTCTATTTCGACGGCGGAGAATTCAATTTTGAAGAAATCGCTGGAACTGTTATGGGATCTGCGATCGTGATACCTCGGATTCCTTTAATTTCGGTGCTTTATCCTGTAAATGTTCGATTCTCTGAGGTTTTTAGGGTTTCTTGGTCGTGTGAGATGTGGCTTTTGCGGGAATGGCTATGTGAAACTGATACGCAGCTGCGATTTTCAATTTTTAAACCTGTCCGTAGTATTGAAACGTTGTTAATACTACTTAATAAGAATTACTTGATTGAAATTTTTAACATAATTACGCTTTTTGTCTAACGGTAACCAAATACGTTTTATGGTCTTAATTAAACTTGTATCGATAGACTATTAAAAGCAACAAACATTAAACTATTTTAACGATCGTTAGACGGGCTACATTACGATTAAATTTAGATAAATTTCAATAAACGATTATATCCATTATTTGGTTACTAATTGATTACCGATGCGTGCTATTGACTTGCAATGGCTACAAAAAGTGTTTGCACAATGTTGTATTTATTACAACATTTACATGATTACAACATTATTGATTAAACAGCTTCAGATGTACTAAATTTTATCAATGTACATGTAATTTCTGCAAAACGATTGAACTTATATCCTTTGCTATTCGTATGCGTTTCATTAAATAGTACTACATCACTGTTCGTAAAAAAAATAGCTACAGTAAAATAGCTCACCAACGCGATGTAACCAAGTAGGTTAAAAAACTGATTAAAGCCATTCCAATCCATTAGAGATAACAGCGAATGTTTCAAAGAACAATAAAAGGTGGTACCAAACAGAGAAGATAATAAACTTATAATTAACTAAAAAATTCAATCCAGATAGGGAGCCTCCTTAGTTTCTGATCGACCCACATACGTTTGCCAAAATATATATATACATCCGCCTCCGCCTCCGCCTCATTGTAATCTCGCGTCCACGTCCCCGGAAACAGTAACAGCCAGTCGACTTCCGTTCTGCAGCAGGCAACGGCACGAAGAAGCTTCGGTCAGATTGAGTTTCAAGTTTTATGCCAACAGAACTCAGCCTCCATCGTTTCGTTTCGCGATGGAGAGTCTCTACTTGCCAGGGGCAACGGGTCAGGGGCGTATCCACGATACCAGCGACGGGGGTGAGCAGGGGAGGTTGCAGTTGCCCGAGGGCTGGCTGATCGCAATATTGTCCAAAGCTCGTTCACGCGTGCTCCACCGGGAGTTCCGTTTCCAGTTTTCTATTCGCGTTGCTCGTTCCATGCTTCTTATCGTCGTTCCTCTCTCTTTCCATCTAAACTTTTCTTTCTTTCGCTATTGTTTCTCTTCGAGGCGCTTTCCACGGCTCCATTTTTCCTTCTGCACTTCTCAGCGTGCTTCCCGGTTAGAATCTCGCGGCCAAGCTCTAGCGACTCCGCTTGATCAATCGACCGGAGTTCTAGCGATGAAAACGAGCCTCTTCTCTTAACGAGCTCTCGACGGCCTCCTCGGAGCATCGAGGTTGCAGAAGGGTGGCTTGTGGCGAGGTTGATCGATTCTCAGATCGGGAGAGTTTAAACGAATCTCTGAGTAGACGATGGATGTTTATGCAAATCCATATTTTTATCGACATTAGTGAGTCGCTTTACGTATATAGACATACGAAGGTTTTGAAATACTTGTAAACACCTTTTATGAATGTATTATGTGCGTATACGAAACGCATGTGACGTATCCACAAGAATTTTCCATCATATGTGTCCAAATGTCTTCGTGTATCGCCGTATATACGAAAAAGGAAAATATATAGAAGAATAAAACGACAGTTACGTTTAAGCTAGATAGGTCGTCGACTAGATCCCACGATACATCCTTCATATATCGACACATTTATCAACTACCAACCATCCCTTGCTGCAAGTATCAGAACAAACTACCATCGAAAGAACACAATCTTATCCAAACAACCTTTCTCCATCCATCATTCGACTTGCAAAATCCATCAATCTCTCTTCATCTAAATCCCCAAATTAATCCACCCCCGGGTGCATCGATCTTTAATGCACCCTTCGAATTCGCGACTCGTATCCAGTTAAAGCGCTATAATCGCGGCGACGCGGGTCGGAATAAATTGCCAGGCAAACAGAACCGTCTTTTTCGTGGCAAGGCACAGGGAAAAAAGGCGAGGGGGGTGAGATTTTTTCGAGCGAACGACCGCCGGGGATTAGCTGGGAAGAATAAACAGGGTCGCGTGGCACGGATATCGCTACTCCCATCGGCTGGTAGTCAGCTTGGTTCCGCGCCGATGACGCGTATTAAAAATCCTCGATACTCACGCTACTCGCCTATGGACAAATGGGGTAGCAGCTTTTTCATTAGGTCGATTTTTCTTGTCCTGAACAAATATTTCGAAGGCGTGGTTGAAAGCATGGTAAATATTATAGATTGACTAAGAGTTTTTAACGTTGAAGCTTATGTAGACGGTGCTCTTGTTAAGTAATTATATCGTCAGTTTGCTATTAGCTTAATTCAGCGTGTTTACATCTAATCCAGTTATAAATGTGCTTTTAATTTTAATATCTTTTCATCATTTTTGGATATTGAGGTATGTATAATATTTATAAAAAAAAAGAGATATAAATTGTCAAAACAGATAACATAATTATGGGAAACATGAATACACCCGATGATGTTTGACTAGAGATATATTTAAACATAGTAGGTATACTTTCTGAAATGGTATCAAATATTTCAGATTTAATATCAAGGAAGCGATCTTCCTGAGCCAGAACGTCGAAATTGCATTTCTTACTTTACAAAAAAGTTTACTTTTCTTAATCCTGCGCCATCAGTATGGGTCGTCGACGTTCTAAATCTCCATTGTTTAATTTCTCCGAAACGAAGGTGTCAGACTGCGTGGTTGCCGCATCTAAAAAGAACCTACTCTTTCAAGGCTTTGACTACCCAAACACTGTTTGCACCGTCCAATTTAGTTCTGATTATCACGAAGGAAAAATGAGCACTGTGTCTTCTGCGACTCATATTGCCGCTCACGTCAGTCTTTTGGTAAATAAACGCATCTTTTTT
This sequence comes from Bombus confusus, assembly GCA_014737475.1. NCBI lineage: Eukaryota > Metazoa > Arthropoda > Insecta > Hymenoptera > Apidae > Bombus > Bombus confusus. The sequence continues at coordinate 146,823 of JACXIV010000044.1, forward strand.
TATGCATAACGTTTTTTATTTTGATATATATACTAATCTCTTGACAAGTGCGTCAGTGTCTCGTATAATTTCTATGTTTCTATGTCATTTTCCAATAATAAATAGTTCACTCAAAAATCCCGCGAATTTAGGTCTGAAAATAATTATATTTTCCTAGGAGCTGGAAAACCTCCTTATATTTTTTCGAAAGATCATAGTGTAATGGGTAAAGCACTACAATAACTTTTTAAAATATTTGTTTATTACGAAACTGTGTAAGGCTTGTATAGTAAATTAGGGACTATAATAAGTATCTCAGAATTTTTTCAGACTTTTTTAATACTGACCGGTTTAGTGAAAAACAGTATTGCCGGAGAATTAATTATGTCACTTTTCTGATAAACTAACGGTATATATGACGCTTTGATTATGCAAACGTGAAGTTTCTAGAAGGCTCTCGGGGGATACATGGGGAATGCACGTGACTAGATAACGATCAATCTCGTTGGGTCATATTATGTAAACACAACAGTTTAAGTTAGTTCTGAGTTGAATTGCTTCATTTTAAAGCACAATAAATTCCCTATTGTCTGGTCGAGATATATTGTCTGCGAGACCAGACCATTGACTGCGTAAATATTATAGATGGCCGGTTCGAATAAGTTCATTTCCAAACTATTGGAATAATAATTATTCCAAATAAATCCATATCCGACTGAACATTTATTCATTAATGGCGAATAAAACCTTACTCCTTACTTTCAACCGTTATCTGTTATCCAAATAAAATGTTGTTCAATTCTACGATAAATTAACGCATCACCGAATAAACAACCTTCCATCGAATACGAGATCCCGTTGAAATATCGGTTCCCACGTGTAATTTCAATACGAATCTCTACGAAAATTCAGATTCTTCGGCTAGAAGAGAGAGAAATTCCCTCGAAAATCGAACAGACGACAGAGGAAGGGGTGTCCCGCGTCACAAAGGGGCAAAAGTGTGTTTCCGCGCGTGTTCAACGACGCCGAAGTGAATGTCAAGGAAATGGACGGCAACGAGCGGGCAGAAAACACGAAATAAAAGATGCCGGTCGTAGGAGAGAGGCAGAGTACAGGAGAGAAACGCCGAGCACCCTAATATCGAGCAGGCCAAGAAGCAGCCGGCCAAAGAGAGCTGCAAAGAGAGCGAAAGGGGGAGGGGGAGAGAAAAGGATAAAAGAAAAAATGCTAATACCTGGCCTCTATCGCGGTATGGAAAGGTATTCAAAGGAACTTTTATGGATTTCCCATCGTTGGCTTTCTCTATATATATTTTCTCTTCCCCGGTTCATTTTCCAGTTAAACCGTCATCCCTGCTCCAATATTAGGTATTTTATGTAATTATGGATGCTTCGACGTAGATGAGTTATCGAAGAGATTCATGGAGATTGGAAATTTTTATGACCTCATCCCTGTGGTAAAATTTCGATCTCTTCCGTACCGTTTAACGTGGAGCGATTTTGGAAGACAGTTTTTTCTATTCTTCTACGTAATTATCGCTGAAAATATTTGTTACACGAAAAAATATTTCAAATAAAATTTTCTCCGTGTTTTGAGATTTTATGAGGATAAACTTACGTCGTCTAAGTGAAGACTCTTCTGAGATTTTGAAGAACCTTTATCTTTGTAAATAGAAATAATCTATGTGAGGTGAGATACATACGATAGCAAGAAACAATGCCAATAGTCAAAAGTATATTGTTATACATCGATTCCATTGTTTCTACGTTATGAATAAACATATCATCAAAATTTAATATTTGTCATGTTAATGATGTTGATGAAAATATCAAGCAAATTATTGTTCAAATATACGCTTTACATACACTATTCAACGTAAATTGAAACGTGCAGTAAACCGAAGCATTAAATAATAATATAAATATACGTAATTCAATCGATGTAGGAATCTTTACAAATAAAAGCTTAAAAAATATTCAAACATTCTATAAGGTTTCTTTGCTAAAATCAAATTGCGTATGCATGACAAATTTTTTCATATTTTGCAACAATTTTACGATATTTGTACATAATTTATTAATATAGTTACCTAGTTTCTTGCGTTGAAATTGCTTTAGATGAATTTTCGAAGATTCGTACCACTCACCTGTAACAAAAAGAGAGACGTTATATTACACACTTATTTTCCTAAAATCACTTGTGTTCATCAAATTATTTAGTGGTAGCTAGTTACCATACAAATTAACAATTTCTGGAGCGCTACAGAAGAGCGTTCAGACGTTTCAATGTTTCTGTGTTTCAATTCATAGAATCATCGAATTCATTTTCAATCTTTTTAAATGATTAAAGCTCAAATACAAAACTATTGGAAATGTTCAGATTTGTAAACACCATTGAATCCATTCTAATTTACGAATCACAGAACGCCATTCAAAATTTAAAATCAGCACAGAAAGAAAAGAAATAAAATGCTTTTCGTATATATGTATATTTACAGACGACACTTCCTTCGCGCATCATTCCCCGGAATATCGCACAATCTCTCTGACAATCACTTTTCCATGCTATTCAACGTAACGGGGACATTTCGCGTGAATGGAGTTATTGTCTCAGCTACCACAATATACGCGTCCGAGAGAAGGAGAGAAAGAGAACATTTAACAGTGGGTGCTAGAGCAATTGTTACATAAATGGAGCAAATGATAAGCTGCCAGCTAAAACGCCAGTTGTTTACGCCGCATTTAAGAGGAACAACGAAAAGAAAGATGACAGACAGGATCATGATATTATCATAATCTAAAAATGATGCAATGGTGTTTCAATAGTCTCCTCATCTACTTTCAGTAGACAGTGTAACGAGAAAAATCATGGACGATTTGTACGTTGTAACGTATAAATGAAATTACTATACAAAGGAAGGCTGACGTTAGAAATGACAAATCGAGGCCAAACGCGTGCTTCCATATTATGTCTACTCGATCGTGTGGGTCCATCTCTAGCTTCGTCCTTCAGGAATAACCAAAACCCCCTTTTATCCTCAAGGACAGAGAGGTTCGAAATGGGGCGCACGTGACACTCGAGTGCACCCTTCGTGTGCACCCTTCGAAAGCACCCTTCCCGAGAAATTCGGGCACAGAACCCCCGTAGCGAGTATGACTCGCATCAGGGGCACAAGTGCCATGACATACGTGCCATGTGAATTGACTTCGCTTTTTCGTACGGTCGAATCGAACCTTCTAACTCGATTTCGAGAGTTAACGAGCCCTCTGTGCTATCTTAATGAATCGCACGTGGACTTGACTTCCGAAGCGAATTACTTTGCTATCCGATGGCGGAACAGAGATTTATTGATTCGTCATGGTCATGACGTACGTAGGTTGCACTGTGTTTACAGATTTTGCAGATTGCTTTAGGATTGGTAACATAACTCGATGGAGTGGCTGGTTTATGCCACGTTTCTACGAATTAAGTTTTTATAAATATAGTAGAAAAGGGACGTACCAACTCATTGCAAACAGCTAAAATTTGTTACTGTTAAGATCATTTATTGAGATCATTTAAAGAACATATTCGGAAGGTACAATAAGATGCGTTTCTCGCACGAGGCCTAGATCACTAACGAAAACGCATCGCTCTGACAATCATGTGACACTCACATACATACTAGGAAGGGGACACATACATGTGTGTGTTCGCCCTACGTCCCCTCACTCTCGCACGTACAATACAAATGTACTATATATTCAATAGTTACCTAAATAAAAGAAATGAAATAAAGAAAAGAGAAAGAGAAAGGAAAAGACAAAATATAAATCTGTCCTAAATGATTTACTATCTCTATCAGCGTGTTCAGAAAAAAAACAGTTCCTATCCTTGGCATCCTTTGACGATCCAAATAAGTACACATTGAGCATCGTAAGTAGCCAAAAACCGGAGGGCAGTAAATTCATTATATCGAACGTCTAGCGTTTAAGAATCGTCTGGAAACTGATGCTGTTCGTACGGTGGCAATCTAAAAGCCGTAATTCAGACAACCATTTGACCCTGTCACCGGGAATCGTGTGGGCAAGCTGTAAAACGCTTGCATTCGAGCGTGCTGCAATGATCGAGAGAAAACCGTCGCCTGATTGTCCCCCAGTCCTCCGTCTGATGCAATTCAGCGAATCAAATTTGTATTAATCAACGCGTGAAATTCGTTGACGATTACCAGTGTGAGTCTGCTGGGTATTGCTACGACGGAATCTCTGCTTCCAAAGGACATCAACGCCTTTTGGTGATCCATGGTAAGTGGATTAAGATCTTGGGTCACTCGACGTCACAAATCTTAATTTATTAATGGCACTTGCCAGTTAAAACGTTATTAAGAGCTCAGGGGCACGTCGTTCGCGATAAATTGTATTTTATCTGGGAAAATTTTGATTTATAGCAGGTTTATTGAGATAGATGTCACGGCATTGATTCAGATGTTTCGTAAGTTCTGTTAAGCTTCTTCATTACTAATATTCATTGAAACATTGAACGATTAAAGTCATAATATTTTTATACTACCGAGGCATTTGATTTATTTCAAAGTAGCACATTATTTATTTTCGTGAAGTCGAATCCCTTCTGAAAAATCTTCTATTGACAAGGATGCAATATTCTATCCGACACGGACAATTCTTAAGACGGTTCAAATAAGGTAGTTTCAAGGGAAGATCAAAGTGCAAGAAATTAGATAGAAACTCTACTTTTCTGTAATTAAATATTCTCGATGAGAACAGGAGGAAAATTTCTACTGACAAAGAGAATCTTCACTGTTGTTCAAATAAGGTTGATTCGAGATAAGAGGAAAGTTTTGGAGGTTTACATTAAGCAGTATATTTTTCTTTAATTAAATACTTTAATGCAACCTTTTAAACAATTTACAGAATTCAAAATTCTACCAAGAGGGTTACCTCTTCCCAACGTTAAAAAATGTAAATATTAAAATACTAACATACAATAGCATAAATTCTTTGATGAAATAGAAAGTTTTGACGCTGCTTCAAATAATCTACTTTATTATAACATACGATGAACGTTTTACGAGTGGAACAAATTAGAGATCAAAGATTTATGGCGAGCTGCAATTCACTGAATCGTTATCCTCTTCGGAGCCAATCAGAGCGTGATAACCGCGAATGGTTAAGGGACTTGACATTATTGTCAACGAGTCCACAAAATACGATGCCCCAAATTAACGTCTAAAATTTTAAAAAAACGAAGGAGCTAAATTACGATTTGGTGACAATGATTCTTTATCTGTACCAGAAGTTTGAAGTTGTGATTGTTGAATATAATCTAACAAGATTAAAAAATTATAGTTCCACACAAAAACCAATTTATCTATTAAATTCATGACCAATAACAAAATTCAAATAAAAACATTATCTCTATCGACACATTCGTTGTTTGAAAGTATGGCTATTCCATCTATTGGAATTACACAGTTTTTCCATAAAAAATATTATTATATTATTTTAAATTATATTTCAACGTACCACCCAGATTATCTCGTGAGTTGATGTGAAAATGAGCAAAGATATGTTATATTATATTAGCTAAGATATATATATTAGCTAATTTATGCTGGCGACGCACCATATGCGTCAATAATATTAAAAACGTTAATATCACAAACTAGCCCTTTCTAATACTAGATCTCATCTTTACTATTATTCCCCAACAAAAGTACCATCTCCTCAGACTCTCCATCGACCCAAGCCGACCACCGAGAAGACAAAAATCACCGGCTTGTCGATCAATTCCCCGAAGTCCGATAATTAACTTCGTTTGTTCTCCTCGTGGAAGGTCTAGGAGTCGCTGTTCGATAGAAGAGTCACCTACAAAAGCTAATTAGCGACACACAGTGTAGCAATCTCCGCCAGAGGCAGGCGCATCACCGCGTGAAAAGTCCAAGTCAGCAGGAACAAAGGACACGAGCTGCTTTTTCTAGCAAACGATTGAAGTATCCTGGATAATTTTCTTCGCTCGAGCGAAATGGGAACCACTTTATCGAACGTTGGACTGGTTAAAGGCTCATATTCGCGGCAACGAGCGTTGCATGATGCCCTGCCATTTTCTTCTTCCGAAAGCCCTTTTGTCAACGAGACTGCAAGTGTCTTTATTAAGATTGGCCGTGTCCATTTTGCGTTAAACGTGTTAGAGGCTCGTTAGAGACTCGTTTTCGTGCTGAGATCAGATATGGCCACAACGACTCGCTTGTCAAGCCTTTTTCAAGGCTATGCCCTCATGGCTTTCAAGCTGCACACGCTCACACACCGCAGATTAAATTTTATTGTTCCGGTTGTTTGCACGAGAGAAGAGGCGATGTCTGACGTCGCGCTTCCTTTCTCTGCTTCCGCGTCCCTTCCTTTGGAATCTGGGATTTCGGAATTTCTCAAATTTGGTATCCGCACTTTTGTAACGAACTTTCGATGGTACTGTGACGATAGTTTGCGGTTTCAGTGATAGCGATTAATTTTCAGAGATAATTAGAAATTAACTTTTTAATAAATAGTCATTCATTTTTCAGGATTTTGATGTTTCAATTTTTTTTTTATTTTTTAATGAACTCTGCGGTTATTTCGCGACAATTGTTTTTCATTTCAGTGCTAGTAATAAGTCTTTGAAAGTAATTAATTTTCTAGTAGTCATCAATTCATTCATGCACGAACGTCTTCATTATTGTTCGCAATTTGACGAATTTAAGAAGTTCTTCGTAAGAACTTATTTTTACGAATTTTGTAAAAACTAGAATTTCCAACGTAGTCCAGCAGCAAAGGAGAAATGGAAGGAAATCAGTGCGTTGTTTAGTCTTCGAATTTCTGATCGTTTATAAAGGATTACATGCTGTTCGTGGAGCTCTTTCCAAGGATACGTTCCAGAGAGGAGAAGAACTCGAACGTGGTATCAAACTGAGCCCCGGAATACAATGGTTGACACTATGAACCTCCGACGGTTTGATTTTATTGCGGTCTCGGTCTCGTTCTCAGATGTTTCTTTGCTCTTATTGCCTATCCACAGGTAGCAATATTGTCTGCGGATCTACGTCGAGCTTTTGCGCTTCGATCCTCGAATCCTGTCACGAAATAACGCGCCAACGAAACTAATTTTCAGACGGTCGTTTCCCACGCGAACAAAGACCACATAAAATATTGAATTCATCTTGTTCTTGTATCATACGAACCAAAGCTAATACTTAAAACATCGAGTAAAAGAAGCATAGAGTATATGTATACAAGATATTGCAACAGTAGGCATTTTATTCTTCTAGAATTTGGAACTTAAATATTAGCCGTAAATTTGCGAAACTCAAAATTAAAATTGGAAAGGAAACTACAAATTAAGACTGTGTATGTTAATATAGTACATATTTGAATATTATATTAATATCGCTTACTAATATCCGTCTACAACATAGCTATCTGGAATCGTTTTAAGAAATATACAGGGTGGTTGGTAACTGGTGCTACAAGCGGAAAGGGGGTGATTCTACGCGAAAAAAGAAGTCGAAAATATAGAATAAAAATTTTTCGTTTGAGGCTTTGTTTTCGAGAAAATCGACTTTGAATTTTCGCTCGGTACGCGTGCACTTTATCGCGTCTCGTTATAAAGGATCTCACTGTAGATCATTGTCTATTATCTATCTCATATATGTTGATAAACACTTCCAATGTGACCGAAGTGTTTTCCTACCTATTAACTTACTATCCGACTTTTTAATTCTATATTTTTTTTATTCTATATTTTCCACCTCTTTTTTCGCGTAGAATCAGCCCCTTTCCGCTTGTACCACCAGTTACAAACCACCCTGTATAACCTAAACTCGAATCCTCTACGATATACCTTTCTCTTCTAATGCTTCTTCTATCCTTTTTGAAACAAAAACGTGACGCGGGTAAGTCATATGATTGCACGACAGTCACAGGCGGGTCACGTAAGGACTTAAAACTCGAACGTCTCGTATTTCAACGCCATCACTCGAACCACTACCCTTTCGCCATCTTACTTCGCAAACTGCTTCAATCCCACCACCACGAAACAGCAACCACAAACTTGACTTACGTGCCAATCCCTAACGACCTAACTACTCTAATCACGCTTTCCATTGGAATTCAATTAAACCAGTCTCCGTACGAGCGAAAGAAGTGAAACGAGAAGCAAGACGTTAACTCTACCCTAACAGGGACGGGGATAAAGAGACGAGGTATCAAAAGCCACGGAAACGTTAATAAAATTCGAACGAGCTGCCTCGGGGAGACGTTTCAGGGAACATTTGCTCGGTGGCCATTTTGTCGAAGGTATGATACGATTTTGCGGAGGATGCAGTGCTCCAGCGTGCAACAAAGACGCCGGTAATGCTGCAAAAAGCCCATTAAGGCGTCGTTTCTATTCCATTCGGCTGGCTCGAATGCAAGTCCGCGAGACCGGATAAAAGGAAGCCGTACAGTAAAAACTAATATTCCTTCGCTGCTTAACGTTTACAGCTATCGCTCTGTTTGGCACACGTACTTACTTACACGCGTACATAGGACAAGGAGACGAGAGGGTGAGAGTGGGGTAATTGCGTCAAAAGCAAATTGGGGGATGAAGAGACCGAGAGATCTGGCGCACCGGGAAGTTTCGTGATAAAACCTACCACGTTCTCCAGGGTTGAATGGTATCAGGGAACGGAGGAGTTGGCTGTGACGATGTATGTTAATGGAGATGGCGGCGGAGTTGGTTTTACTCCGAGACACTCCTGGATTATTTTTTATAATTACGTATGCGGTGGTGATTTGCTGCGTTCAGCCTTTTTGCTCCATTTTCTAAAGTACTTCGCATGTCGTTTGACAGTCAGAGTATCTTTTGAGAATGGTGTGTTTTCACCGACTGATCTCTATGGAGCGTATAGATTGCAGTAATCTACTTTGCATTTGTTGAAGTGGTTAACACTTTTAAGAAAACTCTACATCTGATTTGTTTAGTTTTCTCAATCACTGAAGCCGTCGACAGGCCATAAATAAAAGACAGTCACATGGCAACCATAGACAATAGACAGGCAACGATGGCTTCGGGGTTTCAGTTACTAGGTAACACTACTAGCGTGCGGATCTGGACCAGTTCAAACTTTTTTTTTTTTTTTTATTTGGAAGATAATTACAATCAATTCTAAAAAAGAATTTTAAGTAAGTTTTTCTGGCGTGTTACAATGTCATGAATATAAAGAGTTTATTGCATGTTTGATTCTAATTGGATCTAGTGCTTAAATCTAAAGGATAGTGTTTTTTTATCCTGCGGATCTGATCCGACGTGTCAAGTAATTGAATGACTAGAGGGTTTAGGTGGTTGTTGACTCTTGTGCTGTGTCTATTACTGAATTTGGATATTTCTTCTTTGACTGTGGGTATCTTGAGGTCGCGATGCATTGTTTCGTTGGTAATGTACCAGGGTGCGTCTAATAAGGTTCTTACCGTTTTCGACTGAAGTCGTTGAAGTATCTCTATGTTGGAGTTGCTTGCTGTTCCCCATAGCTGGATTCCATAGGTCCAGACAACTCAAACTGTATTCATACTTGTATATACACTTCTTCGTTAAATATACCTTTTCTATCTTACAATTTATCCACGCGTTCCTCTATCCATATAACCAGTAACCACAACGGCATTAAAAGAAATATAAAACATACACGGTCGAATAACGTATACAATCGGGCATGAGGCGATTCCTTGTGCAAAAATACGAAGAAAATATAGAATAAAATGTTCTCGTTCGAGGCTTTGATCTCGAGAAAATTGAATTTGAAAATCCGTTCTGTATGTATGCAGTTACGATTCTTCGAACGATGTATGTACGTATTGTGTTTGTATAATACAACGTCGTGGACATTCCCTGTGGAGAAGAAACAAGCGTAGCAATTTGCTTTCTGAACCCATAACTTTAAAGTTTCGTAAAATTGTTCAAACGTTTGTTCACGCTGGTAAATCTTGATTATTGACTTTGAAATGACCTAATTATAACCGAGCGAGGGTTAACCAACTCCGTCTTCACCCAACCGCAAAGTCTTGCTTTTCAATTAACCGGTTGACAGTGGAAAGTATGATGCAAATCTCTCTCAGTCTCCCACCGCTTCACCTTAATTCCTGACAGAAACTTCACTTTTACCGGGGCTAGAGCTGTATCTATCGATAAGCCAGGCAGAACAATGATCCAAGGATTACAGAGTTGCTCATTCGCCGGCTGCTTTCCCATCCGCTTATGCGCGGCGTTCCAACGAGAGGGCCACCGGGGCAAAAACTAATATTGCCTTTAACGTGGCCATTGTTTTCTCCCTTCGTACACGGCCGGAAGAGAGCGGCCACACGCTTGGCTACATGCTGATCCTAGATAGAAAGCCGGCAGAACAAATGCACCGGCTTCCACTTCTTCTTTTTTTCTCTTTTTCCTCTTTTTCTTTCTCTCCACGAAGGCCAACGACAGAGTCTTGCGTGTGCAATATACGCGAGAGGCAGATAAAGAGGGAGAGAGATCGTCTCTCGTGCTCGTCTCTCGCGAGTTTTTTGATAAGCCCGCCAAGATGCGGAGAACGTAAATGGTGGAACGGGCCACGGAGGCCACCTGGATGCCCGCAGGGGCTTTTGTTACTCACCAGAGGACGCAAACCGTGCAACTTCCTATTTCGTTAATAATTTCCACGAACACAGCACCACCTTTTGACTTTACACTCTGCACAGTTTGCTTGCTTGTGAATTACGGATTTGCAAGGATACGATCGATTTGAGTTGTTTTTCTCGTTCGAGGATCGTTTGAACTGTTCTTAAGGTAGAAGACTCGCGGTACAGTGCCTCACGAAAGTATTCGGACTCCCTTGGTAACTTTTCACGTATATATTACGCGAAACATTTTGAAATCTCGTTACTATTGCAAGGAAACACGACTATCGCGATTATGCTGGTAAAACTTTAAACGGATCTGATAACGTAAATAGAAGTTACGAGGTATTTATTGGAAGCATACACTTCGCAAGGATCTCCAAAGTATTTGGACAGTCAATTAATGATTCTATCAATCAGCCACAATATTTAGTGAATATCTTTAACACCACTTTCCTGGTTAAGACTGTTATTCATGCGTGTTAATTTTTCACTAACCTACCGACTTCACGTCTTTTCCACTAACCGACTTCACGTCTTGTAGTTTCTATGTACATTTTCAGACTGGTTTTAAATTTTATTATTCTGATCATCACAGTCGTGTCTTTTTATAGTACTAATGAAATTTCGAAAAGTTTAGTACCATAGGTATTTTACGATAAGTGTTCAAATATCTGCACGAGCCACTGTATTTCATAGTCTGAATCAACGAAGAATTGATGATTAATTTTACCGAACCGATTATTATACCTAACTGGTTTTAAAATACTTTCGAGTAATCACCTTCAGCTATAAGTTATTTTCTCTTCTGTTCGCAACAGTTAATGATATGCAACGCCCATAAAACAGCTGTGTATACGCAAAGGAATGTAAAAATGAAGCAATCGGTGAACCAACGATATGCCAGAGTTAATCACTTTTATGCCGATAAATATTACAAATTTAATACTACATACATATTAGTGTACATGTAGTACACATATCTGAAATTATTACTGGAATATAATGACCAAATTACCTCACATATTTCATTATTAATCCTTTCGTGAAACGTTATACTTAAGAAGAACATAAATAAGAAATATATTAGGTACTTGGTTATACCTTCTCATATTAACAGTTTTAATATGTATCAGATTTAGTGATTTTCACAGCTTTCCGTATTCAACAAATATTCTTAAAAGATGTGTTACGTCGCGTGACATAACCGCGAGCCGTCGCCAGATGCCGACCGCTCTTAACTCGAACAAACAATCAACTCAAGGAGGTGTCATAAATCTATCCATTGGCAAATTAGGACCACTAGACCTGTACGTGTCTTTGGGCCTAAAAGTAGTCCTTAAAACACTTCCTTGGGCTCATTGTTCGTCTTGTAGAAAGCACGGAGAAAGCGGTTATTTTCCCATGAGCAAGGCCACCCACGACCCACGTTTACTAGGAGACTTCCTCCCACCTATTTCCGAATAGGAATCTTTGTAAACCAATCAACACTCTCTTAACTTTAACCCCTCTTGGCCTAACGAACATTACAACCCACGAATCCGCTTTCCCCGTGCTCAAGACACACCCCGTATGAGTTTTTCCTCCGTACGAACACGGAGTCGGGAAGTCAGTCCAAGTCCAAGTCGACTCTTCAACGTTCACGTTCATTCGCAACTCTTATTCCTTCATTCGACGCGATACTATATGAACACTTGTATCTTACGCGAGAAAAGTTGTTGTTAATAAATGGTATATTTAGCTGTTACCACGGTGATATACTTCTTGAACTACCTCTATTCTCTTAACCGAAATAGGCGATCGGCTCACTTGGTGGCGTCGGTCATCAAATCGTAACGGGAATTTACGCCTCCCGTTGGCGCGACTCATCGCGAACGCGTCTCCCCGCGAAGCGGTCGAATATTTTGGTTCTTCGAGCCGGATCACGTGTAAAGTGAAAAGTGCACACCAGTGACACCCACTACAATACAGTGCCACGTGAATCCGCCACTATCATCAGCGCAGCAGGTCCGAAGAACTTCAGGTTCGCATCTTTACGAGGGTCATCTTCGTGAAGGAAACGCACGCATCACGAAGCACATTTGGCGACAAGCCAACCTCACAACACAAGGTAAGATCGTTCCTTGTATCGTCAATTCATCCGCCGCGACTATGGCACCGCAAAGGGAATTAACTCATTGCGCCGGAAACGAGACCACTTAATCGGCCGATTTACAAGCACATCGAAACGACTCGACGAATACGAACAGTCCGGCCAGCTCGATAAGTCCGCCTTAGTAGTTCTCGAGGCCTATGTGAAGGACATTTGTAAGCAGCTCGACGCCGTCCAAGACGAACTAGAAAATTTAGATCTAATAATACGGATAGCAAAGCTTATCGAGAGCGCACCACCAGCTTCGTCGTCGAAATCGTCAAGCTGCGACCGAACCTATGTCGCCGAGCCGACACCGATCAAATTACGAGAAATTCATTTACCTACTTTCGACGGCACCTTTGAAAATTGGCATGCTTTTTACGATTCTTTCTCGTCTACAATCGATCGGAACGAACGACTAACATCGGTACAAAAATTCTATTATCTCAGATCATCCTTGACTGGAAGGGCCGCGCGAAGCATTCAGTGGTTAGACCTCACAAATCTCAACTATTCAATCGCCATTGACATTCTAAAGGAAAAATTTGACTGCCATCGTCAAATCTGCATGCGCCACTGGGACTTGATTTGTGAGTATCCTAAAATAACCAAGGGAACATCCGAAGCAATAGATGGTCTTGTTAAAACGGTCAAGAGAAATTTAAAGGCGTTAGAGAAATTAGGCAAACCGATCACATCAAATGTTGTCCTTCTCAAGCTATTCACATCCAAGCTTCCCTCAACCACCATTCGCAAATGGCAACGCACGTTACCTAACAAAAAAATGCCTTCATACTCGCACTTAATAGATTTTCTTAAAAACTTCATATCAGCTGCGACAAAAAAGACGTCCGATCACTGTCATCGACAAAACGTGTCACAGGCTCGCGCATCCACCGCGACACCTTCGCCATCAGCATGTCCTATCTGCAGAGGGACACATAGCGTCTGGAATTGCGAAGTCTTCAAGGCGATGTCGGTCAAAAATCGCTTTGAATCCGCCAAAAGGGCAGCCCTCTGTACCAATTGTCTGGGCAAGGGGCACTCGCTTACTCAATGCTCTGCCGGCTCGTGTCGCATCTGCAGTCAACGACATAATACGTATTTGCACCAAAATCAAGCTCACACCAAATCGCGATCATGGAGCGGAGATCACCACCTAGATCATCGTCACCGCGGGTTTCACATCAATCGAGACGCCCTTCCACACCACCAGCAACACCCCGTTCGTCAGCCCCCTCATAGTCGACTCGTCATCGGGACCACACGACGAGACGGAATTCAGAGGCGAGACAAACGAACTCGCACGCTCGATCATCTCCATCGACACCTCGGTCTTCGCATCATTCGAGACACACCTCGACGCTTGACCGAACATCACCCTCGTCATCTCAGAGTGTTCGTAGAACTACACCAAGTCCCACATCAAGTCCTCAGCGACAGAGGAAACAATGACTACATCGGACGACGACCTTAATTGGGACCGAATCATCAAACGCAGATCGACGATGCGAGCAAGAAGCCCGAGATAACGTCCAACGCAACAGCGAAGGACGATCCATCATCGCCCTCCCACGCAACGACGGACCTCCCTCGCTTGGAACCTCAAACACGCCTTCGATGAAACGACTCGCTTCTCGCAATCAGGGCGCCCAAATCGCGACGAACTTCCTTCACGTCTCCACGATGGTGCAACAAGCAGACTTCACACAGTCTGGGGAAATCGAAGAACAGCCGCCGATTAAAACCTTTCCAGACGCAGAGCGACCATGCGGGGAACACGTCCGAGCTCACGTACAACACAACAGCGAAAGACGACCCATCGTCGCTCTCCTACGCACGCACAAGCTTCCGTCGGAACGTCTCGCCTTTCTAAACCGTCGATTCCAAAGCGACAGGCATCTCGAATCGGAATATCGAGCAATCTCACACGAATACCAGGACCTAAGACACAGGACGAGAGTCATCACAGACCACTCCGCCCGCAACGGGCAACAACTTGCAGCCGGAACAACTCCGCATCGGGATTCACCAAGCACACATTACGGCGTCAAGGGAAACGACGTATCTGCAGCAGCATGGAACTTTTCAGAATGTCAGCCCGCGGAGCACTCATCCGTCAAATCCGCTGCAGCATCAGCTTAACCTGATCCGAGCCAACCAGGGAAAGCTGAACTTGGAGACCAGCAAGAACAGGTACGAAAATATATATTTACTGATAGCATATTATTTTCAGTGCAGTTACGACTCGCTGGCCCTATTAACGCCGCCAAGGGCGTTCCACGAGGCCAAGAGGAGGCAGCAGTTCTCCTCCCTGACGCATCTGAGTCCAGAATCCTGGAGAACTTGACGGCAAATTCAAAGCTACCCGAAAGCAGCAGCAGCAACACGTCTAGAGTTTCAATAGCCAGCGCTCGCTACACTTCAACTGTCATTCACAACGTGGAGAGTCACAGACTTCGAATTCGACGATGTTCGAACCATCCAGGAGCAGATTCCCCTTGATTAGCATCTCCATAAGAAACATCCATCAACACGTGTCGAACGGTCGAACAAGATGATTCGTTATCCATTAAGAAATATATTGATTAATAATTAAAGAATAGAGTGTATACTGTTCAAATTCGTGTCTTTTCAAAAGTATCTCATAAAACACGTCGGTAATAAGACACAATTATAATCAAAGTCTGCAACAGATAATACTCATTGAAAGATTTATCCAGAGTGACAGTAAACGACGAAAAAGCAACAATTTCATCCATCTAATATTTAGTATAATTTCTCGCCGGTTTAACAACTATGGAAGGCTACCATTTTCCAATGTCGCTCATTCTTAAAGCATTCTATTAACCATAAACGTTTTCACTCGCAACAAACGAACCGTAGAACGTAATAAAATTCTCTTGCAAAGAATTTCATAAAACACGCCAACAACAAAGATTAACCGCGATCAAAGTGTCTATACAAAGTAGGAATTCAGCCAATAACATTCAGCGAAACATTCGTTGAAACGAAGAAGAAGCAACAATTTCGCCAATCTAACGTTTAATTTACAAGCCTCATCCATGACGCCCTTTCTCCATCGAAGTTCAAAACGCAAGAAACGAGTTTCCTCCGTTGGCGTTATTAAACGCCGCAGAAATATTAATCCCGCTGGTGGAATGACATCGACGGCTATCCGTTTAATACTTTGCCCGCAATCCTCCAAAGATCCGTCTAGCTAGGCGGACGCTCCTGTTTCCCTTTCCGCTCGGCGAGTAATCCTCGCCCGACACCCAGCCACGCCACCACGCCCGTCAAAGATGCGTCTGCTTTCAAAGGAAGTGCTCTTACCAATGTCTCCGCTTTTAACGCGTGCACACTATGTAGCAACCATCGTCTTGAAACACGTCTGCCTCATCTTGGTAATATCCGGCAACGATCCGTCATTGATTCGCTTTCTTCCTGCTCGTTCACGCATTTCCTGTCTAGGCGAAGGAGGTAACGCAGCCTGTGAGAGTCAAGGGTTGAGATTGCGTGAAGCGCGGAGTGGTTTTTCGGTAGGCTGAGCAAGCGACGATTCGGGGGAATTTCAAGTTCTTGTAGTTCGACTACTTTCTTATGTTATACTACTATTTTATAATAAGTTATAAACGATGATAAATAATCGTTGTTACGATCTTTTTATTTGGATTTGCTTTCTAACTGGCGTTGTTCAATTACTTTTTCAAAATTTAGTAAAAATATAGGCTTTATTGCTCTTGTATATTCCTTATTTTTCTTTTCGTAGTGTTGTATCGTGTGCTTATGACGGCATTTTTTAGGATACTTAGAGTCTTTAAGTAGAGTATTTAATTATTTCGATGAGTTCGATATTCTGTATATATGCGAAATATTTTTTTTAGAAATTTCATTCTTCACTGCAGTGTATAATTTAATACACACTATGTATTACACTATATAATTATATAATTATATAATTATAGATTGTGTATTATTACTATTCATTCCATAATGTACATCAGATACGGTCGGTAATAATGGTTTGCCAAACGCATTGTCTCCAACATAGGTAATAGACTCGATCTTCTGATCGAATGGCAACTGTTCAACGTTGTCTGTATTTGATCAACATAGACGCAGTTGGTAACCTTATTAACAATTGGAAGTTGAGTAGAAAGTGAAAGGTACACGGAAACGTAAATGTTTCATTCAGAGATTTGTCGTCTTAATGGCACAACTCTCGGTTTGTTACAGTACTTTCACGTTCGAAAAAAGAATAATCTGTCGCAATGATAGTCATCTTGCGTTATTATTCGTTGATTTTTGACAGTTTATGCGCTCAAGGTTAGGTATAGAAGAAGCCTTCGATAAAATAAAATACATCGTTCCTGAAGAAAAAGTGAAATTTCGATAGCAACGAAGGTGTCGGGTGCGATGCTTTCGATGTCAGTCGAAAAACGAACCGAAGACTCAGTGCATTACCATAATTTTCCCACGAGTGTATCTGCAAAGCGAGAAGATATCACCAAGAAACACGCATCCGCAATAAAAGAAATTAAAAAACTGTCATAAACGTCACATGAAACAACGAGCTCCTTTCCGCCAGAGGAAAAAACCTTCTTTGCGCAACTTATAAGCAACGTTTCCTTTCGGCCAAATGAAACCAGCCGCCTTTAATCTCGCGATAACTCGACATTCTCAGGGAAAACGATCATCCTGCGAGGGATACATCAACGCGTCGGCGATAATCGAACGCGGTATAACTTTACGAAGGGTAGAACGTAGAAACCGAAGAGTAAACGCGTTCACGTGGTGAAAAATGCGTCTTCTTCGACGATGACAGACAGTCCGGGATTATTCTTCGAGCTTTATGATAAATTGTTCGCGTCTAGACTGATGAGTTAACAGCTTGCCAACATTTCCACAAGGATGAAGTGTTTGCCCTTCAAATCTCTTTGTTTTATATTATTTTATGATTAATCGTGAAAATATTCATTTGAATTCTGTAAAATCATCAGAAATTGGTTCGCTGATATAATCGGGCTTCCAATCTATTTACGGGAAAATCTATTTATCTATTTATCTATTATCTATTTATGGGAAATTTAAAGATGCAAAAATGCAAAGTACGTATATAATATTAAAAAATATGTGAGGTATCGTAATGTACAGTATTCGCTATAATTAAAATGCCGAGTTATATGCAAATTCACATTTTTTTACAATATGAGTAAAAAAAGTACAGAGTAGGTAGAAAATTGTTCTATCTAGCAAATACATGTTATAGACAGTACTATAGTTTAGATATTTACAGATTTTTCATTTTGCATCTCTAATCGCATTCTGTGCTTTGCACATTCAAATTTCCCACGAAGTTTTACTCTTTTATTTATGTCCACAGAATTTGCACAAATATCCGCAGTTTACTTATAATTTCCAGCTTCAATAGTTGTCAAATTGTTGTGTCAAGAATTTAGGTTTGTTTGTACTTATAAACGAACATGATTTATAATATATGAATAATCCTTTCTAATACTTCCTCCTCCTTCGCGTCTCCTATGTAGTTAATCTAAAAAAAAAAAAAACATTGTTTCATCCTAAAACACGTGTAAAAATCTAGTAACACAAACTCGCTATATCCATCGCCAATCGAAGCAAACTCCATTTCACCCTGATAAACACGCCAATAGATCAAGATTTCAACAAATTGCGGTGTTTCACCATCGCATCAAGGCAAGACGCAGAGGAATTTCACGAGGAACAAATGGCGGTATGTCCAAGATCCATCCGCGCTTCCAGCTGCTTGAGCGCCACGTGAACGTCGAAACTTATCGGTTTCCAATGTCGTCGTTCACCAGCAATTGGAAAACTTTCCTCGTAATCCGTCAGATAAATCACACGTTCCTTATGCATCTTCTATCTACGTCGATCTATCCATTTCTCTCTTATTTTCTCTTCGAATACTTGAGGACTCCTTTCGACTATGAGAATTCCTTCATAGACATTTATAGTTGCTCTTCTCCTTTCAGTGTCATCTTTGCCTCCTGACAATTCAAACTCTCTGCATACCTTTTATTTCGAATGATAATAAGAGACGAAAATGAGAAATAAATCCTTCAACCTCAAACCAATTTAGCTACATACATTTTTGAAGAAGAGTAAACTATTATTCGTATGTAATTATTCTTTCATTTTCTGTTATTATTTCTCAGAAATATCTCATCAAAATACGAATACGTACGGTCTGGACAAAAAGAAGTGGACAGATAACGTCATGTAGCATCGATAAATTGATCGAAATTTAATCAAACTAATTTAATTGTACCAATACTAACGTTATGTACCTATGTTTCATTTATCATACATCCTTATAGTACATAGATTATTTCGTAAATAATTGAAATGAACGTTTTCACATTTTTGTGCAAACAAATTGTATTTGACGAAACTTTATTAATATATCTATTCCCATTACTGTTCCACATATTTTTGTCATTTATATGATTTTATATTCTTGTACGAAAAATATGAATCTGCGAAAACATCCATACTCCAAAGACAAAGTACCAAAGCGAAGAACGAATAAAAACAAGTTTCATCTGAACAATTATTCGAATAAAAGTTTCTTTCGATAACGTCCGCTTCTATCTCTGTTGGCCTCCTTTGTCTTCTCTTACGATCCTCACGCATTCTTCCAGCAATGTCTGGCAGCGATCGCCGGACACTATCGGAACACTCGAAGCGTTTGAACCGTCTAGGATCGTCGGTGTCTCATGCATCGCCGGATCAAGGGGCCCCGGGGCAACTTTCGCTCCAGAAGTCGGAATTTACATCTGTTTTCACCGACACGCTTCAGACAGACGAGCGAGCGGGTGGAATCGATAAGGGAAGAGGATCCACTTGACGCGCCAAGACGAAAGCTACCCTTCGCGGCGTGAAACGATCAAATCGGCGAAACCCTAACGCGCCCCTTTGCTTGCTGGCCCGTGACGGGACGCCACGATCCTCGTGTCGACGAGAAATACACCCCTGCGTCGATGCGTACGGGTATTCTGCCTGAAAGATACCGACAGATGTTTCCGATTTTAAGTCCTTGTTGGGTTAATAACCGAGGTTGTTATTGGATCTTACGGAATGCATCGTATTTTATTTTGAGTCGGAGAAAGATTCTGGGACTTACACAGGGTGGTTGGTAACTGGTGGCACAAGCGGAAAGGGGACGATTCTACGCGAAAAAAGAAATCGAAAATATAGAATAAAAAAAATAGAATAAAAAAAAATATAGAATAGAAAAGTCGAATAGTAAGTTAATAGGTAGGAAAACACTTCGGTCACATTGGAAGTGTTTATCAACATAACGTCAATCGAAACAATGATCTACAGTGAGATCCGTTATAACGAGACGCGATAAAGTGCACGCGTACCGAGCGAAAATTCAAAGTCGATTTTTTCGAAAACAAAGCCTGAAACGAAAAATTTTTATTCTGTATTTTCGACTTCTTTTTTCGCGTAGTATCACCCCCTTTCCGATTGTGCCACCAGTTACCAACCACCCTGTATATAGGATATTTTTCTATTTTATTGAATTAAAGTTAGGGTCAGGGGATACTAGGTTATCTGCGTGTGAGAATATTCTTGAAGTTTTAGATCATTAATTTTATTTTCTCTTTTTTTTCATTCTTCCTTTACTGTCCAAAAATATTTACTTATTATTTTCAATAATGACAAACATAATATCAAATAAGAATAAAAAATATTCAAGTAATTTGTTGTAATTTCTATTCTCGTTCTGCGATATTTTTTAGAAGAGACCATCCTCAAGTTTTCCATTAATCGATGTTCCAATAATAGATGGTTCTGTTAATCGGTGTTCTGATAATCGAGATCCTAACTGCACAGCTATAATCGCTCCTGTTCTTGAAACTGCTTGAAGCTTCAAGCAGTCCATAGTAACAAAATAAGTTATTGACGATGCGAATGACAAGTAAATAATTTTGAAAGTCCTGTTTATTATAATTTTGCTATTTTATTTTCGATATTTGAAATGATTATAAAAGCTGTTAATGAATACAGTTTTGTTTGTTTATTACATTAAAAAGTTATAAGTGAGGGATTTCAAACACATGACAAATTCGTACACAAAGTTATGAAAATATTCGTGTGCTGAAATATGAAAGTACTTATATACCAAACATATTCGCATATTAAAGTATAAAAGTACTTATGCATTAAAATGCCAAAAGAGGATACTAAAATAATGCCGACTGTCAAACTACCGATACATTACTAAAATAACTGAGTAGTAGTCTTCGCAAACTCTGGCCAACCAAGTTCCAAACTATCGCGCTTCCAATGTAACGAAGCACAAAGTCCCTGTACAAGCGAATAACTATAACACCAACACCCATCTCTCACCAAACAACCAAAACTAGGTCCTTCCTCTCAGACAATTTACTCGATTTACAAAACCTGTCTCACCTACTACCCACATCCTAGAATCTGCCTGGGTCACTCGGAAAGTTTTGGAGATGTAATACAAATAGTAGCAAACTCTTTGAAATTTCTAATTCATCAAATTAGACTCTCAAGTCACAGAGAGAGAAGAAGAAATAAGCTAAATTACATTCTTAGAAGCAGCATTTTTATTGCTTTAATTTATAGTAATACACGCGAAGAATATAATTCCAAAGGTTTAGACTAAAATTCTTCGGACTAAAATTCGACATATTTCCAAAGACGCTACATACATTTGCGTATAAATTATAACTTCTCTTACTTCAAACTTTAAATGCTTATTTCACGAAATTACCTGTTTCGAGCTGGTGATTTAGAAGAAATTCAAACAAACGAGTTGTCCTTACATATATGACTAAATAATTACAAGCCATTCTCAATGAACGTATTTTAAACATTTGCTTTGTTATGAAGATTCATCGATGATATAATTTCGTAAATAACAAGAATATTTTTGGTTTCTTGATTCTACACAAAAATTGCAGGCACTAGAGCTCCTACCATTTACAATTCCGACGGCTGTAGCAAATGTCTCAATAGCGACATCTTTAGTACATATTTTTAAAATAAAAACATCTGTTCCATATCTTCAAATGTTAACTATAAAGTCATAAAAAATTTCAAAGCAATTTGCTTCGTAGTTACTTCAGAAAAAACTCCTAACAATCCGTCTGTTTTGACGTTCCGTAAAGTATAATCGTACCTCAAATCACAGAAGAAAGAAGAAAAAAAGGAAGCCATGAATTTGATCATTCCCATAGTAATTCAATAGAGTCGTAACGTGTTCCTTCCTTTTCCGCCCCTTCCCGTAACGTCGAAACCTCTAATGCCGCTAATAGAAACCTCCGTCTCCCAAATCAATTAATTGAAATCCACCTCCATATTCTCACCCCCTGTTATTCGATCGCAGAATTTCGGCCATGAATCTCGCAGCGTCGCGTAAACGACGTCTGAGCACGCGAACGACTTTCGAGACGCGCCAGGCACGTGACTGTCAGCCGTAACTTTAAACGAGTCACTTTGTCCTCCCTCTGCCGCCTGTCGTCCAAGTTTCCACGGCGACCGTGGCTGTTACGTATGCCAGCCGGTCCGGTATTTCGTTCGTAATTGCGTGCGCGCTTTCAAAGTCACATACAAACTCTCAACCGAGGGGTGGAGGGTGAAAATAGTCGCATCTTCGCCCGCCGTACAACGAAACCATTCAAACCTAACGCCATTTATGCAGCAGCACGACTGTTTTACTCAAGCGACAAAAGCGAAAAATTCAAAGTGTAATGTTTAACTTAATGGTCTCTGTTTAGCACTAAACCTACTGACACTTCTTGTATACTTATTGACCGCTCGCGATAGACAGGACGGACTACAATTTTTTCTTAGAAAAAGAGCAAACTAGAAATAAACACCGAAGGATATATTGTACGCATATTTTATGAAAAGTCATAGATTAGAAGGCGATTTGATGACGTTTAAATATGGTAAAATTTGTGTAGAAATTTGAAAGAAGCCAATTTGACCGCTGTGGTAGGTTTAGTGTTAAAGAAATGCAAAATACGATATGTAGACTGTGAATTTTTATACATTTATGGGAAACTTGAAGATGCCAAAATGCACTCGATGCATAATGCAAATATATATGGAATATTCAAAATAGAGTACACTATCGTAATTATTTTGAATACGATTTCGACATGTAAGAGGTACAAATTATCTAAAGTACCATGCAAAAATTAATATGTTTAAATCTTATATTAAAAAATATCAGTAACGAAATGCAATTTGCAATATTATCCGTACTGTTGTACTGAATATGTATACCGATCTGTTGTTAGAATTGAAGCAAGAAGTTCAATACAAAAGTCAATACAGTTTTTCAAAAGAGTTTTATAAATCGAGTGCTTTTAAAATTGTCGAGTAATTTTAATACTCTATAACTAAAATTCTGACGTACTGTAGGATGATTTTCATCGACGAAGGGATATGAAACAGTCGAGGATTAACACTTTGAATTTAGGGGTGGGTCTTGGTGACTAGTTCAAGTGGAACACCCTGATCAAACCTTCCGATGACCTAGTTTTGATGGTCTTCCGATTGGAATGTTAGGGAAGTTGATAGCGTGCGTGGTGGGTAAAGAAATGGACAGGTTATTTTAATGAAGCACAGTGGAAGATTTCGAGTGGTGAAATGAAATATTGACTGTTCTGTTGTGTTATAGAAAATTTCTGATATTTACCTTCTTTAAAACCAAAGTCTTTAAAATAAGAAAATCTATGAAACTCATAAAAATTCCTTTCTCACAATTACTGAGAATACGTAGGTGTTTTTGACACTATTAATATCATATGTTTTTCTCAGAGGCTCGTTTAATAAAAATGAAAAATAATTTAAAATCGACGAGGCTCAGGACACAGAGAAATTCAACTGCTAGTTTGTCGATAGAATTTTCTCGCAGCTTGGACAAAATTTAAACGCTATTCAAGAAGAGAACTCGAAGAACTCTCGGTGAACAGGGGAGCAAAATAATCAGCCGCTTGTTTAGGCTGAGCCAGAGCCGCGGAGGGATTACAATTACGCGTGTGAAAGGGCGGACCGCGAAAAAGTTCTTGCGACGTCGACGAGGCTCAGTTTTAAAATTCATGTTGGCAACTTGAAACTCAGAAAGGAAGGAGAAAGTTTTTCTTAACCTCGAAACGTTTGACGAAGAGGTTAGGGCTGTTCTCATGAAGAAGAACGAGCTTGGAGAAACTAATGAAAATAGAGGAAAATTAATATTGCATGGCGAGTTTGCTGAAACTGAAACAAACAGAAGGAGGGTAAAAGATTGTCGTCTGGAGATAGTAATACCGTAAAACTTTGAGAAATTTACGACTCATATAAAGAAGCATGTTAAGGCCATGTTAAATCTCTATTATTTCAAGGTTATCGCTCGACTACTTTTTGTATTATATTATTTTGTTAGCGCTAATTATCGCCTATGTTGAATATCTGTAAATTTTGATATCTATTAGGTTGTCCGGAAAGTTTCTTTCGTTTTATAAGAAAATAACGGATGCACATTTTTTGTTCCATACTATTTTATCGAATTACGTATGATCGTAATGATAGAAACGGAACAAAATGGATCATACGTGATTCAGTAAAATAATAAAAAACGAAAAATATCGTGCGTCTATTGTTTCCTTATAAAACGAAAGAAACTTTCGGAACAACCTAATAATATAATCAAAATTAACATTTCGACTGCGGATATTTATGCAGTTATAGGAAACCTAAGTGTATAAAAATGTGCAAAATATGTACAATATGCAAAAACATACAGAGTATACAAAGAGTATACACATTCATTATAATTTTTATACAGAGAATGAAACAAAATGTTAACTTCTGTTTCTCTAGTTGGATTAAAAATGATATAAATTAGTACTTTCTAAACCAAATTTTAGTTATAATCCCTTATAGCGACGCAAGAAAGAAATTTGTTACTTTATCGATTTTAATTGAGAATGTAACTTGGACAATAAAATTAAATATATTAAGATTTATAAAAATGTTGGGACTTTTACAGGGAACTATTACATAACTAATTCCTCTTCTGTAATATTACAACCAGGAAGAAAAACATGTCCAGTGGCAATTACAGGGGTACTTCTTAAAAAATTTATGGGATTAACGTGGCTGCATCTATTAGCAATAATTACGTGGAAAGCTAAATTACCTTCATTTTTCTCAACACGTTTTCGCACTCACGCCGCCTCTTAACCCTTTGCAACCCCTAGAAACTCGCTCCTAACAATTTACGACCATGCATTCTTCTTATTAGCTTGATTATTAGCACGAAATTCTAACTTCAAGGATCTTGAATATTCACAATTATATCATTGATCTATAAATATCTTTTTTCTGTTCTATACAAGAATATTAATTCTTTTATTTCCAGTACCAAAACCTTATACCTTCCATTGTTCAAAATTTTATTAGTTGCTTCGTTTAATATTTCAAGCTTTAAATTTCACGGTATACGTAAATTTTAGAGGATTTTACGTCATTGTAAATTTGGATATTTCGCATCGGTCAAATATATTAGAAAGAAGGCAATTCGAAAAATATAGTTTCGTGAAGGATGCATACATATTTAAAGCTTTCTCCATATTATTTTAATATCGTTCAGAATTCCTCAAACAGATATAACTTCGTTAATTCCAGAAAATCTAAGTTAGAATTCTGCACGTATGAGTGAGTGAGTCAGAAAAATATGTAATTCAAGTCCTTTTATCGGACTGCAATGCCGACAGATAAATAAATCTATCTGTCTAATACAATCATTTAATATATAGATATATATTATAATCATTTAATTATATTACAAAAAAGTTATATTTCTTCGGGGAGTACAAACAAACAATTAATATTTTCAAAAGTTTAGAAAAAGTGAGATCCTAGTTCAGTAAAAATAAAAATCTGGCGGAAGGAAATTCAAACATAATTTAATATCGGAACGTCAAATACCATGGATCCACTTTTTACCACCAAAGTATTTCAATAATACAAGAAATAACGGATTGTAAAATTCCAAATTCCAGACGTGATAAGAAGGGTAGCTAGGAGGAAAGCGAGCCAGACACTTTTCCTCGTTACTTTTTCGCAAAGTTTCCCAACAGTTCCGCGAAACTCCCTCCCTGGCGGGTAATAATATTTCATTCCGAGATATCGAGCTCCTTCTCGCTGTTCTATTCGCGGCCAGCCGGCGAGCAAGTGAAAAATCACTGACGATAATAAATTCCGTGAGCAGGCTGAGGATCGTTTCCTGTAAGACAGGGGTAGCGCGCCGCGAACGTGGCCTCGGAATCGTCGAAAAGTGAATCGCTTCGCTGTCGTTCTTCTACGTAGAATCAAGAATTCGTACGATAGATCATTGTTCCTTGGAATACTTTAACGTTTCAGCTGCCAGAGTAGCAGCGGCGACTAATTCCTAACCTTTCATAGAAATTTTATAGATTTAAAACGCTGCTCTTTCTAGGAATTTCAATGTTTCCTAGTAAAAACGCTTGTACGTGTACACCGTAGACTTAAATTCGCGACACAAGCGAAACGAGGCAGATGATGATCTATTATTGAAAATAAGATCGCAATACGTCCTACGAGAATATCCATGAGAATATTTATAAGAAGAAATCGCGCACAGAGTGACCGTAACTCAATCAACACGGACCGTTCTTTTTATTATTTCCTCGCCTGCTGGCCGAGATACGCACTATGTACATAAAACTTCCCCTTTTCTTGTGTAATCAGCCCCCTTGCTCCTTTGTGAGCCATTAGACGTCTGTTAAGGGATGAGCCTTATGTGACGTATTACGACCCCGCAGGAGTTCCACGTAGGGTGGGTTCCCTTCGTTAAAACTCAGTTAGGCGAAAGGGAAGGACGCAGCCTTTCGGGAATGAAATGTTTCTTTCTCGTCCTTTAATTACTCCTACAAGGATTCCCGCTTACTTTCGGTGATACCGTAAGCTTCTGCTTATTTTTCCTCATCCCCTCCTGTTTTTCCTTTTCTTTCACCCGTTACGCGCTTTTTCTTGGACTTTCGTAACGCAAGGGAGAAATTCGTTCTCGTTGTCCTGTAGACCGGGATTCCTTTTTGCAGTTGCACTGCTTTAATGTTATTCGTTGGTAAATACTAAGTTTTTTGAAGCAGAAGAAAATAAATATTTTTTATAATGTTTATCAAAGTTTAATTTACAATATAATTATTATTTTATAACTTCTTCCCATGTTAATGGGAGCCTGTGTATTCATCATTGAAAGCCAAAAATTCATTCAATGCCTTTTTGACATCTGCATCTTCGTGAAACTTCCTTCTGTTTAAAAAGTTTTGCAGGGCAGAAATAAAAGATGATCGCAAGGACTAAATCTGGAAAATACGGTGGATCACATGGAACTTTTCAACCAGTCTCTGTTATTTCTTCTTTGCTGATAAAGTGACGCGCGGTGGTCTCGGTTGTTACGTTGTTTTTAAAGTTCTATATTTGAATTCTTCAGTTACCGACAATATTTTTAAAAACTGTTCGCTTCTCTTGATTTTAACATTTTCATAATACAAACGGACAGAACTTTTTGCCACACCTAATGTATCTCCTTATTGTTGGAACAGATTATACAAATATAGTCGATGTAGGCCAATGTTCCCATTATGATGTAAAGAATGTGTCACCTGATAGAATTTCCTCTTCGAAAATCACACTTAACACTAACCTATATATTATATTACAAACCAGAAACACAATGTATAATTTTATTCTTAATATTCTACAAAAAAAAAAAAAAAAAAAAAAAAATACATCATCGAAAAAGAGAAGCAAAGAACGTTATTGTATTTTTACTTTAACAAACTTACAGCCTTAACAATACCATCGTACTATCGCAAGCAACGAAGATATTCACGTGTTCCCTTTTACTCCCCTACACGTACACAGCCGTGTACATGGGAAACGGGTGCACATAGATTGTACCTATTACATGGAACGGGCTTAGATCCGCTTAGAAAGCTCTTTGTCGTTGGAAACGTAAGGCCTGACAGAAAGAAAGAACCTTTTCCAAGAGTTCGAGGAGCATTGAGGACTACGGCCAAGGACTCTCGTCCACCCCCTTTAATCTCTCTCTTCTCTTTTACGGTGTATCGAGTGATCTGTGTCCTCGGGGGATCTTCCACGCCGCTTAAATTCTCTGATACCGTTGCGTGGTTGATCTTGCCAGCGCGGAGATGGTAATAAAATTCAGAAAATTCTGTTGCAAGTATAGCTTTTTAACACGCTCTGTGGAAAGGAATAAAGATCTTTTTAATCGTATCTTCAGAGACAGATATACAGTATCTTAGATCTATTTTTCTTCCATTAGTCTCTGATTTACAATAAACGAATTTTCTGTGAAGGAAAAGGAGAAAATAGGAAGGAATGATTTTTTGATTTTTAGGCCTTCTTTGAATTTCCAAAAATCGACTCGTCAGGAGTACGCTTTTCTATACAATAACGAGATTACAACGAGGAAATAAAATATATCGAAGCTTCGCTATTAGTTATTTGAAAGCAATTTCTTCATAAGTTCGATATTTGATCAAACTCTCGCAATATCCTAGGAAATATTAAACGAAAATAGAACGTCACAAGCGTAAAGTACCACATGGAGAGCTAGTCAGAAAAATATTTACTTTAGTTCTTTATACTCGGGTTTTCCTACGCAATTTTTCTTTATACATTTTATTTTATTTCGGATTATTTTCTCCTCTACTAACATGTGTCATAATTTTGCAGAAAATATACCGAATACCTAGCATAGTCGAATACTTTGTAACCAACTAAAGATATACACATATCAGAAATGAAATCAGTCACTAAAATATTCTTACTTAAGTACCCATTAAAAATTCACAGACTCATCGTATAGTACCATTTAACGAGATTCGTTCACTTTGCGTTAACATTTTTCTCCGGTGCATTCAGGAAAGAAGCGGCGGTGGTGGTGCCATTTTTGTTCTCACTGGCACGAGTTTCATTGGCTTTCTCGACACCGTAAATATTACATGTAACACTCGACTTGCTTTACGCTTCTATGAATTCTACACGAGACGGCAATTCCGAGTTCCTGAAATTCCTCGGTCCATAACTCGACGATCTTATTCGCACACACCGGGAGATGACACAAGGACGATAAAGACGGAAAAAATTTTCATTCCTGCGCAACGTATTTCTCTTTCTTTGCGAGTGTTGACCATTTTTCGTCGTGGATTCTATCTACGATTAAATATTTTATAAGTAAAAAATGGACAGAAGTCTCCGGTGGCAGCTGTTGTGCACAGGCTTAAGAAACTATTTCAACTGTTTCAATTCAACATCAAAAAGCTGATAACTATTTTTTCTCCGTAAAATAACTAGTAATTACGTTAATAAAATTTTTATATTGAAAATTGCAGTTCATATCGCGATAATTTCCAATCTGTCGCTTCCAGCTAAATGTTTATCCTCGAGTCGAGTAGTCGAAGGAATATTAAAAAGTGTTTAATTTGTATTATTGCATCGGTCCCTTGTACCGCCGACATCGTTCTAAAATCGACGCTGCTTTAACAGGCACGTAGTCAAAAGAACTGATGTTTATTTCATCGGGCTCGGATCGTGCAATGTTGAGAACTTTCGCAAGTTCCGCGAACTCAAACGAGCCCTTGTTCGACTCGAGTGTTAAATCGATCTCCGTCAACGTGGACGGCCGTGTTCGGCTTCGGGAACGCGTACGTGCGACCAGACAGCTTGCGCAACGTTGAAAATGTAAATTTAGAGAAGGATGGTACGTGCATTTGAACCAAACAGTACTTTTATCGTTGTATTACGTTTTCTTCGTCCTTCGTATGCGACTCGCAGGAAAGTTTTAGGAAATTGTGAATCAGCGGATGATCAAGCTTCGCTCGAATCTTTAGCTCGACAAATTTTTCAACGAAAAATCTGTCGCGAGATAACGCCGAATACCGAGCTGTCTCTTTTGGTTTCATCAATCTCGCGCAGCGCGTAAATTCCAGGCTTTTAACTCGCACGGTATATCACTCACAATATATCATAAAATACTCACGTCACTCTGTCAATAAAATCCAACTTCCGCTTTCAAAGTACTCGAACTCGTACCAAAATCCCCACTCGCTTGGAACTTTCCGAAACAGTCTGAAAACTACTCGAACAACACTCGAAACCTTCGCGAAGCCTTCCAGCAAGCTATCAGAAAGTAAAGCACGTTGTTACGTCAGCAAAAATTCCACGTTAATCCCAGCGGATGTCCCGTAATCAAAGCGATTCCCGATTGGAGGGAAAACGATCGATATGAACATCGAAGACCGGCGCAAAAAAAGGAGCGTCGAGGAACACCTGACTCCGTGCAATTTCATCGATCCTCGAGCGTTCAACGGATCTCCTTCGATCCTTGGGCTGAACAGATCGCAAGGCACGTTGGCCACGCCTGCCAACCTAAATCGATCTACCTCGAACGATGTAATGCCAGGTAATCACGGTGCCTCGTAATGACCGTGATAACGAGCCACTTCCCGTCTGAAAAGGTGATCGTCCCTCTGGTAATTGAACGTTGTAGGAGAAAGGACATGAACAGGAATCGCTGCGTGCCCCCAAACCGCCTGGAAATTGATTAGGAGACACTCTTTTCGGCGTGTTACGAGAGATCGAGTAGAGGACCCGTTAGCGATGTCCGAATTTGGCGCTAAAAATAAATTACTCGTCCATCTTTCTTTTATTTTTTTTTTTTTTTGGTAATGTATAGTGGTTAATAAAAGATAATATTTAACATTTATTTAAAATCTTTTGACATATAATCTGATACTACGAGGTACTATGTACTATGAGGATCTTTTAATCTAAGAAAATTAACATTTTTGTGATATAATAAGAATAGTATTGAAGTTTTAAGTAAAACAACTGTATCCTTTCGTCTTGTAAAATGGGCTGATTTGTAATTGAATAGGAAGAAATCTTCGGAAACTTTTTCGGAAATCGTTAAAGGAAGTTGTTTCGTCAAAAGAAATTCTACCAGTTCGTCTTAATAGAGTAAGTTCAAGGGGGGTTTACTTGAAATTGTTTCAAGACCGCGAGGGACACGATTGTTTACGACTATGGCAAAATAAATTGCAGCCAACAAGCTTCGATCCTTGATAAATTGCAGCGTATAACAAGGGAAAAATTACCACGATACCTACGGCACTTTTTTTTCTTTCTGTAATAATAGGTCACCAGAGCATCTAGGGTCTACAAGCTCTGATATTCTACTTATTTGATTGCGGAGATATAACGAGGCGTATCGATCAACTATAACTCGAAATGGCTATTTTTCCAGCTTTTTAACGCTTTTGCTATATCATAAGGTAACAGAAAACGTTTTCTGTCGAATGTAAATATCAAGCTTAAACGAAGCGTTACTCATCGTTTCACAGCTTTCTACAAGATTTAAAAAATGTATTACAGTGTTATTCAAAAATTCGTTACTGATTACTATCTGAAGTTTATTTTTACAGACTGCAACGTACGTATTTCGGCAAAATCGTCTTTCCCTTTTCCTTCGAAATCCCCTATTTTCCTTTGATCAAGCTTAAACGAAGCGTTATTCATCGTTTCACAGCTTTTTACAAGATCTAAAAAACTTGTTATAGCGTTATTTAAAAATTCGTTACTGATTATTATCTGAAGTTCATTTTTACAGACTGCCACGTAGGTATTTCGACAAAAGCGTCTTTCCCTTTTCCTTCGAAATCCCCTATTTTCCATTTCACTTGATCAGACTTCGCTAACTAAATTTACACGCCAGTGATTCACTACCTCTCGATTTACTTTCATTACAGACGGCGAACATCGCGGCATCTTGAAATTTCCAACGATAGAAGAACGTCTGCAGCGAAGACATGTAATTCCTTGGATGGAAAAATCCTCGTAATCGTAGCTCCTAAAAATGTTCATCTCCATTCGCGCGGTTTTATCGGAGATAGAGACAGCGAACGAATGGCACGGACGGACGGACAAGTAAAAATTTACAGCGGCGCGCGGACGTGTCCCGGTCGATCGTGAAAGAACAATCGAGTCACGCGTCGAAGGATCCGAGGCGGAAAGAAAGAGGAGAGAACGATTGCCTTCTCGAGGCGTTCGAACGAGCGGCCACGGGAAGGGGTTGGTTTTCAAAAGGACGTTTGTACGTGACGCCGGCGAAGGATTCGCAATATTCCTTTCTCCCCGTTTCACCCCTTCGATCTCTATCACCCTTACCGCCTGCCTTATTTATCTCTCGCTGCGCTATCTCTGTCTCTAATTAACTAGCCTCCTTCGTCTATCTGTCCATTCGAATCTTTCTATTCCGGGATACGTAAATATGTACTTATATTCTATTTTAGCTGTTCAGTTTTCCCTTTCTTTGTTTTTTCATGTTTAATTAAAATTAATTTCATTTCTATATCGGAAAGAAAATTTCTTTTGTCCAACGCGTGAAAAATCAAATTATTATAGAATAGAATGGAATTTTACATATTTCTAATATAGAATTTCCAATCGAGTATTATTTGTCAGTGAATATGAATGTGTAAATAATGTTAAATAGATGTTAAATGAAAGGATATATTAGGTTGTCTCAAAAGTTTCTTTCGCTTTACAAAGAAACAATAGATTTTTTTTTATTTAGATGTAATTTTACAATCAATTCTCAATAAGAATTATAAGTAAATTTTTCTGGCGCGGTACAATGTCACGATTATAAAGAGTTTATTGCATCTTTGATTCTAATTGAATCTAGTGAAGAAACAATAGATGCACAACATTTTTTCTTTTATGTTATTTTATTGAATTATGTCTGATCCATTTTGTTTTATTAAGATAAAGACCACAACATTTGACAGATTAAGTTTCATGTTTGTACAAAGATGCATTGTTGAAAAAGGCACGTTTGTAAAAGAAAGAAATTTTTGAGACAACCTAATACTTGTGCGTGGACATTTACGTTCGATTATTTTGATCTAATCTCAAAATAATTACATTTGGTAGCGTTATTACGAGATAGCTTGGAGTAATTGAGATTTACGAATTCCATTTAATAAGTTTACTAATGAGTTTTATTTCATTAAATAGGTTTATTGTTTGCGTATGATAAAATCTCTATTTGTGAAAGAAGAAATTTTACTCGATTTCACATTGGAAGACATAATGTTTATAGATACATTTGGCCTCGTGAAAATAGACTTGCAATAAGAGTTCCTCTTTCAGTTATGAAGGCTACTAAAACATAGCAAATGTGAATATGTTTTAATATCCAATGTACCTAAATTTCACTAGTTATTGATTTTCTATACCTCTAAAAAATAAAATATTTCAAAATCCGGAGAAAAGATGTCTGAAGGGATGTAAACGAGAAAAAGAAACGAGAAGAGCCGCAGGTTCAAGCAATTACAATTCAACAGCAAACGTCAATGTCTAAAAATAGTTAAAAGATGTTTGACCCAGTAAAATATCTAAATGCGTGATCAACGATAAAATTCTACTTTTTAGTATGAAATATCACCTCGATATATTAATTTATCAGTCCGAAAAAAGCTTCGCCAACCGAACTTACCTCCTTTATTAAAAGAAATTGTACTCGACTCACTTAGCAAAGAGACCGTGCAATTTTACTACGCAATTCACTATCGTCACACTCGCTCACCACCACTAGAATGGCACTTTTCTTTCTCTGAAATCTTCTCATTAACATTTTTACTTGTTTACCCTTTTTCCCTTACGAACAACCCTTCCCTTTAACACTCTCACTCGTATCTGGCGATTTTTACACCGAGTTGCCCATCGCGTTTCCTTCATATTTCCGTCTCCAACCAGGCACGCACCTGCCTCTTCGCCGATTCGCCTCCATTTCTCCATCTGTCCGACCATTTATCTCCTTTCGACCGCGTGTCCGCCCCCGCTGCCTCCTTTCTTCGTACGTGTGCCGAATAGACACGTGTTCCCTACTCTAACCGAGCTGATTGATCGACGAAAGAGGCGCGGACGAAACGGTGCTCGAGGATTCAATCCGGCCCCGAGGTTACACGCGGCCCTAATCCCGGAAAGAACGAAACCGGAATTGAATGCTTGCCGGAACAACTGCCGGCCTCTACTTCTTTCGTCAGCTTTAATTATTTCCTTCCTTGCAACGGAACTCAGAGCGAGGTTAATTGAAGGTTGCGACTAAACGAAAGCGTTTCGCTGTTTTTCTGCATCTTCTAAATGCCTCGTGGGCTTCTGGAGATGATGCTTCTTCTGCTTTGTGTTTCTTGAATCGAGATGGAGAAGAACGAGGCGGTTCTTTTGATTATCAGAGATGGATTTAGCGGGATGTCTGAAAAGCTTAGTTGGAATTTCTGGCTGTGAAATATCTTTATGTCTTTGTGTCATCGTTTGGTACGTTTCAATTTAGAACGTGCATGTATTTATGTTGCTGTTGAGTATCGAAGTTTTAATCTTTTTTAGAATCTCTGGATGGTATTTTAGGTTGCTGACAACAAGATATTAAGGATCTTAGTCCTTTTCACGAACTCGATGTACATTTTATTTAAACTATCTTTCACTCTTAATTCCATTAGTACTCTCCTCATTTTTGCGAATACCTATCATTTTTCCAAATTTTTTATTCTACTTTACATCTTTCCCACAAACTCGATACACATTTCATTTAAACAATCTCCTATTCCTCATTTCGTTAGTATCCTTGCACAAATCTCCTTCCTTCGTTCAACATTTAAACAATTTATACAAACTTACAACGTCATTTTCTATTCAGTCATCTCGTAAGTACCATTTTTCCCGAATCAACAATTCTTCACTTTACTCTGCACCCTTTCCACGAACCTCTCCATCTATCAAGCCTTTTATCTATCGTCTCTCTGCACATATACTTTCCCTACAAAGGCCGAACCCATCCCAAAATTTCTCTTCATTTTCCTTCGCTATCACAATTTTTGATCCTCTCACCTCCTATTTTCTCCCCTATAAACCCCTCTCCATCCTTGCCCTCATTCCAAGCATTCGCTGCCGTCGCGCCAGACTAAATGAGATTAATCGTTTTGTCATAGTGATTCGATTAACCCCGCACGGCGCCCGAATTTCGAACATATGTTGCCCGCAAATCACGATTTTCCCGACAGACTGGCTAGAAACGCGCCATACGGCCGGTCGTTCGTTGTGATCTAGCCATAACTATCCGCGTGCACATTTTCAGATCATCAATCGCGACCGTTTCATGGAAAGAGGCTGTTCCCACAACATAGTTTCCTTGTGTATAATTTTAATTTCAAGCGTATCGTCTCTGAGTCTTCGACCAAACGCGGCAGAAAAAAGCAAATAATCCGAATTTCCGTTTATTATTAAGGAGAGAATAGCGAGCGAATGAAAGAAATTGTAGTTGAAAACAAGTATTTGGTCGGCAAAAGCCCTGGAGAAAGTACTGGACGCTATAGATTTACGAAGAGATAAACAGTAATTTGTTAAGTAAAACTTTCTTTCTCTCTTGTTTAAGTTTAAACTTTCTTTCGTCGAAGAAAAGATATCTCGCTGATAGAAACTTTCGTTATTTATGGACATTCGACATCGTAAACAAATCTCTTCGCAATACATTAAATGCGAGCAGAAGAATTGATTTAGGTTTAGAAGTGCGTTAGTAAAATTGCAAACACAAGATTATTTTATTTATTATATATCGACGTAGATTACTTCATAGACGCAAACATAGTACAATTCTCTACATTTGTTCTAATAAATGTTCGATATAGTTTTCCCCATTTTAATATAAAACTCAGATTTTCGGATCATAGATCGACGTACATCTTCAATGTGTTACGAAAAGGTTCGCTTACCATGTCAAAAGCTCGTATGTAATAATTTCTGATTTTGCATCAAACGTTTACAATCTATACTGCCTACCATGATAGCAGTATTCAAATGAAATCATATCCAACTGTCCATGATCATTTCGTTGCAATCTAAGGACCGGAGAATAAGTGTAATAGGATCTCTATTCGTCAATCAAGTAATTAAGAATAATATCGGTGCTTAATCGAAGAGGCTGAATGAAATTCGAAGCTTTAATCAAGATCAATTTTCCTGGATCCTTTCTCGAATGTCAATAGTGTCCAGAATCGATATCGGATCGACTAATTGGAAAGCCGATCGAAGCGCGTTACAAAACGAAGCCGGACGAACAATTTCACCCGATAGGATTCGAATCGTGTTGGAGGGATCAGAAGGCAGGGGTAGAAAAGAGGAAATCTCCTAACGCGATATCACGTTGAAATATCGTCGCGCATTGACAAGCCGGAACACTTTTACCAGTCGCCATCGATAAGTTAATCGAGTCAAACAAATATCGAGAAAGACATTTAATGGTTTTTATCTCCACGTATTGAATGCGTCGGTTTTTCAAGCGGAGAAAGGTCGATCTGTCTTCCCGTTCAACCCTCATCCCCCTCCTGGCAGCCATTCATATGCGATATTAGAAGTGGACTGGCCGGTTTTTATTGTACATATCGCCATGCAGAACTGCACAGGAATTTCAGGGAAATACTGAATACGTCGACGGGCGTTAAAAATGGGAAATAGTAGAAATTTTTTGTGCAACGTAAAGAAAATTCTATGTCGAATGAAATATTAGTATTTAATGTAATTTTCAGATATAGGCAGGATAATAATTTAAATAGTGGACAAGTATACGTACATCGAAGATAGGAAATGTTCGCAACTTCTTTGCACAAAAATAACAAATTCTCATCGAATGTTTAAATGAATATTCCGTAAAGTATTATGCATATTACATCAATTAAATTTTTGTGGTTTTGTAATAAATAGTTTAATAACAAAATTACGATTTGCTATGATATTAGTATTTAATGCAATATAAATGCAGCCTAAATAATAATTTGAAATATCGAACACGTCCACTTGCATTAGAATTTTTAATACCGAATGCTTAAATAAATGTTGTATTAAATAAATGTATGTAATATGTAGTGTAATAATGTTAAATAAATGTATTGCATCCCAAAAGTCTACTTGTATAAATCAATAATATTATTATAAAAAATTCTGAATCAACCGTATTAAATTATGCTAAATTATGAATCAGTCAGTTGGATTGACGTGGTGTTGAATTCCTATGTTTGATTTATGTCTGTGATTAAGAATTACTCCAAATCTGATTTGAATTTCAAACTATGAAGCACAATTGAATTTGAATTAGAATTCATAATCTATCTTCCAATCTATTGAATTAGAATTCATGTGAATAATTTTCCACGATTTGAATTGGGACTCATAATCTATCTTCAAATCTAATTATAACTTAGAATCTACCTTCGAGTTAGATGACATTAAATTTGGATCTGATTCTATCGTAGATCTTCAAATCGATGGAAACTGCACTCACGTGTAATCTAGATCCATTAAAGATTTAATTTTGACCTAGTTTCGATTTCTATAAATCTGGGTCTAAGTTCAACATAACTCGAAGCTAAGTATCGACAAAACACGATGCAAATTTAATACAGAACTAGTTTGAGCTTAAATCTTAGCCTTGACCTAGTAAAATTCAACTTGAATCAAACTCTGTGCATTATCCAAAACTACCCAAATCATACTCAGATTTAATCTACGCTAAATTTCACCTTAAATGTAGCACAAACTAAACCTCAACTTGCTCGAATTTTAATTTAAGTCTTTAATCTAATAAATCTTAAATTAGGGAAAGGATTAAATTTAATTTTAATCTAATTTTAATATAACATAAAATTAATTGAAATTTCCAAATTTCTATTTCTAATTAGGTAGGTATCAAATTGAAATTAGATATTAAAGTCAATCCTAATTTAATTGAAATTTTTTATTTTTCACAAATCTTCAATTAAGTTTTTGATTCAATTAAATTTTATTTCAATAATTACAGTTTAATTTTATATAAAATTCTCCTAAATTTCGAATTTTAAACCAATTAATTCTAATATTTAATTTTAATTTAACAATAAAATTAAATTAAATCTCGAAACTTGGATCCAATTTCGAATTACCGAAGATACATTTTTAACGAATTGGAAAGAAATAGATCCATGTTATTGACTCTGTATTCCACTTTATGGTTGGAAAAGCAAGTTAAAGAGGCTCTTGAAAGAATCTAATCTACTAGAATACGTATTTCCAGTGAATAATGGAGGAAGGATAGCAATCGTAGCTAAAACACGTGCCATTGGAAAACCCATAAATACAAAGTGAAAGCTTCAGATACTTGGGGCGCGCTTCCATGTTTCTGATGGATTCTTGCTATCAAAACGCTGTCGGTATAAATTCCCCGAATCATTTCTTAATGTAATCAACGATAAATCAATTGATAAATATATCTAGAGTGTGTTCTTTGTTACCTTCTTTTTCATTACGAATTCTTCACTATCTAACGCAATAAAATCAGCCAAGAATAGAAATACTGATCTAGATAGCGAAGGAAATAAAGTAAATTACCTTTGATAATATAATATGTGATACAATACGCGCTTTGGACAAAAAGAAATTAAGAGAAAATGACGTTTCGAGATAAATGTCTGCTTCGTTTTCAGCTTTTTTAGGCCCTGAAGAAAAAGTTAGAAGTTACACTTACTATCTTTCTATGGAATCAACAGGATATAAATCTATTAGGTTGTCCGGAAAGTTTCTTTCGTTTTATAAGGAAACAATAGACGCACGACATTTTTAGTTTTTTATTATTTCACTGAATCACGTATGATCCATTTTGTTCCGTTTCTATTATTACGATCATACGTAATTCGATAAAATAATATGAAACAAAAAATGTCATGCAGCCGTTGTTTCCTTATAAAACGAAAGAAACTTTCCGGACAACTTAATATATTACGCATTAAAAAATATGACAACGATTTATTTTAATATTTACTTGTTAGATAATACGTGCATCGATCTTCGGCGATCTCGAACTCGCGAAGATTCTAGGCTAAGTGTTGAGTGTTGGTGTTGAGGTTTTCGACTCATTGCCAGTCCTCTTGCCAGAGGGTTCATCATTCATCACCTTCCCCACTCCGTGACCAGATCCTTCCAGAAAACCCTTATCGCTTGTTACGTGCCACGAGGCACCGTGACCCCGAGTGTTCGCGAGTCATCGGCCCCGTGCACGCAATCCTCAGCGGCGGACAACAACAGAGAGCGTCTGGTCCGTTGCGGCACTCCGAAACTGTGACATTCGCGAGTCTTAGAACCGCGCTCGCGTCACCAGTCGAAGCCGCTATCGAGTCTAAACGCTGACACATTTATGGTAGTTGTTATCGACGATATAATGCTCTCTTGGAAATCGATCGACACTGCACGATGCGTCATGCATCATGCTGTATACTATATATATATATATATATATATATATAGTAAGGAGCATAACTGAACCAAGAACCACAAGTTTTGTATAAATCATTATTTATTGTTAGGAATATAGAAGAATAACAAAAAATTAAAATTATAATTACTTTTATCATAGGTAGAAGTAACTTAAGAAATTTTTTTCAATAATTAATGTCTCCTCAGTTAGCAATGGCAAAAAAATAGATTGACTCGGTTTATATATATACACTAATATATAATTTGTTGTTTAAATATCACTGTTTGTATTAACGTCAGAGGTCTTTCTATCTGCTTAGAATAGCCCTCTCAATCTGCCTTAAAATTCAAAAATTCAAAAGTCAAGTTCCAAAGCAAACGGAGTAACGAAATGGTAGAATAATAATTGCCACCGTCAGTTTTGTTATTATATACTGACTTTCAAAAATCAATTAATATATTATCGATTAGAACATAATATATTATCCATTAGAAGAACCAAATCATTGCAGTTTGTAACATTGTGATTAATACGTATCTTGTAAAAAAATAAGCAAGTGTCGGAATATTTTTGAGCAGCAGTGTAAATAGATAAACACCTGCGAAACTTCTTGCACGATAGTATACTATAATCGTAGTTAATATATTACAACAACCGTAGAGCTTTTACGTTATGACATATTGTATTTTAAGAGCGAAAGCACCGAGAGTCAAGCAGATACACCTGATCGTTTCCGGTGGTAGCGATTTTCATTGAACTTCATGACATGCACGGGGCATAATTTTGGAAACGAATCGTTCTACGCGGAAGGGGACGTCGTAGGGCGTGTACACACGGACAACGGACTTTATTGCCTACCTACATGGATTCCCATAATTTCAAGGATTCATATAATGCTGGACTACGTCATGCTCTACAGCCTGCGTCTCCCCCCCCCGCTGAGACATCGTGCACGGGATGCATTGTGCCCCATAAAGGGAATCCTCCCTTGGAATATATGCAAAGGCAAGTACGTGTCTTCCTTTCGTTTCAACTTCCTTTTGTACCTCCCACCTTTCCTATTTTCATAGTCTCGAGATTTCCCTAATATTCTTCTCCTATATTTCCCTTGGTTCCTTCTATCTTCCGCTTTGTTTGTATCTTCTGTATCTTCGATTCGATTTTTATTCCATTTGGAAGAAATGTTCTGGTTGCACGATATTTGAAATCGCTGAAAGTTTGAGAAGTTCTACAATACAACGACTGCGGACTTGCATTCAAGCCAGAGATAATCGTTTCGAGTCATCTCCTACAGGGACAACCAATTGGAATGCACCTTATTACAGTACAAAAATGGCTATAACCCAAGGAAAAGGAAAAAAGATAAGACACACGTTCGTATGAACTTCTTTACTGTTTGTCTACCATTAAAGTAAGTCGGTACAAAACATCATATACAGTCTTGTTACAAGTATTACGACGCTTGCTGCTTTCATAGACAACGTAGTAATCCATCTAGATTATTAGAAAATTAATTAACCAACCAGAAGTTTACACGTGTACGAGATAACGATTCAAAACACACGTGAGAAATTTATAAGGACCATCTGGAAGAGTTACAGAGGAATACCTTCAAATCTCGTGAAGAGAATAACCATGAGAAAGAACTATATATTTTCACCGTTATACAGTGCTGTGCAAAAATTTTCGACCAGATAAATGTTTCACTTTATATACGGGTAGGGATATCTAAAAGAACCATAAATAATATTGAGTATAAAGCTATGATAAGTAAAAAAGATAATATAATACATAAACACTATTATATAGTTCTATAATATTTCTTAAAATTCTTTAAAATACCGCTTTAGGAATTCTAAAGTAAAAAAATCTACCGTACGTACCCCTTGAAACAGTGTAACTTTGTCTTCAGAACTCTTCATGTAGCAATAAATAAGTTTGACATTTAGATGATCC
The DNA here is from genome assembly GCA_014737475.1 of Bombus confusus. NCBI lineage: Eukaryota > Metazoa > Arthropoda > Insecta > Hymenoptera > Apidae > Bombus > Bombus confusus. Next base: position 187,948 of record JACXIV010000044.1, read on the forward strand.
CATTTACCTTGACTACCCTGTATATACATAAGACGGTGCTAAGTTTATTGCTTTCAGATATATATAGGGTGGTTGGTAACTGGCGGTACAAGCGGAAAGGGGGGGATTCTACGCGAAAAAAGAAGTCGAAAATATAGAATAAAAATTTTTCGTTTGAGGCTTTGTTTTCGAGAAAATCGACTGAATTTTCGCTCGGTACGTGTGCACTTTATCACGTCTCGTTATAACGGATCTTACTGTAGACCATTGTCTATTATCTATCTCATATATGTTGATAAACACTTCCAATATGACCGAAGTGTTTTCCTACCTATTAACTTACTATCCGACTTTTTTATTCTATATTTTCGACTTCTTTTTTCGCGTAGAATCACCCCCTTTCCGCTTGTACCACCAGTTACCAACCACCCTGTATATATCTTACATGCTATATTATACCAAACAATTTACTCCAAGCTTCTTCTTCCTGGGACATTTGCCCCAGAAAAATCAATCAATCGACTGTGACCCTTTCTACTCTTCCAGAGACCTACCTCAATTTCTGGCTCGTCGTATCGCATCGCGGCGGCAACCGGGGGAATTTACGATCGCAACGTGCGCCACCGCGTCGATGATGGCTCTCAAGAGGAACAACGGGAGGCCGCCGCGGTGTACCGGGACTAATATTCGACAGCGGCTGTAGGCGAAATTTAATCATCGACCGAAACGCCGGAGGCGGATTTGAATCTAGCCACTAGTAGATTGGCCGGAACGGAGGTCGCCTGGTTGCTTTATTGGCCACCGTTAATTTGCCGCTGTACTCGATCCGCTTTCAATCCCGTACCTGCCACCACCCCCCAGAGATAGCTTAAACTTCTACCGCTATTTTTCCGTTTTCTATGTTCTTTGTGTTTTTTTAAAGTGTCTTTTTAGTTGAATTTCTTTCGGAGGTTTCTAGTGAAATCGTGTTAACGTACGACCCTATACAAAAGTTTTAGGACAGATACTATTTATTTGTTGTCGAATACACGCCGTTGATCTAATCATCGTATCAGGACACGTTCTGATATTTGGTTCAAATTGAATGCTTTTACTTTCTAGTTATTTCGTTATAAATCTGTTATTTCATTTGTCTCGTATCTGCATTATAATATGAAATAAAATTTGTTGGAGTTTTCCGATATTGTTGATATTGTTGATATTTCCGAATATGTGTCCTAATGCCTATGACCGACGATATAATTCTTTGAATTCTTCGAATTCTTACGACCGATTCTTTGACATTAGACGCACAATGAAAAAAGATGAAATGGAGTGAGAAAAAGTGTGCACGTTAATTTTGATTGACTGAAAATATACTTAATTTCCAAATAAAGCACAGTCAAATCGAAACTAGGTTAGTGGCACAAATCACAATTAACATTCAACGCAGCCATTAACATTCTAGAAACGCAAATTAAGATTTAACATCCTATAAATCCAGATTAACCGCGCATCCGCCGTTTCAACCCTAAAATAAGCTGATCTCGAATCAGATTGAAATCCACGACGCGTCGAGGAGCAACGATACAGCGAATCCACATATCGATAAAGTGTGCAAATAAATTCGCGAGAAAGAAGATGGTCGATGATGCAAAAAGCTTTGAACCAGTGGACCTCAACGAATCAACGTTGAAGCCGAGTCGCTTTTGAGCGACCATCTCTCTCGTATTCCCAAGACACTATCAGCAGTTTCAAGGCAAGTACATCATCCCCTTCTGGGTTTGGAACTCCCTGGGGAGTCTTATCCCAACTTGCCTTCATAAAGGCCCGATCCGACCGATACACACCCCCAGTACAACCTGTATATATATATATATGTATATATATATATATATAGTATAACGCGGAGTCCAGATAAGAATTTCAGGGATGCACTTAGGCAGAACTATCAATAGGAGGGCACAATTGGTGAAACCGTCGCGAGACTCGTAAATTTTCTCCAATTTGCAACAAAGGGGCTTCCTTGTCCGTGGGAACGTGGGGTTATGGGTCGTGAAGAAGCATGGCGAATGGAATTCAATACGCTTCGAGACGCGCTTTAATATACAAGATCCGACCAAATAACGTGTACAAGTGCGCAGGAGGGAATTGATGATGAAAACGTAGAATAAAATTTTCATTCTAAGCATAGTTTACGAAAAGATTGAGTTTTGAAATTTGTCGAGCATACCTGAACTTGGCTAATTCACGCTGAAACTATCGCATTCGTTAGTGCGATGATATTACAATTTTTTTGTTTCCCTGGATTTTCCATGTGCTTTTAACGATGATTTGATAGTGATTTTGAATTTGTTCCTAAAGAAAGTGGATATTTGCTGTATGTTGTTGGGTGATACGATGAAATAAAATGTAGTTGTACCTTGAAAAGAAAATGTGGTTATATCTTTTCGGAGACATGTTTATGGCGAGCCATCTTTATCTCGGGGATGAAAAGACTGTGCTAAAGAATTTGTTCATCTATCCTGGTGACATGTTACGTCTTGGTGTATGTTTCTGAATTTCAAGATTTAAAGGTACTTTGGGTACTATGACATGGCTTATTAACTACAAAATATTTTTATATACAGTAGGTATTTGAGCTATAGCAATCTCTGAAAAATTAAGCACTGATCATATTCGCATTCTGACGCTAAAATTAGGCAATGTTTAGAAAATGAAATTGATCAGTTTGGCTTTTGAGTAATTTATTTAAAAGCAAAAGATGTTAAGAGACTGAACAATGAACATAGAAATAGTTCAAAAATTTCCCAAATCTAAAAATAATAATAATAAGCGTAAAATAAATAAGTAATAAAAGTAAAAATGTGCAAAGTAAAAAAAGTAACGAAGAATAATTAAAAATTCACGAAATTAATTATCGTAATTAGTTTATTTTTCGGTGGAATTCGAAAAGGCAACACACTGATTGGGCGCTAAATAAATTTTTCAGGTTTTATTATTTCGGAATATAAACTCCGTCATCGCTAATTAAAATCTGACTAACTTCTGATCTCTCTGAAACCAGATTATTCAATGTTGATCTCTCCGAACAGTAACTTCTTCAAAGGTTGCTGATTAATCTCATTAAATAACTGAATTCTCAACTGACAACTTGGCTTGTAAGGGAAAGCTACTGAAACGCGGTTGCTCCAATGGATTTTGGTCGAACGACTTCAAATTAAATTCTAAAAATTCATTTTCCTAGAATCTATTTAACTTTACCCTCAATGTTTTTAATCTTAAAGGACGACAAGGACGAAAGTCTCTCAAAATCGATAACTATTATATCTTGCATATATAATATTTATTTACTAGGTACTTTGCATTATTAGCTTCTTTTCTAGGAGTAACTTTCCTTGTGATTAATCTTTTATTTAAAAACTTGTAGTTCAAACAGATTTTCTAAAAATTTACTTTTATTAGTTTTCCATTAAGCCGACTAGAAAGTATTTATTGGACAACTTCATAATCGCTTTTTTGAAACGTTGTCGCTTCTAGTCTCGATCCCTCGAAATTGCTTTTCAGATTTCTAGATTTCTAGATGTGTACAAATAAAAAATGCAACTTGCAGAGATCAGAATATGAATAAGTAATAATAAATTCTTAATGAGTTGAGTATTCTTCACCTATCTTTCATCGTGATGTAATAAATAATTCTTTTCAAATTTCATCAAACATATGTATAACATACAAAATATAGCAGAATATCAGAGAAGGCTACGAATTTTAGGAACGACCCAACAAATCCATTAATCCCTACCTGCCACTATAAATTTCCATTACCCTCTGTCCAGAAGTCAAACAGAGCCTGACCATCATTCTCCAATTCCACTTAAAAACGTATAACTCCCAACAATCCCAAACCGATTATCATCGTCACCATATTACTGCAATTCTGCACAGTCCATACTTTCCACCAAACAAGCACTGGGTAACTTCCGGTAGAACGAATGTCCCATGACGCTCGTGTGTAGTACGTGTGTACGAAAGCCGCAGCGTGAATTTGAAAGCGGGGCGGCGTACAGCACACAGCTCGAGCATGCAAGGTGTAGAGAGACCCCCGGTTAGAGGATGCTCGTAGTTAGCTTCTAATGAGCTAGCCAATCCCCTTACGTGATGAGCATTCGCGACTAGCCTTAGAGAAAGAAAAGAGAGAGAGAGAGAGAGAGAGAGAGAGAGAGACTCTGAGTCGGTTCGTTACAAAAAAGTCACGACGACGATGCGTGCCAGGGCCAGGCTCGTCTGCCTGGCGGAGGAGGCTCGCTCGCAATTACGCGTACTTTGTTTTCGAATACAATTTGTTGTCATTCCAACGCCGCCAGCCAGGCAACGCTCGTTTGTTCGTCCCTGGCCGCTCGTTTTTGTTCGTGTTTGCTTTACTCAGCCTCCTCCATCCTCCGCCTCCGCCTCTAAACGCTTTTATTTCCTCTTTCGCAAGCGACGCGGCGATACACGGCCCGCTTCGACCGCCTCGTTGTCGCGCTTATCGATCCGTACCAGCGACCGATGCACGCGACAACCAAAGCACGCAACGTGTTTGTCGCGCGGACCACGCGACTTTGACGTAAGGAAACGAACGAATTGCGGGTTCGTTGACTTACCACGGAGGAAGAGATCGAAAATCTCTCCGGCGGGGGAGTGGAACAGGGGAGAAGAGGAATGGGTGTCCTTGAGTGCCATCGAAGGGCTAAAAGGTGTTTAACACTAGAATTATTGATTTCGACCTATGTAAATATGATAATATATGTGTGGGAAAGTATAATGCTAGTAGGTTAGGTAACGGTATGATTTGTTTCAATATTAGAGATAAATTTATCTATTAATTAATTTATTTCTTCATTGATTTAAATGGAACTAGATAAAATAACAAAATGAAGAAAACACATATATCGTTCACGTCAACACAAAATTAAGTATGATACTCTGTTAGTATATATACACGCAGTCACTATTCGCCACAAACTACGCTCAGCTCTATGCACGACACAATGATACACTGGTCTTCACACAACAACACTATTTCCGACTCTGACCGTCTTTCTGCCTTACACTTCAGCCTTATCTGCTCTTTCTTCCTATGGCTGTCCCAGGTGACAGTCGCGTCACGGGATTTTACATATCGTAAATTATTAGGATGGGTTTTTTCCATCTGCCCGCGTATGTATATAATGGCTACATCAAGTATTTGAACATAGCCTTGTTTCCCAATAACATTTTTTTATTAGGTTCTATACATTTTATTTTAATAGTATCAACTTTTTATAGTCATGTGAGATTCTTAGATCTTTAATTTTCCTTCCCTATATTAATAAATATTAAATGCCTTCTTCATTAGTTCGACCTTTAGTTAATTCATTTGAAGCTATTTCTGCTGACGGAAATTTGAAATATAAACCTACGATCTCTTCGAAGATGATGAAGCATGAGACATTTCACGTAGCGGAGCTATAAATTACAAATCATTTCGTAAGAGAAACGTTGTACAGAACAATGAACACAATTCTAGACGATAATATTATTAATAATCGAGCTGTACAGGTAGCCGAATGAGAAGCAGCTATTGTAACATCTGCGCTTTTCATCGCTGAATACTGATCGTGACACAACAATGGTGAAAGGGTGTAACTGGTATCCAGATTTTTTGTTTCAATTGATTTATTAAGAGGTTACAAGCCCGACAAGTTTCGCCAGTTGTTTAATATAATGCAGGAATTTGTTCAAGTGTTGAATAATTGCGACGCTACATCGTCACAAATTTCTTGGTATTGAATAATGACAGGTAGAAATAGTTTAGACAGAAGGTAAATTTATGGCAGATTGTCTAATTAAAATACCTTTGGCTAGCTATTAACTTGAGTTATTATATATTAATAAAACTGTAACGTAGTGGTTTACAGTTTATTGTGTGCGAAGAGATTTAAAAATAATTTGAATTATAATCCCATTCCAAAATTTTCAGGAGAATTTTGCTTCCCTCAATTACAATTCTTTTAAATCAAATAAAACGAGACAATAATAAAGTAATGAAGTATAAAACGAAGCGACAAGAACTGTAAATTAATGGATACACATTTTCAAATTATCTGTTTTAAATATCCAGCATTTTTATTGGAATTTTTTATTAGTTCTGAAACGTAACATGTGCAAATGAGCATTTTGTTTCGTTCAATATAATATAATGTTGTACGATGAATTATTTTTTGACTGCAAAAGAATGTAAATTCTCTGTTTATTTTTCAATATTTTGAGTTCGTTCTGAAAATTTTCACTTCTTGTCCTTACAAATTATTTAAAAAATCCATAGAAGTTGTATTTTGTAATGTAATTTAAGTTTAAAATTAAATGGTAATTAATATGGAATAAAAATAACGTTCGATGTTACAATAAAAAAACCACACATTTTCCGATTTAAATATTGTTAAAATTTATACATTTACGATAGCAATGTTAATAACTCTCTCATATCCATAACATGGCACATTTATTTCGAAGGTTTATATAAACAACTTTTTCAGGCAAAACGAAAAACCATTTGCAACTTTACAAAAAGATTATACACACTAAACGCACAATGTTGGCAAAGAAAATAGAGGGAACACTGGCCAAATATTATTTTCCTATTTTTCCATTCTTAGCTCTTGAAATCGTTCTTTGGCGGTTTCGACGTTATTCTGACACACGGCTGAATTATTTCGTCCAATATAAATGTATCTAACAATTTTGTAATTTAAACATTTTCATTCAATATCCGCCATAATCATAACCTTCTCAAGAAACATTTTCTTTAAATTACGCGAACAACCTTCACCTCAGCCATCGATCTCTTCTGCAAAATCTACCGCCACATTCAACATATCTGAAAGTAAAAAGTACGAACTCAGAAGTCTCATCAAAGGCTTCCTACATCACTCTTTAAACTTTACCAGCATGTCCCTCGCAATCTAACGTTCTTTTCGCAATTTCTTCCTCCCTCATCGCTTCGTCAAACTTGGCAAAAAGCAAAAGACACGAAGATTCGAGTTTCTTACGAGAGTACGATATTCGACGTTGAATTTTCGCGTTCCAACGAGTCGCTAGTCCCCCGAAATCACGAAGCTGAAATTACGGCAACGTTTAATACGTTCTCGTCGTAACGAGTCACGCTGATATCTCGAGTAATTTACGCGTTCAACTTGTCCCTTTCTCTTACTTGTCGGCGATATTTAATTCGCGGCGTGCATTAAAGTTACCATTTGAATGGGCAAAGGAGCACGGCATGGGTTAAAAAGCGGCCTACACTGCCGGCGAACATTTATTTCACTTAAGAGGCGCGCTTGCACCTGGCAGATGGTACCCTTTACCCTCGAGGCGCGATTATTTCTAATTAGCGTCGCGTCTTCGTTTGGAAAACGCGGAAGGAGTCGCGAAGGGAGTTTGCTCGAGTTTCGCGGGGATGAAATGGTCAGTTTCGAGGTTGCGAGGTAAGATTATGGCTGTAGAGGAAATGATATTTCCAGTTCAACCTTTTACCGCTCATCTCCGTGTGAGATATGGGTACAGTCAACCAAACATTTCTAACACATATTTTATATCAATAAGCAATTACGTCTGAATTTATAAGAACACTTGTTTTATATCACTTCCTATCTTGCGTTTTGCATTTTATTGCGTTAACTCTGCTGCGTTCTTTCAATTGAATTCGATCGGTTTGTACTTTTCTAGCGTTAGAAAATATTTCGAAATATTGCACAAAGTTAAAAATACAAAAAATTTTAGACTACAACAAGCTTAATCTGGCAAATATTATTTATTTCATTTATTTATTTATTATTACTTAGTCCGTGCCTTTCGGCTTTAGACGAGCTTTTCGGTTTTACATCTCGTTTGACATATATCAATCTTTGACGTTATCTCCTTATTATCTCTACTCTTGGAAAATATTATAAAATATCTAAATTTTGATTCGAACAACAAGTTTAAGTTACGTATTTGGAGGCTTGATCTATTCTTCAGTTTATAGGTTCAACGTAACATGTAAATACCGTTTCCTATAAAATGATAATCCACGCTATAATATACACATTATGATATTAACATTTTCTTCGACAAAATTTAAGCATCTGAAACTTAACCTTTTCAATCTGCTTTTATCCCTCATTCTCATTTCTCACTCTCATTTCAAGCTAAATCTAGTACTGTCGCCCTTTATCCGTCGAAATTCTACAATTTCGTCTAACAGTCGATACAAGAGCACGAACGCTGGAACACACAGTCGATGTGCAAGATGGAACGTGTAAATTCCTTGTAAATTCCCCGTGAATTCCCCCTGGAATTCCAGTATCATCGACAGAATGCGTCAGGAGGGTTCCAGGTCGAGTTCCGCGGGAATTCGAGCTACGTGAATGCAATTTGATTCATAAGTTGCACTCTCGCGATGAAGCGCCCTCCCAGAGCCAGCGGCTGTCGTATTTACGCCCTTCCACGGAGTTTTAAACGAATTTCTCGCAACGACGCTGCGTCGACGCCGGGACCTTATGCCATACACGTGCCATAAACGGGGAACTCGATGAGAGTCCTCGTTTCTCTTTCGCGCTACTGGAAGACGTACACTGCACTGGCTAAGAAAAAGACAATTTCTATGCGAATTTCATGTGAATTGACACTTGCTAAAAAAAATTGTTCTATGAAATAAATAAAAATAAATAGACTCGCGTATTCTAAAATTTTATATAAATATAATATTTTATTAAAATTTTACTTTGTATAAAATTTTGCAGCATACAATGTAACACCTAATATATTTTATCTTTATGGCGAATTAAAATCGTTGTATCATTTTTGCAAAATCTATATTTAATCCAAATTATCCTTTGGATGGATTAATGGTCTCAGGCAAATATTTTACATTTATTATTTTCAGTGACATTTATGTATCATTACTCTATATACACTCTATATACACTAAACTATACGAACGATTTAATTTTTTTAATTTTAGCTGCCGCATAAAAATAAAATGCCTTTCTAATTGACCCTACACTTTGTTGTTGTAAAATAAAAACTCTTAGTTCGTAACTATAACCCAGTCTCTTCTGGCTAAGGGTCAATTTTTTTCCCAAATAAAACAATGATATATGAAAAATCTCTTCGCGGTTTTTTAATAATAACATAATGTAGTATATATATTTATATCATATTCTATAAAATATCTAAATATTCAAAAATAACAAACAAGTTATTAAAATTAAAATTAAGCATACCAATATTGTAAATAATTCTTGTTTCAAGAATATGGATAAATCAATTTTGTATGACTTATCCCGATTTTAAAAGTTCCATTTGGAATGCTGCTTTTAAAGAAAATGTATGGGCTTGTTTTTGTACAAATAATCTTCCATAATCAGCAAACGTAGGAAAACTAGATTTCCATTCGTTATTTCCAATAATCCTGTTTTTACTTAGTATCTTTTCACAACTTTTTGGAATTGTATGCTATTTCAGATGTAGAACATTTCAGTTGTGTTTTACTGTTAAAATGTATTTGTTTCTCTCGTCGGATTTTGTGTAGTTTTTAGATTACAGAGGAGTATTCGTTTTCGTTTGGTTTTTGATTGGTTTGTATTTTTTATTTTTATTTGTTCCCCTTGTGTTTCATTATTCCTCTATTTTTTGTTGCAATTGTTTTCTCTTTTTGATATGTTTCGTTCTTTCGCTGTTTATCTTCTGTTTTTTATTAGGTTGAAATTAAATTTTGCATTTTTAATTTCCTTCGTGCTTTCATCCGAGCTTATAACTTTTATTATTCTTCTACATTTCGTGAAAGCTTTCAGTTTTCATCATTTGTTTATTTCTATAATTTTAAATATATGTTTCTTACTATTTTCCGCTTATGACGTACCTGTCCTTTTTTATTCTTTTTCTTTTTTCTTGTTTGATTTGTTTCCCTTTTCCGTCGTCGTGTAATAAGTTCCTCTTTCACCTTTTGCAACTCACATACTCTTGTTTCTCTTTGTCACCCTCTTTCTACTTTCCCTTCTTTTCATTTCTTTTTTCAAGCTAACTCCTTTCCATCTCTAACCTGCATAGCCTTCGATTCTTCTCCTTCTCTTTTATCGCATCAAATTCCACTTTCAAACCACTTCACCTTATACATTTTCTTTTTCAATTTCTTTTCTATTTTTTTCTTCCTTATAACCAACTTTTTTATCGTGACATTTTATGAATATCGTCGCAATGTTTTGTATCTCTTCTTTCTTTTTACTCTTTTTACTCAAATTTTTCTATTTCTATATTTTTTCCAATTTATTTCTTTTTCCTACGCGTAGTCTTCGTTCTTCCTTTATTTGTTTTCCTATTCTTTTTATCTATTTCTGCATTCACCTTCACATAAAATTAAACTTCGTTTTCTCCATCTTTTATATTTCCTCCTTCGCCTCTCTTTTTCTCACTAAACATTTTTTACTGCTTCTTTTTTCACCTATATAGCTTCTACTTTTCTCAAACTTTCCTTTCTATCTTACTTCTTCTTCCATCCATCTTTGCTTCAAATTTCTCCCTTTTCAGCCTGTTCGACTCACACATTTTTTTCCTCACTCCCTTCTCCGTTTTCCCTTCCTTTTTATCCTTTTCCCCTTTTGAACTAATTAAACTCCTGTTCACCTACATAGTCCACATTGTTTCTCTACCTTCTTTTTCAACCCCTTTCACCTCCTCCTTCATCCACTTTATACATTAAACTCCTCTTCCGATTCTTCTACTCTCACGTACTTTTTTCTCCACTCCTTCTCCATTCTCCCTTCTTTTCAGTCCTTTTTTCCTTTTCGGCTAATTAACCCCCTGTTCACCTATATAGTCTACATTTTCCCACTACTTCTTTTCCAATCCTTTTCACCCTCTCCTCTATCCATCTTACACATCGATATCCTTTTCCAATTCTCTCACGCGCACCTAGCTTTTCCTTTCCTTTTCCTTCAAAGAGCATTTTATTGAAAAATAAGGATATGTGCAAATTGAAAAACATTGCGAATGAAATGTGCCGTTTTCGCGCATCATTGGCCTTTAACAGGCTAACACAACAATGACACAAGATAAATAATGTTTTATTCATCACATTCTGTGTATAACGATGATTCGGGATTTTTCTGCTTTTATTGAGAATTTGTAGCTGCAAAAATGCATGCAACGCATATAACATGCAAAAATATATACAATAAAATGTTCAAGGTAGAGTATTTATTATAATATTCAGCGCATAAAAGAAATTTTTATTTGAATTCCAGTTCTTTGGCTACGTTCGCAAAAATATAAAAATGCATAAAAATCCGCAGTCCAATAATAAAAATAATGCGAGCTAAAATAGCGACTTTAGCACATACCGACTTGATGACAGTGACTGACGAACTCCGCGCGGATCGAAGGGAACGAAAGTTCGAAAATGTAGCAGACGCAAAGTCTTAATCCAACTTATCGCTTTTTCTCTTTCACTTACGTAATTTTCATTCCCCTTCAACCACCTTCCACCACATTCCCCCAAAGCTCCCGATCCGCCTAAACTCTCCCTCTCCTCCGCCTTTCTACCTGTTTTCATCTCTGCCTCCTACACGTACATCGTCGCTTTTCTCTTCCACCCATGCCATCTTCCACCACCTCCACTTTTCCACCGCCTCAACTCATTGCTCTTCCTTTCGTCTCTTACTTCCCATCAACGCGTCAGCTCTTTCTCTTATGTTTCTCCACCCACGCATCCTCTCCACGTGGAGGCATAAGCACGCGGAGCCAGGGCTCTTGCTAATGTAACGTGATCACGTAGCTAGCGGGACCGACAACTCGAAGGCTTGCTGCGTTACGAAGCGGAGGATTTCAATATCTTCCCGTCACTGTGTCCAATATTCCGCGGAACTCGTGCGTGCACGCCGATCGAGCTGATGAAAGGAACCGGTTTCATTCAGGGTGCAATGTGACGAGCAAGGGAGTGGAGTTTTTTCAATGGTACTATTGTTTCAGATGTCGTTGCCGGAGTTCGTTGATTCGTTTCGACGACTGATCGATACAGTGGAAAAATGTTTTTGGGATAGAGCTGGGGCAGGAGAGGAGGGAGAATCTTTAGAAAAGGAGAAGTTTGAGCTGTGGCACTTGCAGATATGGTATGAAATATAATAAATATATTCTAATTAATGTATCTAGAATTTATGTCTATCGAGATCGCAAAAAAAATATGTAGTTGTGTACAAAAAATCATCGATGGCCTTACGATCGATACGATTCAAATTACGTGTAACATATATTTCATCGCAATTCGAACAGACATTTAGGTGGTCTTATGGACCACTCTGTATATCGAATAATTAGTTGTCCGCAAGGAAACGTAACTCACGTTCAATCGAAACAACCCATTGACATTTATCACGGAGAGTATTCCTCTCATATTTTCTCATTGCTCCCCTTGAGAGAAATTGATCCAAGGACCACGACATACTGGAGATTAAAGCGGCCGGATCACGAAGGAAGGGCGAGGGCTAATAAACTTTCCGCGGTATTAGCAGGCGATGGCGATTCTCTCGATATTACGTCTGGTACCGTGGCAGGCCGCCCACGAAATCTTCCGATCCGCATTATCATCGAAGGAAATTACGTAGCCGCGGGTGAAGCGTGTCGAGGGCAACCGGCAACGTATACTACAGCGTGGAATTACACTCTGATTAACGGTATTATTTTTCAGACCGGCGAGAATCGACCGATCGAACAGCTTGCATTGTTACCAGGAACTGGTTCGAGGGAGTCTTCAAGAGCGTCTTTAGTTCCGCGATAATTTCGCGAGGATGATAATGAAGATTCTGGTGATTAGCGATGGGTATAAGTATTTGAAAAATAGATTTTTATACGTGTTATAACACCTGTATCTTTGGAAAGTATTATTTTTTAAAAATAATATTAGAAAAATAAATTGTAATTGTATCATGTATAATATAATTGCCGTATATAACATTATACGTGTAGAATATTATGAAGAAGAGAACAAGTAGATTATCTTCATTTTTATAAGCAATGTTGGAATTCTATGAAATGGAATTTAGAATTGATCTCGATTTAGAAGGACGTATGTACATATCGAATTCCATTCCATCACTAATGATGATGGACAGTATATCTCTCGGTTCATGGGATTTTTCTCGTCGAACAATGAAGGATTAGTTTGAAAAATGGATGTTCTCTGTTTTCTCTGAATTGTGACGATCAATCTCGCCAGTTTATGTAAGGCTTTCGTTTTGATGAATTGGTAATGGTAAATTTGTGTTTTAAAAATGGCAAGCATAGTAGCAATAATTGCGACAGAATGATCGAAAATAATAAAAATTCCTTCGCTTTCCTATCCTTCCATCCTTCCTTTCCTTCTCTCTTTTCCTTCTTTAATTTCTTCATTTTCTCCTTATCCTTCTTGTCCTACTCCTTCTCCATCCAGTATAATCTTTTTCACCCTTTCGTTCCCCTCGTTTGATCATTTATATATATATATATTATTTATATTTATTATATATATTAATTAGTTATACATATATGTATATGTGCAATATAATATAAAAACCTACTCGAGTATGGTTCTGCTCGTAAAGTCGCTTATTAAACTTTCAAATTCTCAAACACATCTGATCTGAGATCTATTTTATTTTATTTTATTCTTTTTACTTCCTTTTTTCCTTCTCTGTCACTTACTTAGTTAATTGATACTACACGAATTTTTAAGCGAACCTAACAAAATGCTACTCCTACTAATTGTAAAATCCCTCTAATTTAAATTTAATTTGTTTAGAACTACGCAGCCTCTAATTTCTCAAGTGCTCAATTCCGAACGCGGCACTTCACAACGACGCAATCTAACCTACTCCAATCAACCTCAATCCATCCAACCAGTATTGAATTAACAATGCCAATCTGCCAAAAGCAATAATGACGATCAAGACTAGCAATCGTCACGCTCATCCTCAGCCATTCAACATGCAATCGAACATTCGTTTCACCGGTTCTCTCGCCCCTGGAGGATTCGCTTTCCCAAGGAAAACGATAAGAGCCTTTTAATACCTAGTCCGCGTTAACGTGGCCAATGCAACGAGGGCCAGCAACACCCCAGCGTAATAACATAATGGTGTGTTACGGGTATTACGCAGATTACGCTGCTTCCGTTCAGTCACGCATGACGAATCCCAATTGGGGAGAGAAAGGGGAAAACCCCTGGCTCTTGTTCGCGGTGTTTATGCGGCCTAGAGAGGGGGTGGCTGTGAGACGACCCATTAACAGATTACTGATTTCATAAAGGCCATGGCTGGCTAATAAACGGTATTAAAACGCAGATCTAGGATGAGTTTCGCGATTATACGTACATAGGGGGTGGTGATTTTCGACGGTTGTTAAATGTTTGAAAGCTGGAACACACCGTGTTACACGACGCTTTTCATACATTCATGGCCTGGCGTATCACTGTTAACACTTTGCCCTCCGCATTTTTCTCCGAGATTTTTTTGATTGGCGACGGCGGTTTTTTGAGATTTTCGTTAGATCATAAATTGTCAAATTCGTCTGATTATCCTCGTCTGATTCATCCGTATCAGTTGGTAACCGTAGCGTTCGCAAAATTCTTCCTGTACTTATTTCAGAATCGTCCACAGATTCAGCTTCACTTTGGATTTATGGTGATGCTATGTCTTCTACTTCTTCGCAATCATCAAATTCAATCGGAACGTCGAACAAGTTGTCCGCCCATTCATCTGGAATAACCGTGTCTTCTCTTTCGTCTGCCATTATCAAACGGCACAAATACTTATAAAAATAAAAAATACCCTTATGTCTGTTAACTTATTGTTACTTAAACAAAACACAAACAGAACACCAACAGTACACAATCAGAACACAAACGGCACCACTCTGTCGTCACCACCCTTTGCGTGATAGTTTTCGCGGGACACCAACGTGGTGTCGCCGGACGGCATAGTGTTAATATCGTTGCACTTTGTATTCTTATACTTAACACTGTTACGCTTGGCATTGTTACATTTGACATTGCTCTGTTGGACATTGTCTTAGGTTTAGGGGTGCAAACCGCATATCTAACAGAAAGACATTCTCAACGTTTCGCTGACGCCCTTTTTTCTAGCGGTCATGATTGCTCCTGATCGGTGATCGAGATGACGTGACGTAGCCTCGATGTTTGAGTGATCAGCTAACAGTATTTCGAATTGGCGAACTGTGTTACGTCTTTTCTGCTTGACTATTGGAGATAATATTGGCGTCGAGGAAAGAGTGATGGTTGTTAACGAGTGTTGGATTATTTGCGAAATGGAAATTGTGAAATGGTTGCACTTTCGAAAAATTTGACAATGATGTTTTCTGTATTGGTTGTTCGTTGATGTTGCAACGATGAGGAATATCGAGTATCGTATCTTACGGGCTGACAGGTTGATTTATATGGGGATAGGTTTGTAATGTACCGCGACGAAAGCTTGTCGTTTTTTTCAAAGAGACAGTGTGAAATGAAGCTGAAAATATTTGACCGCAGATCGGGACCATTCACTTTTTTTTTTATAGAATAACACATATCAATTTAAAATAAGCGAAGATACCTCAGGAAGGAAAGGAAACGGCAGAATGGTTATGAAATCAATTTCAACCGAATGAAAAGTGGAATTACATCGAATAAATGTTCCCCCGTCTGACTGCTCGTCTTTGTCGAAGATCGCTAGAACCGAAGATTTTATATTAATATGAACCCCTGAGGGCTCCTAATGGATGGGAAAATTATGATCCAACCGCGAGAAGATTCATACAACGATACTGCTTAATTGAAGATAAAAGAAATTAAAAGTATCAAGGGAAATACTTTTCTGTTGCATATCGGGTCGTTAAAATAAAAGGATTCCAGATTTGATGATATACGTAGTAATAATTTAAGAAAGCTGGTAGCAAAGAGATAAAAATAATAATAAATCGAGAAAAGAACACAATACGTCACATTCCCTACCTTTAAATCTTTTAATTCATTCGTCTTCCTCATCCTCTTCGAAATTTAAAAAATATTTCTCGTCCTACTATTACAATATGGAATTTATTAAAATATCGTTTGTCTCAATAATTATATCTATGGCGTTTATAAAACTTCGTCATCAGCTACCTTTAAGAAATTTAGATATTCAAATGTTAGTTTTATTTCAATTACGTCATACTCAAAATTTTCTGCGTGATCGTAAAACGATATTAAACTTGGAAAATCAACAAAACTGTACTTATTGTATTTTTCTCGCGTGATCTTCGATTATTATGAAGTTTCTAACAACACGTTCCTTAAATTCTCATTTTTTAAACGAACATCGACACGAAAAATGGTAAACAAACTCTTCCACCAAGAATGTGAGCGTTGGCCTTCAAATTGTGACGTAACCCAACCCTTTCAACGTAGCGCGAGTTTGGTGGCACGGAGGACACTGGCGATGGTGGATGAGTCTGAAAATGAAATTCCGCGGAGAGGCGAATTCCATTCACTTACGTGTATGCGCATGGAAAATCGAGTAGAAAGGGCAGGCCCTTCGCGTTTACGTATGCGTTACCGACGTCGTGAATTTGCGAGGGGAATAAACTGCGGGTCGTAGTTAATTAAGCGCCGTATTAATTAAGACCGGCCTTAAGGATTTCTCGCGAATGTCCTGTATTTAGCCGTGCCAACCTTCGAGAATGAGTTTGCTACAAATGAGAAGACCTCGATGTCGTGCTTTAGATGTGGATTAAGTGCCCCCTGTTCCATAGCGACACGTAACTTAATGTTCTGGAATTTCCATACTATTTTATTTTATTGCATGATATTTCTACCAAGTTTTATTGGTAAAAAGATCATGATACGTCTACCCAATTTTTAAATAAAAGTAAGATTCGTCGCAAAGCATTATAATTTTATTATTTTTATTACTTTCACGATTCAACACCATTGTTACGACCGTTCGCGGAGAGACGCGGTCGCGAGTAAACGCGTCAACGAGAGTCGTAATTTCTCGTTACGATTTTGATAATCGACGCCACGAACCAGTCGTTCCCCTGTTTCGATTAGGATAACAGAGGTGGTTGAAATGATTATGACACTGAATTAACAGGATTAATATAAACTTCTATATTTAACAATATTCACAACTATCATCAAAACGTACAAATAATATCGTAATGACACAATTAGTTATTGGTATAAATTGACTCGACTTTATTGTAATTATCGACGTTTTTGTTTCACAAAGCGACCTTAATGTAATTACTGCTAAGCTCTCGATGCATTCGATTTGACTTCTCGTGTGAGACTGATTGTCCTTCGATTTTTTCCTTTGTCTTCTCTTGGAGGCGACCCCCACCACGATCGAGTCTCGTAACCGTTTTTGCCTATGCACACGTATGCCACATTTTTGTGTAAGCAAAATAACGGACCAAAGACGAATCGAAGGTTCTAGAACTCGCCGTTTGATACAACTATGCGCTCATCGATACATTGTGTATATGTGTTTCGCCGGTCATGTAAGACGATCTGTCTGCGACATTGTAGCGCCAAAAGTGACGGTTAAAAACGCAGCCTATAGTAAGCCTAACTGGGCGTAACAACCATCCTTCGATATCATTTCTACGAAACTTTTTTTGTTGCAATAAATTCATTAATGCAAAATGCGAGGTTCATCTTTGAAACCTAAATATTCCTCTTTAAGCCTTTGAAATTGAAGCAGATTCTCGTCGAACATACGACGTAAGTAAACAACCGCGACCATAATTCTATTTCTTTTGTTAAAGCTCGTAAGATATACAGTACCATAAACGCACTTTCTCCAAGAGAACGTTTCTTACATTTTCTCTGCTAACGAACGAATTACTAAATTAGTAAATTTCTCATTGTCGTCGCAAAAATCGATTTAAAAATTTTATTGCCGGAAGAATTAATAATATAATTGACGAATTAGGGTGTAACTTAAAAAGCAGTTCACGCTGCAACGCATTTTTACGCAACACGCATTATCAGAATCGACGAGAGGATGCGCGTAATAGTCGTTAAGCACGTGGAACAATGGTTACCATGAAGACGATAAGGGACAGACTGTATGACCTCGATCGCCAACTGCACATGCAACTTGTATGCTGACATTTAAGTCGTGGCATGACTGCAGAAGTCGTGCCTCGCGAATATGCAACTAGATCGGTTCCTGTGATCCAGAACATCGAGAGCTTGTCCTAGGGCAAAGGAAGAACTTTCTTCTGCATTTTATATGAAAAAGAATTACACACGCTGTTAATCCTTGACGCAGCTATAATTTTATTTGTGGAATTTGATTTTGTTCGAAAATTTATTGCCACCAATTTTTTCGCAATCGTACAAGTTGGACAGATAACTTGGAAGTGCACGAACCTACAAATGACGTTGGTCGATTCCTCGAGGGAACGTTCAAGCGGTGCCAGAAGAAAAATCCTGACACTTGCATTATTTTCCTGCAGCCACGGGAATAAGCTTACGAATGCGACTTCGTGGAAGTCGGAAACTTGGAAAAAAGCGTCGAATGGGGCAGGTCGTAGGAGCAAATGGTAAGAATCAGCTCGAGGTGACTGGAATATCGTGGGACAGTTTTCCAATAGCGTGCATTTCCTCCACCAAATACACTGTTTCTAGTCCACGTATGTGTCAGTTGGATATGACACGAGTGTTGCATATATTGCAAACTGTAATATGTATTCTTAAATATTTGCTATTATTCTTTCGCTTCTTGGAAGCGCTCCTTCGTGTTTTATATCGAATCGTATCTTTATAACTGTAAACACTGCGATACATTTGGAAACGTTTTCGTACATCTAAGTATGTTGAGAGAAATAAAAGGAAAAGAAATAAATAGTAAGGGAAGAGTTTCAGAAAAAATAAAAACTCTATCGAAGATATGGATATAGTCTGAATACTAGGAACCTAATAACATTTACTATATTAAAATATGTAAATATAAGAACGTAGAATATTTTAGCCGCTTTCTCTCTCGTTGGAAAATATCCAGAAACTACTATGAGTTCTTCTGTGCTTCAATTTCATAATGAAATATTTCTTATGCCAAAACCATGAATGTGCAAATTTTTATTTTTCAGTAAAGAAATTGAATATTATCTTTTTTGTTCTTAATATAAATTCTCTGGTGTGCTGCGGCCAGGAGAGTGATAGAATTATTAAATTTGCAAAGAAGCACTTATGATATCTACAATGCAATGCAAGATTAAGTGTTAAATTTCATATATCTTATTAAAAGTCCAGGTAAAAGAGCGAGAAAGAAACGAATATCCTGTTGACCAAAAGTTGACTGTTTCATGAGCACACTTATTACAATAGACCACCTAATCGTGGACTGTCCCAAATGCAACACTGAAGCTCCTTCTCACGGATAACTTTGAAGATGAAAAAATCCACAATTTGTTAAAATTTATCAAGGAAACCTGATTATTCAATATGATGGTGTAATATAAAATACAACATCGTACCCTTTCCTTTCTCACGGTGTCGCTAACAACCTTGTAGGTGACGCGACATTAAACCTCAATTTAACGTAAAAGAAAGAAAAAAGCAAAATGGAAAAACCAGATACAAAGAAAGAAAGCAGATACAACAGGTGTGAAAATAATTCAGCAGCATCCTTGAACGAACAGCGACTACATCGGCGCCATACCCACCCATCGCGTCGTCTTAGACCGACATAAACAGATCAAACCGGCTCGTTTCGCCAGGAAACACATTCGCATCGCTCCTTTCCGCCCACGATTTGTTTTCTATCGAAGCGGCCGCGGCTCGATATTTTTTCCAATTTTACCACGATACCTAGGTATCGAGTTTCACGAGGAAATAACGCGAGCCACGCACATTTCGAAAGACGATTCGCCAGTTTTGCGTTCGTCGATTCGGTCGATTCTTTTTTTCCCTATCCGTGACAGGGCGCGGGGGTGGGACCGTTCGCAGCGGCGTTCGATGGCAAATTGGACGTGGAATTTCATTTCACCTCGGATGAGAGGCCGCCCGGTACCGGAAAGGAAGGAAAAGCTTTCCGGAAGAATGCAATATTCCGCCTGGCCAAGAAGACAAAGAATGTCATCCGCACGCGAAACTGGATACCCAAATGAAATTCAATATGGCAACGCAGAAATCATCTCCCGACCCTCGCATCCCCGCTGCCAACGCCTCGTGTTTTCTCTGCATCACTATGGCACGAAGCGTGCTCCATGACCGCGCTTGCACATACCGTGGGGATGCGATTGGCGCATGGGTTGCATCCGACGGGCTTTATGAAACCGATTCACCGAGCGGATTCTTTATGGAAAGCGACCTTCCACTGGCTTCCACGGACGATTCGCCAACATTTGATGATGCTGATATTTGGAGACACGCAGGGTAGAATAATGTATCAGGATTGCATGGGATGAGCCGGATTTATATGCGGTTTCATTGTTTGAATATTTTTCGCGGTGATATTCTGCCGTGAGCTTCGCAACGTAATGAGTTGAACTTTTATTCAACGCACTTTCAAATTTTCTATTAATGCATAAAAATTCGCAGTCTAGTAACGAGTTGTATGTGTTTCGTCTTATTATTCTACTATTTAACGTCGCTATGTATTAGAGTAACAGGTAATAAAATGATGTGTTATAATTTTATGAAACGAATTGGATATCTTAAAGCTCTTATGATCCTTTGCGTTGCGGGAATTCGTACGCTAAAATGATGTTTTATTTGCTTGAATAATTGGATATGGAACAACAAGTAAAACAGATAAAAGATGGAAAAATAATTTCCCGTGTTTCGATAGATGAAACCTAAACTGCAAAAAATAAATACAGATTCGTGAAAACATACGCAGCCCAAAAAACAAAAGGAAGATAGGAAATCTCCAACAACTACGATATTCGATAAAACAATCCCGGAATAAAACCAACCGTCCATACAAATACATGAGTCAAAGATTTTTATATCTCACGTATTTAATAAAACAGAAAAGAAAATAATACATCAATACACAACAAAAATTAGGTACATACGAAAAAACACATACAACCCCGAGAGAACGAACAAACAGAATAAAGAATTCGTTTACCTCTCGGTTAAATTTGCAAAAATGTCTCTAGTACTCACGAGCTGTTAAGCAACGCTTTTTCTCTATCTGCTTAATTCCTTACTGAAAATTATGACAATTCCTTTTAAGAAGGAGTTAAAATCCATCTCCGAATTAAAGTCACATAATGTTAGCGCGACCAAAGATTTCGCAAATACACATTAAAGAAGTCGTTAAAGAAAAACTAAAGAATCAATTTATTTCTCGATGGAAATATCAGTAAAAATATCTTCATTACGCATCGATATTCACAAATTATTATGTCGTACTTTCCCTGCGTCTGTTTACCCTAGAATGAAAGTAAAATTTCTTAGTGAAAATTATGAAAATTCCGTCTAATAATTCCACCATCCCCGAACTACCGCCGCGTAATGCTGCCAGTGGCAGTAAAAGCGGCTCCGGAGAACCCTTTAAATCACGTCATTTTGTTCCCAGGCAAAGTACGTTTAATTATACCCGTAATCTCCTTGACGTTGGTCCCGCAAAAATTGATCGCCTTTTCCCCGGCGATTGGAAGAAACGTTAATGGGGCTTCCGTGAGCAATCGACATCGTTTCACGTTTCTTCGAAGCCTTTCTTCTTTTGATCGTAAGACACTGGCGACATAATGGTGCCGTACCACCGACACGATCATAATGCTGTTCGATTAATTAGCATAGAGAACGACATGACAGCCAGATATTAATTTTCGATATGTTCGATTTTCAATTTCAAACTTGGATCTTCTGGTTAGTTAATTGGTCGATGTTGAGACATTGCGTCTCCTTTGATTGTAACATCGGAGAATGATCCTTGAACAGCGGATAAAGTAAGTAGCTGTATTATAGGAAAGGGTCGTCGTAAAGCTTTATGGTGGAATTTGTTTCATTGATGTCGATGTGGGTCCTGCTTGGATCGTTCTCGCGTTGAGATCAGATCGATTTGAATCTCAAGGACACTTGTAGCGTAGAGGGGTTGAAAGAAGGACCTTATTAGCGAGCGACGTGCGTTAGCTCGCAAAAGTATTCTAACAGCTCTAAAAACTTTTCGTGCATGTACTATACAGAACATTTTGAAATCTCATTAGCACTGTAACACAACTGTCGCGTTTATACTGGTAACATTTGAAACGGATGAGAAAATGCATATAATTAAAAGTTGCAAGATGTTTATTGGGTGCCTTTACAAAGATCAGGAAAATGTTTGAACAATCCCATTATTCGCTATATCAGTAAATATGTATAACAGTACCATATGTAATCTATTAGTTCGACTGTTATTCTATATCCATGACAGTAATTTAGTCACGATCAATTCGGAATTCATGAAATGAAAAATTCTAATTCTAATTATTTAATTATACTTATTTAATCTATAATTGGTATTAACGAATGACAGGCAAGAAAATCATTATGTTAACACTAAACCTACCATTGCGGTCAAATTGACCGCTTTCAAATTTCTACACAAATTTTACCATATTTAAATATTATCATATCGCTTCCTAATCTATGACTTTTCATAAAATATGCATACAATGTATTCTTCGGTATTTATTTCTAGTTTGCTCGTTTTTCTAAGAAAAATTTGTAGTCCGTCCTGCCTATTTACTTATCTTATTGTATATAAGTATACAAGAATTGTCAGTAGGTTTAGCGTTAAAAAACCAGCATAATTGCTATGTTTTGTATGAGATCGGCAAGTCTTCTGAAAGCTAAACCGACCATTAAGCAATCAACACAATGAACTTTTTATACGTGCCACCTTAACAGGTTTCAACACATATTTAAAAGACAGACGTCAAATACCACAGAGTATTAAACTAGAACGTGTGTTCGACACAGGAGCCGCGTTAACCTGAAAATTGACAGAGTTTGCTTCACGAGCTCAAGAATTCATTAATCCGGTCGTTTCGATACGGCGGTGGTACGGGCATTAAGGAAACTTATTGCAAGGAGCTGCGGCTGTACTAGACAGTGCGCATTTACCAAGAACCGCAGACTAATACCTACCGATCTACTTAATCCCTGAACCCTTTAGGACGTCAGTGCGCGGCGCTAGGTAATTAGCAGGCCCATCAACAAACAATGGATACCAATTTAGCCAGGATAATGGTGCGCAGGCAGGAAAGATTATCCCTTCTATCCAGCAACATCGAGCCGTTCGCGCGACGCGAAGCGACGCTCCGTTGAAATTTGCCCGTGTTGATTGTGTAGATTCACCAGTGAAAGAGCCAGTATCGTGTTTCGTCTCATGGAAAATTTAGGCGAACCTAACTCCGTTCTGGTTTCGTTGGTTGGAAAATCGGATTGGATCATGTAGACAAAGGTTTGAGATTCTCTTTGAGATTTGGAAATAGGAAATAATTTTGATGAACGAATCGAAAGAATTGGGATTGGTAGTGTGTAAATATATAACTGAAATTTATTGTATCGATCGAAAACTACTACCCTAACAATCTTTAAATACAAAATCTTAATAGGAAATGAAAAACGTTACTATAAAATAATAATAATAGTAAATTGAACTGGGTTTTACACACGTATTGTACACGTAACTCGATTGCCTCTCTCAGACATAATATTTTGCTTATTCCTAAACCAAATTATACTGTAAAATAATGAAAAGATAATATTTTTATCATTGCTTTGGAAACATGAAGTTACATAATTGTCTGACAAGGAAGATACCCCGATTATTGCTCGTTAAAGCAGAAGCAGGAAACGAACTTAATTAACACTTAATAAGTTAATGAACGCGGCATTGCTAGTTAGGCGAATGCACGATTCAATCCGAAAACAACAAAGTTCTTGTCGCTGTTATCGTGCCAGCGCAGACCGTGCTTCCTTCCTAATAGCTACAACGTTCTATAATTAATTTCAACCCTTCCGGGAATCCATTACCACGTGCATTTGGTCCCACAGATATCATCTGCTATGTAGCGAAACCACGGTCCATCGAGAGCCACGCTGTTAGATTTCGCGAGCTGTTTCATTCGATCCTGATGCATCCCTGCAACGTCGTATCGTTCGAATACTGTCAGCCGATCGACCGATACCATCTGTTGTTTTAATTACCAATAGGAGAATAGAATTTCAAGTAATTGGCTGGCATATCGATTAGGAAGCAACGTTTCTCGGATTCGATCGAATATTTTACTGGAATCGTTTCTAGGGATCAACTACCACGACTCCTGGTCATCGAATTTTAATCCTGCTGTATCTAATTAGTCCCATTATATTTTTTCCACGTTAAAAAATATCTCAAGCCTAAACAAAATATGTAAAAATTGTTATTGATATGCACGACACAACAAACGTTTAAATATTCCACTTAAATAGATGAAGCGATTACGTACATAAAAAAAAGTTGTTCAGAATAATGGCCTTGATAACGTATTTCAAGAGCGAAAATCGAAATCGTCGAGGAGACCAAGCTTCTAAATAATTCATTAAAACTTAATCCTGCTATATGTAATTACTATCCATTATATTTTTTCCACGTTAAAAAATATCTCAAGTTTAAACAAAATATGCAAAAATTGTTATTGACACGCACGACACAACAAAACGTTTAAATATTCAACTTAAATACATGAAGCGGTACATAAAAAAAGTTATTCAGAATAATGACCTTGATATTTCAGGAGCGAAAATCGAAATCGTCGAGGAGACCAAGTTTCTAAATAATTCACTAAAATTTCTGGAATAAAAGCTACTGAAATTTATAATGTATGAATTTTCAACTTTCTTTTATCGGCTGTTGTAAATTGTTCCGATATCAAAAACCTCCGATTCCCTTCGATTTCCAATATTTTCAACATCTGTTAAGTTACAGCAATGACAGAGCGCCTACGTGCCTTGGGTTGTTTCAAAAATCGGCGACCGCCGCTCCTGGTCCCCTGGATTTCCGGCCGCGCAGGGACCTCCGATGGGTTACACGCGATGATTCAGTGGATCCCGTCCGGAAAACGAGCGAATTCGAAATGTTGTGCGTGCCTGGCGACGATAATGATAAGCGTCAGCGACGCATGAACCTGGACACACGGCGATAAACGAACAAACGTGGCACTCGTTTCCAGGCTGATATAGAAGACCCAGTTAAATATCGTTGACTGATAAAATAATCGAGTTCGGCAACAGATATTTGACCGATAAAGCGGTTGAATATTTTTTAGTTGCCACTTGTGAGTCATTCGAGCGAAAAATGATAGCATCGTGCGTGGCTATGTGCCTATTAAGATGATGTCGATAAGCGTAATACATTTTGGACATTTTCATGGTATAACAGAAGTACTACATTTGAACTATTTGCAATTGGCGACTGATTTAGGACGTTAAAAGGAAGAGCTCGCATGTCTAAAGTTGGCACTTAAATATGATATAAACAGTCTTTAGCGCGATTTTAACAGTAAACCTACCACAGCGGTCAAATTGACCGCTTGCAAATTTCTACGCAAATTTTACTATATTTAAACGTTATCAAATCGCTTGCTAATCTATGACTTTTCATAAAATATGCATGCAATATTTCCTCCGATATTTATTCCTTGTTTTTTCGGTATTTATTTCCTTTTTTTTCTCAAAAGCGGTCAATAAGTATACAAGAAGTATCGGTAGGTTTAGTGTTAAGTAAATAAACATAGCAAAGATTACATTGATATATCGTACATTGTATGGCGCGTGAAAATCCGAAATCTGTCCCATTATTTCCTTTAAGCCGTAATTTTACTCTTACCCTTTGGAGGAACACGGCGGATGAACGCCGCTGGCGAAGCTTATCCGCGTATGAAACAAGGATGAAAAGCATCGTCCATCTACCCTGTTCCTCCAAAGTGAAACGGTGTAAAGTCGGATTTAGCTAAAATCTACCATTTCGAAATTGCAGGAAACTATAGTAGCTTATTATTTCGTCTGTGCCGTCTTTGTCTTCCTCCATTCGATCAAATATATTTAGTCGCCATTTCTGATAACTCCATTTAAAAGATAAAAATCACAGGGAAGTTCAAATATTTCAGTTCAACGATCCCGCCGTCGTCATTGTTCTCAAACGAGCATAGAACCGTCGTCAAGTATCCCGCGCAGCGCGTCTCCTCGTCATTCTACAATGGCTTCTTCAGTTTTCCGGAACATCGTATTCCAAGAGGAAGCCCGCGGTGATTTCTCTCGGATGTTTAGTCGTCCGAGTGGCCGTAACTCGTCGATATGAGAGCGTAGGAGGCGGATCTCCGGCATAACGTGAAACAAAGAACATAATGTTTCTGCATGGTGGCATGGCGGCGCGGAGCACGAGAATTAAACTGGTCGAATTTACTGGACAACGGAGACGAAGATAGTGGCTTAAGGCTCGAGCTTTGCCCGGTAAAATCTCTGGTTACGCGCAGATGAACGGGATATCGGGTTCCAAGGCTCGATGTCTAATTACCAAGGGGGATGTTTTAAGTGTCTAGGCTCGATGATATCAGTGATGAATAACGGAAAGTATCACCTACACTCGCGAGATACGAGGAAAATGGTTTAATTGTGATCGTTGATAAGATGAACGGCATTGGAACGGATTATCGATGAACGACTACTGTTACGACCGCTCGCGCAGAGACGCGGTCGCGAATAACGCGTCAACGAGAGTAGTAAATTCTCGTTACGATTTTGATAATCGACGCCACGAATCAGTCGTTCCTCTGTTTCTATTAGGATAACACAGGTGGTTGAAATGATTATGACACTGAATTAACAGGATTAATATAAACTTTTATATTTAACAATATTCAAAACTATCATCAACACGTTACAAATAATATCGCAAAGATACAATTAATTATTGATATAATTTGACTCGACTCTATTGTAATTATCGACATTTTGTTTGACGAAGCGACCTTAATGTAGTTACTGTGAACCTCTCGATGCATTTGATTTGATTTCTCGTGTGAGACTGATTGCCCTTCGATTTTTTCCTTTGTCTTCTCTTGGAAACGACCCCCACCACGATCGAGTTTCGTAACCGTTTTGCCTATGCACACGTATGCCACATTTTTGTGTTGGTAATATAACGGACTAAAGACGAATCGAAGGTTCTAGAACTCGCCGTTTGATAACTATGCGCTCATCGATACATTGTGTATATGTATTTCGCCTGTCATGTAAGACGATCTGTCTGTGACGTTGTAGCGGCAAAAGTGACGGTTAAAAACGCGATCTATAGTAAGTTATAGCCTAACTGGGCGTAACAACTACTTTGTTTGCTTGTATCAATGATATTACGACTTTTTAAAATAATACTCGTATTCGCGAGGGGTAGATTGGGGTTAGGTAAATTCTCTATGGAGACGTTGTTGGTGAAACTAGCACCTTCAGATTTCGACAATATTTGTGTATGTTGTAAAATTTAAGATTTTAAATAACTTTTTTCTATACATTCTTGTATAAGAAGTGTATTCGCCTAGTTTCCGAAATATTCGAGAAACTGCTGCAGCGACTACGCATTTTCCGCGAATCGCACTGGTTTTTTTTCAAATGTAATCTTTCCAGACAGCCTGAAAGTTCATTCTTGGATGGAAGAACTTGTCGAAAGACTATTCCTTCACCGACACCGATGATTTTTGAATATGATGTCGGAAGCATGATTCTAGACAACCTTTTGTATACATATAATCGTCGGTCGATCATAGTTTCCGAGATATTCGAAAAAACTGCCGTTAGTAGCGCATTGAATCCTGTCGATACGTGTGTTCTAGCCACAAACATAGCTGACATACGTTTACCGCTTCGGACCGCTTGGCGATCTGTTTACGTTCATCAGCCATCGATCTCTTTATCTTTCTATCATATTTGCATACTTTACGAATCTAAATAAACAGCTTCTATGAAAATTTCATTCACAACTGCATATGCGAGTCTTCCAATTTGTGATCCAACGCAAATTAAATGATATACAGGGTGTCCCCAAAATCGTGGTACAACTTGCGAAAATAAGTCGTGCAAAAAAAATTACGTCTTTTTATTTAATTAATAATTTACCAACTGCAAGTTTCGAGATATGAAACTCCCATTGTATTGTATTATATTGTACTCCAAGGATAATAACAATGTCGAAGAATTAGAAGCAAACATTGTTTAAAAAATGTGCTTTAGACCAACGCAACGAGGGAAACCAAAGGAAAGCACCTTGATCGACCATATGTGACCATACTATTAGGTTATCCCAAAAGTTTTTTTCGCTTTATAAGGAAACAATAAACGCACGACATTTTTTGTTTTCTATTATTTTACTGAATCAAGTATGATCCATCTTGTTCCGTTTCTATTATTACGATCATACGTAATTGGATAAAATAATATGAAGCAAAAAATGTCGTGCATCCGTTATTTCCTTATAAAACGAAAGAAACTTTCCGGACAACCTAATAGAAGCGAAGTCTTGTATATTTGCTCCCTTTTCCTCCTATTTCTCCTAACGCAAGCATTAAAAGCTTCATGTTTGTTAACATGTTCACTGCCATGATGGTTATTGTTGGGTCATGTTACTCAATTTTTTGGAACGATTGAGACAAAATAAATTTCATGGATTGAAAAACTGTCAACGATGCGAATGATTTAAATAACACACACACACACATATATATATAAAATAATATATATAAAAATAAGATATTATAGTACAACATATTTCAATCTATCGCTGCTCTCAGGGCAAAATATACAAAATTCGCGTGGCAGTAAACGTATTATCGAGGAAAGTTATGCTTGAAATAGAAATTGAGGAGAATTAGATACGAGAAGAGGTATTTCGTAGATTGACGTAGATAATAGAAGATAGTTATGTGAAAGTGTAGAAGCTAAGTTAAATTGAAGTTTAATTAAATTAGATGCAACTTTAAATTTCGACGAGGTTCATTGAGTTATGCAGGTTTAATTAAATTATGTCGCGTCAGTGCTACGAGAGACGGAGTTTCACTTTAATGGGTTTAAAATCAAAATGTTAGATTCTTCATACTTTATACTAGGATAGATCGTTATGCTATTTGTCATAACTTCTTACTCAACTTTTGATTAGAAGCGACAAGAAGGCAACTTGATTTAGATCACTTGACTGGATCTAACAATTTTCATACTGCTTTAAATAGCGGCAAGTGTACGTACTGATTTTCTTTTCGAGTTTTAGAATTCTAAAATATAAAATGAAATATATAGTAATTTATTATTGATTCGAGATATTT
Source organism: Bombus confusus (assembly GCA_014737475.1). Classification (NCBI taxonomy): domain Eukaryota; kingdom Metazoa; phylum Arthropoda; class Insecta; order Hymenoptera; family Apidae; genus Bombus; species Bombus confusus. The sequence goes on from JACXIV010000044.1 coordinate 217,264, forward strand.
CATACTTGATAAATAAAATCAATATCATTGGAAGCTATATACATAGCAATCTTATTAAGAAAATATATTAAGAAAATAAGTAGCTCCTTTTTTATTAAGCACTTTTAGAAGCCAAAGGATAATTGACTTTTTGTAGTCTCACTAATTTTGATTTAGCATGCAGTTAACGTTCAACTTTTATTTTTCCAGTAAATTGTTTGCAGTAAAGTCCAAATTTTCCCCACAAACATAAAACCAAAGATAAAGAGTAATAAATACCGTGATTTTAACATGATCAAATTTTAATTAATAATCGTCAAACAGAGGTCAAAAATACGTTCGGAGTTGAAACGCTCTAAACGATTAGACACAGGTCGGGAATCCGGAACCGCGAAATGTTTACAGACGCGGGCATGCAATGATCCACGTGGCATCAAATGCGAGTGTGAAACCGGTAATTAAATCGAAAGAAATTAAACGAACGTCCACACCGTGTCAGCGTTACTCGTAATTAGTATTTTAATTGCCACGCGCAGCCCGGTGGACTGTGTTTACGAGCAAAAACTGTCGCTGTTCTGTCCAATTATTCATGATGGTACATATTGCCCTCGATAATTATAGGTCTCCAGCTTAAGTAAACGAAAAGATTTGCGTTAACGCGTTAATGACGATTCGATATGTTAAAATATTTAACAACCGAGAATACGTGTCAATGTAGACCCACTAAGAGATTTTTATCTTTTTTTTTCTTTTTATTGGTTTTATCAAATGCAAGGTTGGATTTTATTTTTAGCGAACTCAGTATAAGACTAAGAAATCCAAATATGACCAAAGAAATTTCTGAAAACATTCATTTATCATAACCAACTATATTTATTTAACCAACTATATTTTTTTGATTCAAACTTTTTACTTATATATTTATATGAATATAATATAATATTATATATACTTATATATTTCATTATAATTAACATTTAAGGTCACACCAACTTGGTTGTTCACGTGTGCGCTGTAGGGCTACGGAAATAATTTTCGAACGCGTCATTTGGCGCAATTAGCGGCTGATAACCGAAGGCAACGGTGCCATTTATCACCGGAATGATAACAGACAACTCTCGTGTACGACAACGAACTCGTTCATTCCGCTCTTTTTCATCACGCGACGTGATCGCCAGAGTGATGAGTTAATTGTTTCAATCAGTATGGACGATATCTTTATTCTCCTTGCTAGTCGAAGAAGAAGCGGAGGGAAACAGCCAAGGAACAAGTGGCCGCCTACTCGCAATTAAAAATCGCTAATGAGACGTATGCAAATACCGGAGGCTCGTTAAAACTTCCCTTTCCTTTGTCCCTTTTCTCACCAGCACCAGCTGCTTCCTCCTAGTACTCGAGTATCCAAACGAATAGTTCTACAATTCTTCGGACATTCTTTCCCTTCAATTCCAGCAATTAGCGACGTGTAACTGCTGGAAAAGATTTCCCAACGATGGTTTCTCTTTTGTGGAATGGAGAAGTTCAAATTTGATGGAAGGGTGGAGGAAGAGCGTGGAATGGATTGAGTAGGTTTTAGTTGCGAAAGTAAGGGGATTGGTCATGGTTGGAGGGTGTTTCAGTTTGTCACTTAAAGGGAAAAGCGAGACTGTTCTTTGGATAGGCGGTAAAGGAAGGATAGGATGAAGTATCGAGTCAAGTTGGAAATAATTTAACTCTGTCTCTATGGAAGAGTGGTTCCACAAATGGAGCTTCAAAATAAATGAAAACAAATCTAGTCACATAACCTTTACGCTGCGAAAACAAACCTGTCCACAAGTGACGATAAACAACATTCCAATCTCAAACAAAGAGTCAGTCAGATATCTGGGCATGATTCTGGACAGAAGAATGACATGGAAACAACACATAGCCGACAAATCGAAGCAAATCAAAACAAAAATAAAAAAATTCTACTGGCTCATTGGCCGACGTTCCAACTTAAGCACGCAGAGTAAAATAATGATATACAAGGCCATATTAAAACCTGTCTGGACCTATGGAATCCAGCTATGGGGACCAGCAAGCAATTCTAACATAGAGATACTCCAACGACTACAGTCGAAAACACTAAGAACCTTATTAGACGCACCCTGGTACGTTACCAACGAAACGATACATCGCGACCTCAAGATACCCACAGTCAAAGAAGAAATATCCAAATTCAGTAATACATATAGCACAAGAGTTAACAACCACCAAAACCCTCTAGTTACTCAATTACTTGACACGACGGATCAGATCCGCAGAATAAAAAAACACTATCCCCTAGATTTAAGCACTAGATTCAATTAGAATCAAACATGCAATAAACTCTTTATATTCATGACATTGTAACACGCCAGAAGAATTTATTAAAAATTCTTTCATAGAATTGTTGTAATTTTCTCAAATAAATTAAAATAAAAAAAAAAATTTAACTCTGTGCAGGTCGTTGGTATAGAATACACATACTGTGGTTCATACATTTATCTTCTAATAAAGTTTTTTTGTCAGATTATATATTTCGTTTTTATAATTTTTTGTAACCGTACGAAAGTACCGTTAAACGAAACTAAATTCATTATATCTAGATCTAATTGATTAGTATATAAATTAAATGGACGTACTATATAACTAATACATAGTATTTGCAATATATGTTACTAATTTATAGTTACCTACTTACATTGAAATTGTTGCAGACGATAATTTGGAGAAGATAATCATCATATGTTTATACCACTCACCTGTAACAAAAAGAAAATAGATTATCTTAATTATTTTCCCACAGATGTTGCAGATATATTTACAAATCTATCGATGTTTGCCTTTCATAAAGCTTAGATTTCAAAACGACGATACCGCGTATTAAATGCAAGGTAGCTCCTCGCGTTCATTATTGTAAGATGTTTATTAGCACCAGTTACCGTTTTCGAGCAAAGTATGCAGAACATGTAACAACAAATCGAAACCTAATCGAAATCTCAGAAAATCGTCTTTAACAAAACTTATCAACACTCGATTTATTCCATTTCCAGCCGGTTAGTCCATTTCCACAGAATCGGCAGGAGATTTCCTGCGACATCTGTGCTCCAGAAAGAAGGGACCCGACTTAAGCATCTTTCTATCGAAGAAGATGGACGGACGAATACGAGAAAAGAAAACAGAGCGAGAACGTGGGAGGACGGAGAATGAAGTCGATCCCATCGAAATGTAAATTCACTTCGCGTTGCCGGGCCATTACTTAAAGAACATACGGCCAGGAATTCCGTTTCGAGAGAAATGGACGAAAGAAATTAGATAGTCCTCGGAGAATCCCATTACACCGAGCGTTCGCCGCGAAATAACATTCCACGGTATGCAGCTCGCGAAATGCAAAGCTATGCTCCATCGATTGCCTTCGATTTCTATCCGTATCGATGTTCTTCTCTTACTTTGCACCGAGTCTTCTCTTTGTCTACGGACTTCCGGAAAATTTGCTGCAACTTCACGAACATGAGAAATCTTCCGTCTTTTGTTATCGGGTGGTGATCGTGGGATTATTCGAGAAATTGAAAATGTTCAGTCGAGCTGATAGCATCGAGTCTTTTGCTTTTTTCTCCCTTTTATAGAATTTTCCCATTTTGGGGGAAATGTTCGAAAGAAGTTTGTATATAGCTTGGAGCCTCTTTTAGAACGGATCACTCTTTTAGCAACGTAAGGATAATTGTGTTGAAAGAACAAATCGGAGAGCCAAGATAGGGTTAAATTAATTATAAGTTTTAGTGTATAACAGATTGTGATATGGCAATTTTATATAATAGATATAATGCAATAAAATAAAATAATTGTAACATAATATATTATTGTTAATTGTAATTAGGATGTATATGAGACGTTTCTTTAAGCAATTTCCTTATAAATGTATTGCGCAAATGCAGAAAGAGAAAACATTTATTTGATGTATTGAAAAAATACTAAGTTTTATCGAAAAAATGTGCCATTGAAAGTTCATCTTCTTTTCTAATTTTTGAAGAAATAAGAACAAAATGTTGTTAAGAAAGGGAATGAAAAGTAGTGGCATAATTTAATCAATTTCGTTATAAGTCAATTAATGCAAAAAAATGTTCATCGACATAGAAGCGTAATTACATATTTCTATTTGCTTTCGTTGCAGCAGTAATCATTTATCTATATCCCTTCAACATACTCGATATTCAGTGCCCAAATAATTTAAATTTAATAACGATCAATTTGATGAAATATCTGCAATTGCCAAGATACAACACGCAATATCAATAACCGAATTTGGAATATTTAATTTATCTAATGCTCAAACAGAACCTCGAAACTACATACCACACTTTATGATGCGCTCACGTTTCAAGCTTCCAGAATCCAGACAGATATATATTCCCTCGCGTGTACCACCATTTTCCCTTCTACCTAATTTTCTTCAACATCGCCACGCAACGTAACAAGAACCTTCTTAATTAATTAATCGAGCTACAAGTATCGAACGTTCAAAATTCAGTCAGAAGACAGACACTGATGCCAGTCTCCAAAGGGAAACTTGGTAAATGATTCTATCGTAGCTTCCGGCTAATAACGTAACGATGGCTAACGTAACAATTCGCTTGCTTGGCAAGAAGAAAAAGGGTCTATGATAAGAGAAACAGGATTCAGACGGTCGTTGAATGTGGTCCCAAGGACGAAGGATCCTGGCAATGCGTTATCTTACCCTGAGACGCCGGTCGAGCGCACCAGAAGATCGTTTAGATAACGATCGAGAGGTCCGGCAGGAAACGAAGAGGAAGAAGAGGGTCTGAGGACAAAAAAATGAGCAACTCGACGTAACTGGGCGGACAGCCATTCGATCTGCCAGATGCCCATTCTTGTTAAAAATCTTTGCTTGGTATAACTGAAGACTATATGAATTCCGAGATCACGCAACTTTTATCGTTATATATAAATTACTCGCATTACTGTTTTCACTTTACTTAGACCTACATAATAATATTTTAAATAAAATTTTTTACATAAAAATACTCACAATTAAAATTATTCATATAAAAATACTATCACTTAGGTATTTTTAACGACTGTTAAATGTCAATGTTGTAAAACAACGCATGGAAGATGCTGGTGATGATTTCGTAACCATTAATCACGCATTCATTTCAGTTCGAATAAACCTCACGCCTTAAATTTCACCACACGCGAAGTAATTATGCGTTAATATTGATTTCCAGTAAAAATTTGAAAGCACGAAAATATTCGGTCGCTTATCACCAGAATTTACTATTAACATACTTCCCATATATATTGTCTACTTCTATATGTATATCTTCAGATCCTTTTCAAAGTTTAATAATATAAATCAATATAATATAATCACCAATACTTTCTTTCATTAACCTACTCGTCTATTACATCTCTCAAATTTACTAATTATTCCCTCTCAACACTCTTCACTTCTGAAACATTTTAAAATCTGTTATTTAATCTAATACCTACGTTTGCCTTTATCTTTATATAGTAATAATAATAATAATAATAATAGTTTATTTTTAGCTATGAAAAGGGTTTACATCCGTTACTTTCATTTGCCTTGAACTCTCAGACACATAGCCTTAATTCTCCATACATATATTTACACACTGATCTTACTAACTATTCAACTATCAACCTATCTACTAACTATTCACCCAATTGTAACTATTTAACTCTTCGTCTTTGTGTAAATTAACGTAGTTGCTAATGATTGTACTGCCTTGGTACAGGGTGTTGAAGGAGTTAACACTTCTAAGAAAACTCTACATCTGATCTGTTTAGTTTTCTCAATCACTGAAGCCATCGAGAGTGTATAGACGATAGACAGGCGACCATGGCAGACCATAGACGACAGACAGACGACGATGGCAGACCATAGACAATAGACAGGCGACGATGGCTTCGGGGAGTCAGTTACTAGGTAACACTGCTAGCGTGCGGATCTGGACCAGCTCAAACTGTATTCATACTTGTACATACACTTCTTTGTTAAATATATTTTTCTATCTTACAATTTATCCACGCGTTCCTCTATTCATATAATCAATAACCACAACATAGGGAAATTTTACTTGAAAAAAAATCTCTAAAATTACCTAAAGCTATTAACTCGTTTCTCAAACATCCAGCTCGAAGTTAAAGAAACACAAAGAGCGGAAGTAGCAAAGGACGGAAGTGGCAAAGAATGTAACACACGACTTTACTAAGGCCAAACAATCGGCTGGCCAATGGAATGTAATCCCCGGTCGAGCTGTAGCAGCACGAAACCCTTTCGGGATCCTGTCCGCCCCCTCGCGAGATCGATGTGCTCGGATCCTGTTCTCTCTTCCGGTCGCGTCCAAAGCAGCACAGGGGTTGTCTTTGCGTTAACTCGACGCGCAGTAAACATCGATGTCCCACGGAATTGTTGTCTGAAGCTGTTTCCACGGGAAACTATCCCCGCCATCGCGGGGTTGGTTGGCCGTCTACATTTGCGGTTTGCGGCCACGGAATGGTCGGGACAGTTTTATCGTTATTGCAGCCTGCCGTTCGTGGAACATGGAACGTTTCCTCCGAACGATGGTGTCGGCTGAATATGGATGATAACGGAACGATTCTTTCGGCGAACGACGATTTAGAGGCTGTTCGATTGGAAAGCTTACTTGGAAACTTGGTACGAACGGAGGGAGGATGAAATAACTGCAGGTAGAAAGTGTAATGTCTTTGTCGCATTTGGCGAGCGATCAAGATTTCTGTAAATTTCGATATACAGGGTGGTTGGTAACTGGTGGTACAAGCGGAAAGGGGGTGATTCTACGCGAAAAAACAAGTCGAAAATATAGAATAGAAGCTTTTCGTTTGAGGCTTTGTTTTCGAGAAAATCGACTTTGAATTTTCGCTCGGTACGCGTGCACTTTTTTATCGCGTCTCGTTTTTTTTTTTATTTATTTATTTGTCTACTTTACAATCAATTCTAGATAAAATTTTAAGTAAGTTATGCTAGCGTGTTACAATGTCATGAGTATAAAGAATTTATTGCGTGTTTGATTCAATTGAATCTAGTGCTTAAATCTAGGGGTTAGTGTTTTTTTAGCCTGCGGATCTGGTCCGTCGTGTCAAGTAATTGAGTGACTAGAGGGTTTTGGTGGTTGTTAACTCTTGTGCTGTGTCTATTACTGAATTTGGATATTTCTTCTTTGACTGTGGGTATCTTGAGATCGCGATGTATTGTTTCGTTGGTAACGTACCAAGGTGCTAGTAGTGTTCTTAGTGTTTTGGCTTGTAGTCGTTGGAGTATCTCTATGTTGGAGTTACTTGCTGTTCCCCATAGACGGATTCCATAGGTCCAGACAGGTTTTAATATGGCCTTGTATATCATTATTTTACTCTGCATGCTTAAGTTGGAACGTCGGCCAATGAGCCAGTAGAATTTTTTTATTTTTGTTTTGATCTGCTTCGATCCATCGCGTCTCGTTATAACGGATCTCACTGTAAATCATTGTCTCGATTGACATTATGTTGATAAACACTTCCAATGTGACCGAAGTGTTTTCCTACCTATTAACTTACAATCCGAATTTTTTATTCTATATTTTTTTTATTCTTATTTTTTTTATTCTATATTTTCAACTTATTTTTTCGCGTAGAATCACCCCCTTTCCGCTTGTACCACCAGTTACCAACCACCTTGTATATGTTTCAAAATGTAATCAAGAGAGTGAAAAGTGGCCCACGAAAGTATTCGGAGACTTATCGCAGACCTCCTTTATGAATATATTATTACGCGCATTATAGGAAACATTTTGACATTTCATTAACACTGTAACGAACTATGACTAAATACGTTAAGATTTCTATAAAAAATTACGAATTTTTCACTTTAACCACTCTAATAATTCTGATATTAATGCTAAAACAACTTCGAAGGTACAATTCTTTCAACGTAATCTCATTTTAATACAAGATACACTTTTTCGAGCAAACGAAATATTCGATCATCTAATCTAATCCATAGAAGAAGATAAATAGCGAAGGAAAGAAGAGAAAGAAGGGAAAGAATTTGTACGATTTCAATAATCCTTGGTTTCAGTAAACCTCGTTCATCGATGTTCCATTTTTTCCAGCCATGAAAATCACAGTTTATTATCGCGCTGTCGGCAGGCTGACGATTCCTGTGAAATATTCATCGACACAGGTCGATAAATTCGCCCTCGGCGCAACAGGTTAAACGTAGAAGCTTCTACTCGCTTACACTTACCCTCTTTCCAGATCAACGTAGCTATAAATAATTAACCGTGGTCCGAAAATCAACGTTCAATCGTACAAAACAAAGATTAGAGTTTAGATAACGCGTTGACTGCGGCGATGGGCATCGGTGACCCACGTTGCTTTTCGGACGATTAAAATAAGATAAATTTCACGAAGAAAAGATTGTTAACAATGCGAATTTATTATGACTTACACCTAAAACAATTAACAGGTCGGTACTCAAACACAGACGTTAGCCTGTGCTCACATATCACCGTCATAACCTCCAAACAAATTATACTTGAACCTAACTTTAATATCAACCGAAAATATCAATGTTTTCAAAAAATCATTCTTCAAATTCCCAGTTCATTCGGCACTCGGAAAACGTAAAACCAAAAGAAGAGACGGGAAAGCTCAAAAACCTCCACTTATTCTGTTCGAATGGAAGGCTAGAGTTCCTTCTCAAACAAAATATATCCTCGAGGGAACGAGAACCGGGGAATACAGTTAAAAAACGATCTCCGATGAATTTCACGAAGAAAAAATTGTTAACAATGCGAATTTATTATGACTTACACCTAAAACAATTAACAGGTCGGTACTCAAACACAGACGTTAGCCTGTGCTCACACATCACCGTCATCACCCACAACCTTCAAACGAATTATACTTGAACCTAACTTTAATATCAACCGAAAATATCAATGTTTTCAAAAAATCATTCTTCAAATTCCCAGTTCATTCGGCACTCGGGAAACGTAAAACCAAAAGAAGAGACGGGAAAGCTCAAAAAGCTCCACTTATTCTGTTCGAATGGAAGGCTAGAGTTCCTTCTCAAACAAAATACATCCTCGAGGGAACGAGAACCGGAGACTACGGTTAAAAAACGATCTCCGTAAATCTCCCTGTAGAGTTCGGCGTGCTCGGATCCCTATTCTCGAAAGATAAAGTCAATACGATAAAAGGAACGAAGTTCACGAGCATAGAAAACGTCACGAAGAATGCCGATAAACCGTCATCGCCGGTGTCTGCTATTGTTCTTGATCGGATCCAAGTTTCCTAGCTTCTACGTTTTCAGCGCTGTTGATCCACGTCCTTTTCCTCGGGAGACCAAAGCTGGAAAACGAGCGAGAAACCAGAGAGCAAAGCAGCTTCGTATGTCGCGTCGATTCGTCGCGACGTCCATGGAAACTCGAACGAGATTTCCGGCGGAATGGTGTACGCTATTTCCTTCCCGATCAACCTTCGAATCGGCACAAATTTGCGGCACGGTTATTGCATTCAATTGCTTTCGGATTATGCTGCAGGACTTTTGAGAAATTTTTCAACAGATACTACGGCATCGAGCTTTTGGAAATTGGGAAGGTAATAACTAGATTACGGATTTTGATCGATTTATAGGAAATTTAAAATCACAAAACATTCAAAGTATGGTGTTTATTACGATATTTAGCGAACGAAATAAATTTCTATTAAGTTCTATTTGGTTAATTAGATTGAAATGCCTAAGATTGGCTTTTATATCCACTATGTTAAAGAACGGAACTGCGTAATGTAAATTGGCTGAAAAATTGCAAGTAAAATAAGAAGTAAATTTTTTAGAAGTTTTTCTATAAAATCTAGTTTGGTACTGTTTCTGTACTGTAGAATATAAGCTGACAGAATATAATTTTTGGTACCGTTCCTCTTTGGAATTGGACACGAAGTGCTTAAGAATTATTTAAAATTTCAGTTTTATGTATATTTATATTAAAAATCAAATACATATCGTATAAATTCGTAGTAATTCGATCTAGAAGTTTCTGTGCTAACATCAAAATTTTAGGCGAATATCTTGTAAGATTTCCTAGAATGTTTGACTTAAGCGCATCTAGAGTTGGAATTTATTTGAGTTGTAAATGAAGTTTCTCTGAATCAAAGGAGGTTGAAAAATTCTTTGATCGTAAGATGTTGATGTTATTCAACGTGATTAAACACGATCCGTTTAAATTATTCTAATTTCGAAAGCCCGAGTAAAAAATACAATTCTATCGCGCAAACAAAAATAAACAAAGAGATCTTTCTCTTCTTCTTCTTATTCAGAAAAATAATCCGAACTTTCTGATAGTGTGAAAGATCGAAATAACCTTTTGTTTATGCGAAGGAAAAGTATCATTCGCGTTACATTTACAAAAATGTCAGCGACATGTTTAACAAGACTTAAATAATAAAGAACTAATTAATAATAGATAAACGAAATAGTGGAATTATATGCAAATAATTCGCAATACAACAAGTTACAAGTGTATATTTCGCAGAGATGATATTGAAAATTTAATAATCCATTATGTTAATAAACCTCCATATTGTAAATACGTATATGCTTAAAACCTCTATTCATATTGTATATTAATTTTTTTACTAAATATACAGGGTGGAGCATTTTAACAGGCCACCTGAATAACTCGCTTGTATTTGAAGATAGGAGAAAATGCATTAAACCAAACTTACTTGGTATCGGGGGGCTCATAATCTGGTATTACCAATTTTTCTTTAGATGAAGGCGTCAAGGAGATACGAAGGTCAACTCTGTTTTTTTTAAATGGAACAGTATATTTTTTTACTTACATTCTGATAGAGTGTTTCAAGGCGAATACAATGACCTATTATGAAGGTCATTCAAGGTCACCCAAAGTCAACTTCAATAGAAAATAAATTGTCTCAGAGTACTCCTATCTTCTCTCCTATCTTCAAAAACAAGCGAGTTATTCAGGTGACCTGTTTAAAATGCTCCACCCTGTAAATGTTCCTCAATAAATACTCAAGTGGTCTTCTTCGGCCGAAACACCCTGTATAGTTATTAAACTCAGTCTAATCACCGTGTAGAATTCAAGAAGGTATCAACGTTCCTCCGGGAACTGGATGGGAGATCCCGTTCCCGGAAGCAACACGGCCGATCGAGCTGTTTACGGGGATGTCATCCGGTTGCGAAAAAGCAACACAGATAACGCGCCGTCGTCGGCGTTCCGCGAACGTTTAACGCGTCGCATTGCGTCGTGGGGCCACCCGCGGCGATCTACGACGCGATCCAGAGTTAATTTGTCGCTTGATCGCCGATTCGTGGCACCCGCGGGATTTCACGGGACGCGAAATTCGCCGACCTCCGGTACTCCATAAGGCCCGACGCGGTTAACGAAGCACCATGCGTGTCCCTGCCGCTACCCATCCCCTTCCAATACTTCAAATACGATCGAGTCTAGTCGCTGCCAATATCACGATGATTCATCTCGCCGAATTTTACATTTTATTTCATCAGGAAACTTGCAGGAATCATATTTGAGAATGCGATAATTTCAATGATCTGGATGATGGCTGAAAGTAATGTGAAAGTAATGCGAAAGTAATGATTTGGAAATTTCACGATGACGTATTTTCCATGTGATTTTTCTATGATAATGCCACTTTTCAGGATTACCTCGAAGAAAAAAAACCTCTTCCGAAAGTACGAACTATGGAAACACCATAAAAACCATATAGCCAGCACCCAAAGCGTGAAACCTATCCCGTTGAAACTTTTCCATAATCATCGGCCGAGAATCGTCTTCCACCCTATTCCAATTAAAAGATCTCAATTTATCCGATCCAATCAGAGGTCCTTCTTACGAAGACAATTGGAAAAGAGTTTCCCCGTAGAGTAGGAATAGTTCCATTCAGCGGGAACACGCGTCACCCCCATAAACCACCCCCAAGGGAGGCGGAGGAGATACGGTTATACGCCGTTCGATTGCCGCAATTGCACGGACGGTCGTTTCTTCGTTCGCGACCGTTTCCACGATGCCAGTAATTCGATATTTCCGTTAGTTTCGTAATCCTAGATTTTCCGAGCCATCTGCCACCCCCGGCAGCAGCGAGGTCAATTCGACAGAGGGTGTGAGTTCATTTTCGCGAACCCCTGGCCGCTTGCGCTTTCCTATTTCTCCAGCAATTACTGTACGAACGTATTCGTACGCGGAGGTTAGGGGAGAAAGATCGTCAGAGTTCGTTTCTTTTGTGAAAAAGCGAAGACAAGAGGGTTGGCGATGGCAGTTAACGTGGCGGCCTTGCGTAACCCTCAGGTTTGGGTCGATGACATAAACTGTAAAATTGCCGGTAGGACCGTTCCGAATACTTTGGTTCTTCTGGAATTCATTCATCCACACGGTGCGTGCTTTGCGAATGTTCGAGATGTCGACTTAAGTCCGATTTTAGAATTTATTTGGATTTTAGAATTTAGATAGAAACTATTTGGTTTGGTAAAATTATTAAAGTAATCCAGCACATTTGACACATTGTTTAAGTCTATATACGCATTATTATACCGTTATACATATTATTTAAGAAATCTATAACGTCCTCGTGCTTCCAATTAAAAAACGGAATTGTTTGTTTTAAAATCAAGTTGATTTAAATCTTGAATTTAATGTCTTTACTTATTTAATGTTTTTTACTTTCACAACTGCAAATTCGAAATATTGCAACAGTCGCAATTACGATTTACGGCAAAAATTCTCCTCGCATTATGAGCTCTGTTGCAGCACAGTGGAGACATGTACTCGGGGATTTCTGTCGTTGAGGAGCGCCGTGAACGGGCCACGGTTGCTGACGCGCAGATCGAGAAGTATAAATCAGGATCTAGGCAAGGTATCAAGGACGCGGGACTCGGGAATCTTCTTAGAGCAATTTGTAATACAAACGAGTCGAGCAGCCGAATAAAAGGTTCGTTTATGAAACGTGACGAAGCAAAATGCTCCCCCGCTTCCAGTTACGACAAAAACGATCAACATCTCAGAAAGCGGAAAGAAATATAAATTATTGGAGAAATAGGTTGACGAAAAAGATTAACTCGTCGCGGTACAGGTTAATGGTAGAAGACGTATCTTCGTGTAGCTTAATATCACTACGAAAAGTAATCGGTCGTTTAGATTCCTTTTTTATGACATGAGAATATGTTTGCATAGCACAGGTATTAACGTGTGTAATAAAATTATAAAGCGTTGCGAAAAGTTACGGAGAATAAGAAAAAATGACAGAAGACAGCAAAGAACTACGAAAATTGAGAAAACCCGCGAAACATTGTAAACGTTGCGAAAATTGTCGGGAATCGTAGAAATGCTAAAAAGATGGAAATAAATTTCAGAAAATCACAGAGAACCTTAAAATATTGAAAAAATCGTGGAGAAGCGAAGAAGAGAGCAGAAAATTGCTAAGAACCGCGAAAAAGACAGAAGACTCTGGCCAGACACAAACTGTCTGTAGGTGTTTGGTCGAGCGAGGCACGACATAGTCGGTCGCCCACGTCGTTTTCGGAGTTCCTGGAGCTGGGTGACAAGGGCCGACAGGATTTAGGATCACCAAGATCCCGAGGCACGTGTAATCCGAACCGGTGCATCGAGTCACGCGATGTAATCGCAGCGTTCTTGGAGCATGCGAATTGAATAAGACTTCGCTGCGTCTACCCGTCGAGACTTGGGACCTGACCTGCCGTGACTAGATATTACACCGGTGATTTATCGTTCCTGTCGTGGTAATGCTTAGTTTCCCTTCGTTTTTCTATCCATTTCGCTGCTTATTTCGTGTCGTCGTTTTTATTGTTCATATTATTTCTGCGAATATCTGGAAATAAATGAACAGTTAAGTTTCAAACGAAGAAAATAGGTTTAAAGAAGTGGCAGCTATTCTTTATAGCAGTACTAGCAGTACTAGTAGTAGTAGTAGTATTTATTTATTAATGTCTATTAAGTGGTACATGTAATATCTGCTCGTAAGAAATACTACTTTATTTCTATCATAAATAATTTATCAATTCGTTTGTTCCTGCTTCTGAGGTCCATTGATACACTTGGCTACTCGTTACGTTGATTGCGAAATTTTAACAAATTTTGCTTCGCCTAATATTTTGTATTATAGGACATATATGATACGAATGAAACAATAGATTTGTAATAAAATGAGTAAAAAATGAAAGCAGTGAAAGGCATTTAATTGCAAGTGTCTCAATGCATATTTATGGGTGGTGCTATATGTATGTAAATTATGGTATTTTAAGATTTACTACTACAAGGTGTATATTGTACATACATATTTATTGAAGATTTTAGCTTTCTAGGTAGCGACGGGACGATGTTTAATTTTTTCAAGGGAATTTTCGGAAACTTGTTAGAATATCTGAAACTTTGGTAATACGTATATATGTCATTTGAAATTTTTAACTGTTTGAAAATTGTATTATGTCGATATAATGAAACTTTTCGCACTTTGAGTGCAATCAGAATCTTTTTTCTGAACTTATTGTTCATAAATTCTGTTAATATTGGAGATTTTCTATTTGAGATAAGAGCTGCTTAGTCAAAGCAGAGAAATAAATTTAAAAGGTCGTACATAGACAGAAATAGCACGTTTCGCTATAATAAGATCACCGCGTGTCATTAATTTACATTTAAATAATGTTTCGGGTTTCGTAAACTTAAATAATTAATTGCTTCTGTACATCTAATAATTTTACTTTATACTTACACGTCTTTTGAAAATCCAATATCGCTTTGAATAACGATTCCAAAAGGGTATATGAATTTATCAAACATTAAACGGTATAATGAATAAACAATAGACATAAATTAAAAGGGGTTTCGGCCAGTGGAAATGAATTACTAAATTTATGGATGACGTTAACTGGCTACTTTATTGATCAATAAATTCAGTTAATGCGCGTTCTTCGAGAATTCGCGAATCTCTTTATTCTATTTAGGAAAACTGGGGATTATCTCAGCGGAATTTATCTATTTTTTATTAGTTCATGCCCACAGCGTATATTCGAATACAGCACATAATAGCTTAAAATATTGTCCGATTTTTTCTCTTTTTCGTTCGAATGAAACGTTTTAACATTAAAATCTCGTTTTTAAGAAAGAAATTTTAACGAAATCGCGTTGCTAGTCGATCACGTGCCGTCCTTCCAACTTGGAAAATTAACAGTTGCTGCAAGATTGATAGAGCATTTGTAAAACGCAATCTTCTCGATCGTTCCAAGCTTTTCGGCCTGTCGAGCCTCGGATTCCAGATCAAAGGAGTTCCTTGCCTCGATTCCTTTAATCGAGACGTGCGATCTGACGGGTCACGAAACGCGAGTTTTTACGTCGACTGGAGCCATGTAAAACTCGAGCGCTACCATCGTTTCAACCCTTGCGATTAAAATACTCACTACCTTTCAGTTTTCTTCGTGAGAATTTTATAATTCGTATGACTGACTCTTCGAGGGTAACATGATCAGTCATTAGTTCAGAAAAATTATATTCTTTATCAGAATTTCTAATTTATCTTATATTTATATATATTATGTTACATTATATTTATTATTATATTTATTACATTTATATGTATTAAAATTTTAATTCATTCGAACAAAGTTTTTAAACAAAGTTTTTAATAATATCCGATAAAGTCATATATATATACATATATATATAAATTTATTGAAAATTAAATTTTTAGCCCATCAGGTATTTTACGTAGATTTCGAGTATAATTAATTTATTAAAATAAAATAGCAGCAGAGTTCAGTAAATGTAGCAAAATCCACCGCTAGAAGCGTGAAGAAAAATCATGCTGTTTCCTCAAATCGCGTTACGCTCTCTGCGTTCCTTTTGCCTCCTCTAATTTATTGTTCGTTGTGTGCATTAGCTGAAAGTTTCATTAACTCCTATGAATCCGGGCTGCATGTGCCAGGTAATTCCGCGTTCCCGGGCCATGCAATTTATTTTCCATACAATTTTCATGGGTCCTTAACGAGTTTTGTGCTCGCGACGTGAATCGCAATTTAATTTGCTCGCGATTATTACAATCAGTCTGCATTACCAAGAATATGCCACGAGCCTTTTGCAATACTTTATCGCAGATGAAAAATTAGTTCTCTGATGAACTTTTTATGACATTGGTTTTACATCACGAACTACACACGGTCGGGAAATTTTTTTGGTAGAATATATGACGATTTATTGAGATAGAGCTTTCTATGCTCTCGTGTTTTCAGAATATTAAACAGCTTGCCATTTTTGTAAAAATTTCTCACAGTGTCAACAAGAACTTTTTGCACTCTCCTTTTTTTTTTTTTAATTACGAAAGTAATGGAAATTTTTGTGGACTTTTATAAAAAGGGATGTAATATTTTTCTTTTTCTAAATAATTGCGGACGTCTTTCTTTTTCAGGGACTGAATAAATTTTATCACCACTTTGAGAAACATATATACGTTTTTTTATACAAAGGTATGAATCATATATTTATATTACGCTATAAATTGATCTAAAGTAGTTGGAAAACAACTTTAATTATAGATTTCATACGTAGTCCTTTAAATTATGGTGCTCTCATACAGTATGTATTTTATATATAAATATACCCAGTATATACTCAGTATCGAATGTACTTTCAGTATAATGTACATTGAATACTCCGTTATCACACGGATCACAGTTACCTAATATTCTCTTTGGAGATATCAGAAATCAATTTACGAAGAATCATTATCGTAAACTGAATATACAATTCTAAAATAATTTACTGACTCTATTATGATGGTGTATAATTTAATAACTCTGACATATTTTGCAAAATTGTACAAGTATCTTCACAATATTAACTTGCACAGGCAACATTTTAGCATTAATGTCCTTACATGAAGCCAGTTTTGCACAAAACGAAAATAACAATTAACCAACTAATTATATTCCAGCTGGGTAAAAACGAAAAAGTCTTTCAAAAACTACTGCAAAGTTCTATTTGGAAAAATTTTACATTTTCGTTCACTTCAAACGCTTTCAAATTCTCTCATACTTATTATTTATAGACTCTTACACAGAGCTTTCAATTCGATATGTCCTAAACAGTCTAGAATTTAATTCTATTAAATCTGTTACATCGAACTATTACAGATCTATTAGAGATCTGTAATTATTACAAATCTATACGCATCTATTTAGACATACATTATATATTCTCTCAACTCGGTAAAACAAGAGACGATGAATTCCATTACATATATAAAATTATTTGCAGTCTGCCAAAAATTCCAAACTAAAGCTGAAACACTTTGCCTGAAACCTGAACAAACATTTGGATATACACAACTGATTCTCAGATCCATCCAAACAACAATCAACGAACTTCGTCATGAAAACAATGCGACTCCGAGTTTCGAAATCCATGAAACGTAACATAAATTTAAAAAAAAAACACGGTCTTCCAGAAATTCCAAACTGAAACTAAAACTCTGTCAGAAATCTAAATAAACATTTAAACATATACCAGTCATTCGGTATTGAACTCATCCCAACAATAATCAGTGAATTCTATCACGAATATAACGTTACAGCAAATTCTCAAACATAAATAGCTAAAAAAATCGCGGCCAGCCAAAATTTTTCGACTAAAGTTAAAACTTCCTGCCCGAAGCCCGAACAAGCCTGCAGAATTCAGACATCCAGCATGGATTCTGCCTGAAACCTAACCCAAACCCATCCGAACAATAGTCAACGAACTCCATTATGAGCATAACCTCAGTGCAGTTCCCGGAATCCATGGAATACGCGACATTCGTCGACGAATCCACGGGGAATGGACGTTGGCCGTGAAATTCCCTAGGAGCCGGTGATCGTGACCGCTTGTCCGAAATTGCTGCGCTTGTGATCGACGGAATATGCATTCCACGCGGCAAAAAATTGCATCTTCCGTGCGAATGCGTATGCATATGCATACGTAGGCCGGATGGCACGCAGGAAACGCGGCATTGTGTGTCCACAGGCTTCGTTTCTCCACCTATTCTGCAGCAGCCAGCTTTTAATTAACTCGTTTTTGTTTGTCCGGCCGCGCATGCTGGAATTCCCGAATCGGCGTGCACGCGAAATTGCATTTTTCTTCGTCGTCATTCTTCGAGCGCCAACCTGTCGCGGCTATTCCCGGGAAATTGCACGCGGAGAGCGACGGCATTTAATCGAGCGATTGGACGTGATTATGAGTCGATATACACTTGCAGGAATTTTTATTGCGCAAGGTGACAACGCAAGGTTATAAAACAGTTTCGCCAGCAAATTAAATTATGAATAAGTGTTGAACCATCAACTGCTTGTCGTTGATTCACAATTATGATCTAACAATAAAACGTCAATAGAAATTCTTCGGCTAAATCAGAACGTATTAGTCACGTGTTAGCGACTGACTGGTGCGTTTGATATTTGAATGGGCAAGTTGTTTAGAAGCAAAATCTTGACATTTAAAAAATATTTGTTTAGTTGTTATGTTAATTTAATGTAATAAATATTAGACTACATAGATAGTGTTATTACCATTTTTTAAGTATCTAGGATGGTGGTGAAACCACATATTTAATTCCAAGTTAAACGTAATTATAATTTTGATGCGGAATTGGTTAGCAGCATATTGTACTTTAAAGATACTCTTATATAAGAGACAGGAAATGTAAGTTATGATGTTTTTAACCTCTGACCTTCATCTTTTACAACTGGTAACTATATTTAACCGTAGATATTAATGTAAATGTAATCACGAATAAATATTTGAATGAAGTAAAAAGTTAGAACCTAATTACGCGTTAAATACGATTTCTATAAATACAAATAGTTATTTAGGTTTAGGTTTAGACCCAATGTTTTCAAATAGACTCAATGAAAACTTATATAGATTCCGAATTTAATTCGCGTGATCCTTCGAAGACGGTTGCACCTAATAATAAACATACACACGATTCTTGCCAAAGAAATCTCGTTTGTTTAATTTTAAAGAATTTTCATGTTTCTTCGGTTGTGAGTAAATTTTAGTTAAAGTGACAAGAAACATAAGAATTCTTTGGAATATTTCCTGGAAAAATAAATAAATTGATTTAGTTAAAGTATTGAATTTTAATATGTATTAAACATCTCTGTTATTAAAGAACAAGCATGCAATTATTCAATTTTCTATCTTTTCATTGCACTATTCTTGTTGACACGTTCCTTCAGAAATGAATCCATTATGTAAAAACAGAGTTGCATATATCTCACGCATTCGAAATCGCGCACCGAAGTTCGATTCACTCCATGAAATCGAAGATCTTCAAAAATTTCGTTTCATATTTGTGATTCTCCGGATTTAGATCACGTTTTGATCGGTTTTTTACCATGTTTTGTTCCGAAGTTTCGTGAACATTCCAGTTCACCTGCTCAGGGCAGATTTGCAAATATTCTTTTCGGAAAAGGAAAATACTACAAAAATTAAAAAAAGAAAAAACTGATATTTGTAGATCTTCTCCGGGGAAGTCAATTGAAGCGAAGAAACGACGTTCGCGAGACTCTGGAACAAAGCGCAACGTACTAATAAAAATGGGAGGAGGAACCACAAGTACGTCGCCTAATCACCATGAAACTTTAAAACCTAATGCTGCGTTTCACTTTCGCTTTTCCGCTTTGACCTGTCCTCTACGCTCACTTTCCAAACACTTTCCCCAACACCCACACACGGCACATTCGAATCTCTATCTGTTCCTCTATCTCTCTGTCCCTGAGGAGTCGGAGACCGGAATAATGAAGCTCTTCACGGTTCTCCTATGCCGCAAGCGGCACTTACTCGTCGACAGTCCAATTTATAATAGACTGGAACAGTGGAACACCAGTGTGGATTTAACTTCTGAATGTAGGCCACCCAGTGACATGTGGACCCGCGTCCGCATCGCGACTGTCCGTTTCTCCTGAACGTCGTCCAAACTTTTCGTTTGGACCACCGGATGATTAACCCGGAGGCGAGGGATCGTGAATGATGGACGAAGCAGCTGCGTTCAGATTTGACATATTTATTCTTGAAACTTGTACGTATATTTACGGTAATAGATCTGATTCGCGCCGTTGAAATTAGGAGTTGTTAGAACCAGACGGTTTGAGTCAGTTCGAGAGTGTTTGCTAGGCGCCTTCGTTTTGAAGTTTCGTGATGGATATTTGGAGAACTGGGTGGTTTGAAAGTGGTGGAGATTGGGAAATTGGCGAAGGACTAAGGTAATTATTGCTTGGCTCGAGCGATTCTTATGGTTGTTCGTGAGCGAGATTTGTTAAGATCTATGCTAAATGTGAAGTGAAATAAATACATATTTTAGGGTGAAAAATTTCCTAAATGTCTATTTTGTATTTATTCGATAAAACGTGTCTTCCTTTATGTCAAGGATAAGTCATGGTTTGAAGATTCTGATAAACGGAGCATATTGATTATATTTATACAGGGTGGGGCATTTTAAACAGGTCAGCTGAATAATTTGCTTGTTTCTAAATTTCTAAATAGAAAATTTGGAGATTGTTGAATAGGTCGATCAGGAAGTAACAAATGGCCGGCACGATCCGCAGACCTGACACCTCTCGATTTTTATTTGTGGGGCCTCCACCTACAGAAAAATTGTTAATACTAGATTATGAGCTCCCCGATACCAAGTAAGTTTGGTTTAATGCAGTTTCTCCTATTTTCAAAAACAAGCGAGTTATTCAGGTAACCTGTTTAAAATACGCCACCCTGTATATTATGTATATCGATATAACGGAGAATATTGATAAAAAATTTAGAAGCAGATGTTTTTAATCTTACAAGCTTAGATATGCCGTATTGTTACACGTAACTTGCATTTGTTAGTAGGTTTCGGTACTAGGATTCAAGTACAATATCCTCCGTCAACATTTTCCATTCTTATTTGCCTTATATAACTAAAACTAAAGTTCTTCCAAATATTAAATTACTCTTCTGAGAGATCATTTATTTTCTGAAAAGTGGAGTGCAATATATTTTGATTCTAATTTAACTCAAAAGTTATTTAAAATAACAGCAGGGAGTGCCAAAATAATCTCGAATCTACGTTAACACCTAGATCATAAACTCAGAGAAACGATCTTTAATCCTCCATTAGAATCGTTAGGTTAGAGGCGATCGCAATTATATTTACTTATTTCTAATCTTAATTTGTGTTTTCCATCCACGTGATAATGAATAAAACTGACAGTTTATATCGTGTAAAATATAAAATACAAAATAAGATAAAATCCAGCATCCTAATTTAAGCCGTCATTAATGATCCAACAACGTCAATTGAGAATTGATTATAATTAATGTTCACCACGCGCAGACAATCTTTCAGCAAGATTCGATGCGCGAGCAGAGAATTTTACGTCTTTAGTATACTACTTTTTTTCGCGTTGCAACAACATATTGAAGATGTATCATGCGATACACAACGTGAAAACATAAATTTACATATTTAAATTGTTTTGGTCAATAGTCAGAACATAAATTTAAGCCAAGTTACAGGGTCGATATATATACTATACATTTCCTCTCTCATTCTACTAACGTATTTTCTTTGATGGCTGGGCGCGAAACACACGTTATCCCTGTCCAATCTTCATTCATAGCCTCGATCAACGTTCCCGCGTGATTGTAATCATTACGAATTCTCCGCGTCGCATGTTTATGGATCAGCCCTGGCGGAGCATACGAGCAACGCATCAGGACGGACTTGTCCACACCGGTCATTCATAAGTTTATGGCGCGTGAAATGTGCCGCAGGAATTTACATACCGCGCTCACCGTTCCGCGTATCTTCTACCCGGAACTTAAACGCCGTAACCGCGACACCCTCCGCTGGGACATTGATCACTAGTTACAAACAATGCCGTATAATTGTCACGGTGATCGTTCGTCGCATTACACGGATTATTAGCCGATCCTCGAACACCCGAATGCGAGATTTCATCAACCCTTTTGCTTGCCGCGTGGAACAACGGTGTATCGTTAGAAATATTACGAAAGCAATAGGAAGAGGAAAAGTTGTATTAAAAAATTGATTTCTTCTTGATACATCTAGTCTCACGATAGTAAGATTTAAATGAAAAATGCATACACAAATTGTTAATCGTTTAACACTATTGAAAAAAGAAATTTTCACGATCACGAAATCACACGAAGTCGTGTGATTCCACTCAACTCCAACGTATTCATTTACTTTAGACTCTTGTAACTTACAAAGTAATCATTAATATTTGCAGAGATAGAGAGATTTAAATTAAAAATTAAATGACACGTCGCTAACCTCTTCGCAGTGTTCAAAAAAGAAAAGTAAATCATTAAGAAATAAAACTAGACTTGAACTAAAATCAACATGTTCAACCCTACACATTTCAGCCACAAAGAAAAGAACACACACAAACATGTCCAATTACTTTAGATTCCCCTAGCTCACGAAAGAATCAATATACAAACAACATGGACAAACAGCATTAACGAAGCCAATTCCCTGAATACATTCATCTGATCCATCATTATAACTACTTTCTCTTCTCCGCTAACTTTTTTACCTCCTCTTCAAAGACCTAATCCTTGTTAAGGACGGTGGAAGCGAAATACATAGTTAGACCATAAAATCGATCAGAAGTTAAAACATTTTTATAGATATCTTTATGAATGTAACTAAAGAAATGGGATCCAGATAGTTATCTGCTCCATTTACAAGATATTATAATAAATATTCTACTTTCAATATTTTGTTAAATATATTTTTGCACACGATATGCATTGTATGCATTTGTTCATCTTTAAATTTCCCATAAATGCATAAAAATCCGCGGTCTGGTTATAGTTTAATTCGACAGAAATATATCGATGTAGACTATTAGTTAGAAAAACGTGAAAATACAGTCAAATTGTAAATATCTTTGGAAAACAGCTTATTGTACCTGCATGAATCAGTTGGGATAAGATCTCGCATGTTGCTCAGACCTCACAGAATTAACGATTTATTTGACAACCGCGCTATATCGCTTGCACTATTTGTAAGTATACCTGAAGACCCTCGGAAGGCCTCTTAAGAAAACCGATCCATCGAACCCGTAACCGATCCACGATGTGATCAGCAACATCGTCGCTTTCCTGTATTTTTCTGAACAGCTCGTGTGACGATCCAACAAGCACATAGTGCTTACACCGTCAGATTACTATACAACATATTTTTTTGCGTCGTAACATAATTTAGACAGAAATATAGCGATAAAAATATTTGTCAGGGAAATATAAAAATATGCATATTTCGATTATGAATATCGTCGAGAAGCAGTTAATATGAATAATCAATTAGGATAAAATTTCGCTGTTCGGCGTGCGAAGGGTTGACGTTTTATCTTACTATATCGCTTGCACTAAGTATACTTGAAGACTCATGGAAGGCCACTTAAGAAAACCGATCCATCGACCCCGTAACTGATCCACGACTATGATCCAGCGATCCTCCACCTGGTAGGGCGGAACTCGCGTGCGTGTTAGCGGTAAGAAGCGTGCGGAAAGAGCGAGAGACTCGCCTCGCGGCCGTTCCTCGTTTCTGGGGTAATTTTAGATCGGCAAGATAGCGTGGTACGCGTTACTGATGCCTGTATGTGCGTACACGTACGTTCCGATACAAGGTGTGCGCGCGAGTGTGTTGGGTGTTGGAGAGAAGGGTACCGGAAAGAGAAAGAGAAAAACAGCAAATGGGGTGGGGAGGAATAACAGAGCGTGGAGGGGTAAAAAAGGCGGCGGAGAAAATCGGGATACACCAACGTTGAACCGTGTTTACGAAAGAGAAAACGAAACGAACGGAGAAGGGGCTAAAAATGGAAAAGGAGGGAAAATTGGTGAACCAAAGTGAGGAACAAGACTAAGAATCGAAGCAGAAGATCAGGGTGATGATAGTGATGGGACTAAATTCGATTACCACCGGGAGGACACCTCGTGACTATCGCCGAGACCTAGATTCGTGAGTTTAGAATGACTTGGAACGCGGTAGTTGGATGTTCTTGTGGTTCTCTTGTGGTGATTCAGTGATGGGATTTTCTGGAGGTGACGCGGAGATTTTGTGGGTGTTTTAGTGAAGGGTGGATTCCTTGATTGGTTGAAAGCAAGAGATTTTCATCTGTCCCGCGGTGTGATGATGTTATTATTTAGAAAATAATTAATGAAAGGAGATCTTTTTGATCTTTCACAGTGTAGTAAAGTTACAGTGTAGTTAAGAATAGAGAATAATTAATAACCATCGTAAAAATTGGTTGTATTTTTGATATTAGATGTAATAAAATGCGTACTTTCAGCTGGTTGTAGTTAATAAACCTAGACAGTGGACGGTTATACGTTTACAATGTGTCAAATGTGAATACGAAAAGATGGACAAGCATAAATTTATAATATCGAAGATAAAATGCACGTTGCAACATTTATTAATTAAAATACAAGCTCTTCTTTTCTTACAGTATTAATAAAAATACGAATATATACGTATAAGCTGTAAGGTTTGTAGTATTATCATGATATTTCCTTGGAGTCTGTTGAATGTATGATTGGAATAATCTTACTACAATCTATCATTTTAGGATTAAAACGATAAATACTTAATTATAAGGATACTTTTAACAAAAGAGAAGCACAATTGTATAGAGCATAATTAAAAAACTAATACAGAGAAAGAAATGTGTTTTTTGGTTTGTGCAAGTTTAGGCTTGCTACGATTTTAATGAAACACGGCACCTGTCCGAAGACTTTCAAACACTCCAGCATTCTGATTTTTATGTCGTTGATCGAGTATTACACTTTGCAAAGCACCAATATCATAATTTTTGTATCATTTGGTGCTTTGCATCCGACAAAAATTTCAAAATCACGGAAACTCCACTTCAACCTCCGTGCAACCTTCTATTCTCGCTCGAGCCAAATGAAATCACCTCAAACCCATTACTACCAACAAAGACAGCGATAAATTAGCGCAAGACAAAGAAAGACCGTTAAACTGGTGCGAAAGAGAGGGAGTACTAAGAAGAACGTTCGAGAGGTGGTAGAGCCGAGCTTGGGAGCGAAACGGAGAGAGCGAGCGAGAGAGAAAGAGAAAGAGAGAGAGAAACATAAAAAGAGCGAGAGAGAAGAGGCAAGAGGCCACGAGTCCGGGAGTGAGTGGTCTACTCGAACGCAGTTATGCCGACCGGCTCAAACCGGGTGCCGCCAAATCGAACCCCGGTTCGAATTCCGCACGGCCGTGGCCGCGAGAAGGAAACACAAGGGAAACAGGAAGAGCAAGAAGAAACAGACGACGAAGACGGAAAAGGGGAAAAAAGACGAAGGACCGAGTCAGAAGAAGCTGGTCGAGAAAGGGTGGTGCGTCGGTGAGAGAGAAACAAGAGAAGTAAGGAAAAGAGGGGCAAAAAGAGAGGTACGTCGCGTGAAGAAGTTTCCTGCCTTCCTGTGTACCGGTGTAGAAAAAACAAGGGTCGAAAAGGGAAGGGATGCCCGTGGGGGGGAAATAGGGAAGGGATAGGGACGCGTTCGACGATGGAGCAACGGGTCGAGAGATAAAAAAGCGAGCAAAAAGGCGAGCAAGAAGGTTGGATAGCGTGCTCCCGGTCGTTAGTGAGGTGCAAGTAAAAGAAGGATGAAAAAGGCATTGTTGCTTCGAGCTGGACCACTCTCGTGTTTTTTGCCTCGTCTCTTTCTCCTTCCACCGTTCGTTCCTTCTTTTTCTATCCTTGTCTTCTTTGTCTCTCCTCTCTCTTTCAGTTCTTTTTTCCCCTCTTCTATGTCTTTCTTCGTTGTTTTTGCTCCTTTAGCGCCTCCTTTTTTTTCGAGTAGAGTGAATGTGTGTCGCGTGTGACGCCCTCGTCTTGTCGCGTACCCCGAGGAGCTTGGCATTTTTTTCACGTGCTTTGGAACTCTAAACGCGGTTAAAGCGACGGCCGTGTCTTTTGGAAGAAAAAAAGAGGAACGAAGGTTCGTGGTTTTCTATTCTTTCTTTTTTCATCGTGCGATTTATAAAAGAGTTTCTGCGAGGAAGCAGGTTCTTAGAAAGGAATTGGATATTAAAGCGAGGAATTGGTAGTACCTTTTGGAAGGTGGAAAGCGTGGAGTAGGTTGTACCTTCGGGGTCGTGGATATTTTCTGCGGCGATGATTCAGAGACGGCCGGCGATCATATGGCTCGTATTTACGACGCGGAACGATCGAGATTCGACAGCGGGAGATTGACAAGCGGGACAGAGGGGACGACAGTGAGTGCGATGGTGTGATTTTTAACACCCCTGTGAAATGTTCATTTTATTTCTTTTTTTGTTGGGTGATTAGATTATTTTTGGGTGAGTTTATACTATATAGTGAGTAGATGTGTTCAAAGCAAGTGGATGTCTGTTTAGGTATCGCATATATTTCACGGTTATATATTCTATATTTTTGTAATTTTTTATGGTCAATCTTTTGTCTGGGTCTGAGAGGAAAAAGTTATAATTCAGAACAATTTTTTATTTTAATCTGATATGTAATAATTTGGTACTGGTATTGAGATGCATTAATAAAGTATGATAATACAGTGACACACAGATATCAAAATTGAGATAAAAAAAATAGAGTAGACATATAGGTATATAACTTTCATGGTTGCATGATGTTACAGAGAGTTAATTATCACGGTTAAGGAATGTTTGAAAAGTTTCATTAATTTATGGCAATAAGTATATTTGAAAGATGTTTCCAAATCAATAAGAGCTCGAAAGCATTTTCTTAATTATTATTGGGAGAAATATGCAAAAATAAAAATTGTACTATATGCCGTAATTAAACTACCAATAGGATGTATAGTTTTTATCTATTCTTCTGACAAAAATTGTATCAATATTACAATTTACATTAATTCGCAATTTCTAATTTATTCATATATTTGTTCATTTGTATTCATTATTCTGACTTTCAATCCCCTTAAAAGGTTCTCTTTAATTCTTCGTTGAATAATATTTTTGAGAAAAATTAACGTTATTACGAATAAATATACTTTACTTAAAAGATGTATATGTGCTTACTTAAATATTATTTTATATTATTTTAACTATATTGATTATTGGTAAGGAATATTGGTAGTAATTCATCATAGAAGAATATTTTGCAAGAACAAAAATATTATGCAGTCACTGTACAGTATTAGCTTGCGCATATGAAATGCTTGATTTTTAACGAGTCATACTTTATTGAACCAGACGCTTCCTAAACCAGATGCGTTTATGCATATATATGGAAATTGAAAAATTTGAGTCATACATAAAACAGAAAATTCACGATTTTAAAGGAACTTGTAAAAAAAGAACATGTAAACATTATAAAAATTTGGTACAACAAAATCAGATATATTGAACATATAATAAAGTTTAGTTTATCTTATAGAACTTGATCTTGACGTGTCTTTAAAAAAAAATACGACAACACTATAATTTATATTTTTAAAATTTTTCTACGCTTCTTTACTTGTTCCTACATTTATTTCGTCTGCATTTCTACTTTTTTAAATGATTTTTCGCATTTTTGGAACAAAAAACAGCCTAATTTTGTAGAAGTTACGAGGAATTGTCGAGGTAATCGACAAAAATTCGCGACAAGAAAAATTTATTTCTGGACTGTCCGCATGTCAGCTGTTCGACGATTGTCAGACATTGGTCGCTGAAAATTTTCACTGTTTTCTTTCCCGCCTATTAATACTCGCCTGTTTGGATTACGAATGGTGGTTTTAGGAATGTACATACATCTTCCCTTTCATTCACGAAGAATGTATCTTCGTTTGGGAATTTATTTTCACGGCGCGAGAACTCATCGTGTTTTGCATTTTTCGTTTACGATTCTCTTTTTTGACCTTACTTTATTTCTTTCTTGTAAGATGTGCAAGAAAACCTTTGTTTTAGAGGCTTCACTGCCGTCTTGAAATTTTTTGAGAGAGGTATTTGAAAGATACCACGTTTAGATGATTATTTATTAAATAAACTAACCTTCTCTTCTTTTCGAACAAGCTATATGACGAGTAAGTAAAATGGAAGCATTTATATAAATTTTAACGGAATCTTTGCAACTTTTCTTTCGTGTCATTCAAGGTATTAACAAAGTATTTTTATGAATTGATTCATTTTTTGATAATTTTTTCTGTTCGAAATTCAAAGTTTTGAGAAATAAAAAAGTGTACTTATTTCAATTTCGAGATAAGAAATAAGTAAAATAATGAAACTATTTATTTTTAAATCATTGAAATGTGTATATGTTGTCTATAAAGAATACTAAAGCTACAAGTTATTCTTTTATTATCAATATATACATGTTAGATGATAATAGAAACAGCTATTCTACTTATATTTTCACATCGTAAAACAGAACTACTTCATAAACGCAAGAAAATACAGCTGTGATGAATCATGTTTCTTCCCAATTACATCAGCAAGAAACATTATCAAAAATTATTAGAATACTTATATACATCATCTTCTATAATCTAGAATCTAGATGGAACAGGAATCCTACAAATATTTTCTTGTCAAATATACTCCTCTATTACAGACAATCTTAATAAAGCAAGCTGCTCCTATTAAGCTTAATTTAAACTTCGTAATCAGGAAAAACAAGTTAACTTGCTACCTGGATTGCCAATCTCTTACAATCATTTCCATTTAAATTCTACTTAGCAAGATTCAATCACTTCACTTGTATTACTATTAGTGTATAATTGTTAGATTGCAGATCTCCATACAATTATACATCGTTAAATCGTTATCATTAAATATCATAATAATAACTGTACTTTGAATACTGTATTTATTTCTGCATAGTTTGTGCAACTTTGCATCGAGTTCAATTTTCCATAAATGCGTGAATATCCGCAGTTTGATAGCTACTATCGCGAAATTTCGTCAAAGAATATTGTACACTCTTCCGCATGAAAATAAGGCACTCGAGAGTATCACACTTCTCTATAAACATAAACTATTCGGAACTAACCGGTCGTCGTAAAATGAAGAAGAAAAGCCAAAGTTGCAATTCCAAGATGGAATCATCTACCATCCTTAACGTCAACCCATAAACCTCCCTTATCTCCTGCACCCTAAGAACAATAGAAGATCATTCTCGAAAAGGAAGGAACCCGCTACCAAATTGGACGCGTATTTGTCAACCGTCCCGAGACTGAACCGCCATCAGGGGGATGATAACCGCGCCTCGAAGCGAAAAAATAGATTTTTTTTTTCAGTTAACCGCGTCACTGGCCTTTATTGCCACCCCTACTGCTCTTTTATTGCGTTGCAACGGCCTCGAAATGACTTTGCAGTTTCCGGCCAGTCGAAACACGACCCTTGAAATATAGAACGACGCGGGGATGTGCGTTACCGGGGGCCTCATTTTTCTGACGCAATTCCGTGGCCCTCCGGTTTTTCCGTTTGTTCCACCCGCCACCGGGAAATTTCATTTTCCTTGTCAGCCATGTGAACCAAGAGAGCGAATGACACGGGACGAAGGGGGTTGGATCTCGTTGGGGTAGTTCGACGTGTGTTTTTGACAAGGCTAATTGGGGAGGTCGGACGGAGAAAGGGGATGGAAATTCCGGTGGCAGTGAATGGGACGGACTTTGAGACAGTTTAACCGTTGTTCTCTTCTCGTTTTCCCCTTTTCCGTCCGGCGCGGCGCGGTGCTGGCTTTTCGTTTATGTTTAGGTGTCCACTTTAGGAAATTGGGTTCCGAGTTTGGGTAACATGTTTGGAAGGATACCTTCAACGTGCCTGCTGCTTTGCTTTTTCTCAAATTTTGAACAATAGAATTTTCAGCAAGGTTTGAAGGAAAGTTGGATGACTAATGAGTAGAAACAGTCACATGATATTTTTAAAAATGTAAATCGTATTTGTACAAGGGCATATACATTTTTCCACTGAATAGACAAAGATTTGTAAATCTAATGTACCATCATTTCCCTTAAAATACTATTTTCACTGTAAAAAAACCGTGAAAGATGCCAATTATTAGTTAAATCACAAACTTTCAAACACCGGAATTAATATAATTTTTAACTTTTTTTCTAACACGTAAATTTGAAAGAATCCACGTTACTAAAATTTAAAAGTAAACAAAATGTTCGATCATTATGCCTTGGATGTGTGGTACAAATACATAATCGTTTACACGAAGATCTCCAAAATTTGGAGATGTAGAAAATTGAAAGTAAAATTCACTGCCTTAAAAATTATTTCGAATGAAATAATTAATGACACAAACAGAAATCTGTGAACAAATTGTCAAAGAAAACAGCGTGTTGTATCTCAAAACACAGAATGATGAATTTCTGTAATTCTTCTCTCGTGTATCAGAAAACGAGATATAATTTATTACTTGGGATCTGACTGGGTGGTCGACGCTCGATTTCCAGGCATTCGAACGGCGCCGCGACGCTATTTCAGCGCCAACCGACAACTCGTCAAAAAAAAGAGACTCGTTTGTGGAGGATCGATCAAAAGTTTTCATCACTATGCATTTAGTAGAAACGAGAGCGAACGTTGATCGCGCGTTTTTGATGAGAGCTTTATTACGTTTTCTTCTTTACACGCTAAAACCATTTTTTTATCCGTTGAAGAGCTTCTGACTGGCAAAATGAAACAAAATGTCGGGAAAGATAAACGTTCCATCAGATTCGAAGAGGTTACATTTTTAGAAAATAAAATTGCAGAGTGAGGATGATTTTTTCGACTAGATATAGGATTTCGATTTATAGAGTAAAATTCTTGCAGTGATATGCTAATATTATACAAAGCGTTACAAAGATGAGTCTATAATTGCAAAGACTTACGATACTTGCCAACAGAAATAAGAAATTTAAGATCGAGTTTCTAGAGTGAGGTGTATTTTTACGTATTTATGAGCAAGTTAAACACGTTTCGTGTCAACATATAAAATACAAATAATAAAATTAGTCTGGAAGAGATTTAACAGAAAATATTATATCGCCATAAAATATTACCACTAATATCGATCAAGAATTATTAAAAGATACAAAATTTTATTTTCTATGCTTGTGAAGTGTTTCGTTTGAAACCTTTTGCTATAATTGAACTATATTACGTATTGCAGGCGACTAAATTAAAAATTCCACACATACAGAGTTATTGTACCTATGCGCTAAGATCCATGATTTGGAACAAATGACGTTAGATATAGACAGAATTTCGACTGTCGTATTAAAGTGAAAAACATAAAGCGTAAATGAGATAGACAGTAAGGTTCGTCAGCTGATTCATTGATATTGTCAATAATTCGAGAAACGAGCTTCACACTTTTGTATTACATTTCTGTACATGAACTCCTTTCGTCGTTTCGATGTTTAGAATCGACCTTTTAAATATCTCCCATATATTTTGTAACACCCTGTATAAAATAATTTCAAACTTTTGCTAAGTAGTACATATATCTGTCTCATCGAATACTAAAAGCCTTTAAAGTTCTAGGCTTTTGTTTCATCCTAGGCTTGTCAATATCCTGTATACTTTAATATTACATGTATTCAGTAAAACTTTTGAATACTGTTTTCTGTTAATTAAAAATGGAAGCTAAATATCTTTTGGAAAGAAACTTCCACAAATTTTAAAGTAAAAGCATTCTACATATAAACCACAAATCAATATATATATATGTCTGTGTCTTACTTACGTACAGTACAGTTTACAAAAAAACTCAAACTTCCGGTGACAAAGAAAATTATAAATAGATTTGACTGAAATTGAAAAAAAAACTAAAACTGAAAGTATACATATGAACACATGCTCAAATCAATCTATAAAAAGCTTTACAAATAAGTATCAAGCATATTCATGTTAAAACTTCTCATCATAAAAATTCAATTTCACGCCATTAACCCTCCGTTGACGAAATAGAAAATTAATTCGCCGTCTACTTTACCACGTCCATCAAAGCGCAAACTTCCCAATTCGTTTCCTTTCACATTCTTCCCGGTCGGCCAACTTGAATTACCTCCTCAGAACAACTTCTCCGATAGGTCAAGAATCCTCCGACTCTCATTCCTAAACAGTCCATTCGGCCCATCAATTTTCTCAGTGACTCGTGAATCACGCGCATCCCCCAAAATACCATAGAATCGCCCCTTTTGCGCTTTGAAAAAATTCCACGCTCCAATTTACCCTCTCACGATCGAGTACCCGATGATTTCACGTAGTTTCTTGATGGAGACCAGCTCAAGTACGTCACAAATAGGTTTGATGTTAGTCAGCTAGATTGTGAACTCTCTTTCTTTTGAAAAAGAGGAAGTAGTAGCAGTACAAGTTCAAGTAGATTGGTACTTGAACGTGACAGAATCGAATTCTCCATGAGTATATACGTTGAGAATCAAAGAAAGTACTGTTAAATAGAATCGAACAGAAGATATGGCGAGATATGTGCGTGTTACGACCGTTCGCGGAGAGACGCGGTCGCGAGTAAACGCGTCAACGAGAGTCGTAAATTTTCATTACGATTTCGATAATCGACGCCACGAACCAGTCGTTCCCCCGTTTCTATTAGGATAACAGAGGCGGTTGAAGCGATTATGACACTGAATTAACAGAATTAATATAAACTTCTATATTTAACAATATTCAAAATTATCATTAACACGTTACAAATAATATCGCAATGATACAATTAATTATTGGTATAATTTGACTCGACTTTATTGTAATTATCGACATTTTGTTTGACGAAGCGACTTTAATGTAATTACTGTGAAGCTCTCGATGCATTCGATTTGACTTCTCGTATGAGACTGATTGCCCTTCGATTTTTCCTTTGTCTTTTCTTGGAAACGACCCCCACCACGATCGAGTCTCGTAACCGTTTTTGCCTATGCACACGTATGCCACATTTTTGTGTTGGCAAAATAACGGACCAAAGACGAATCGAAGGTTCTAGAACTCGCCGTTTGATAACAACTATGCGCTCATCGATACATTGTGTATATGTATTTCGCCGGTCATGTAAGACGATCTGTCTGCGACGTTGTAGCGCCAAAAGTGACGGTTAGAAACGCGGCCTATAGTAAGCATAACTGGGCGTAACAGTGCGTGTAAACAGATTTTTAAGATCAACAAGTACCAATTTTGATTGTGTAATGTATTCGATTCGAATTTACAAGCATGTATGGAACCTGATCCCATCGATATTTCTTGAATTCGATAGCACAGGAAAGGGACAGAGAGTTTGATTCACGAGACAAGTCGTGCCAAAGGGTGTGAGTGTACGGTAACCCGCTTTCGAGGACACAACGATAACCCAAGTTTAAATTGGAGGGTCGACCACTTAAGATTCAGTTCCATAAACTGGAAAGTTCAGCCCCACTTTCGTGGAGCGAACGGGGCAGAGGAACCGTCGAGTCACCACCGACG
This sequence comes from Bombus confusus, assembly GCA_014737475.1. Taxonomy (NCBI): domain Eukaryota; kingdom Metazoa; phylum Arthropoda; class Insecta; order Hymenoptera; family Apidae; genus Bombus; species Bombus confusus. The sequence goes on from JACXIV010000044.1 coordinate 250,777, forward strand.
CTGCAATTAGACGAGTATTTTCGATCGAATTCAATTAGCCACGGCTCGAATTCGCGGGGACGAAGTTAGTTCGCCATGTCTGGCCGTCTCGCGGGTTCAAGTCGTGGGCGAAGCCGCGTCTCTCAAGGCCAGCAGTCGTGATTTATTTCATCGCGAGAGTGGAGCCATCGGATTTTCTCAATGGAGTTCCGGATCGTAGTTACGCTTCCTGTGTCGCTTTTCGCGTTTCCGCTGTGGAAAATGTTCAGCACTACTATATATATATATATATATATATATATACGGAATATCGTACGCAATATTCAAAAAGTTAACGTAAAATTGAAACGAGACATCGTGCATATCGACAAGACCTTTTCGTATTTTATTCGCGTTATAGATGTTTTTGAACGTGACGTACAATTGGGTGGAACATGATTGACAGAACGTAGCAGAGTTAAACGAATTTGCGAGCCACCCTCGATCAAGTCAAATAACTGTCTCCAAAAACCACTTTACACATTCCATCTACTTTGATTCGTCAGCGAACCCAAGCGAACCACCTTAAACCTCTTGAAACCACCCTAAACCACCCTATTACCAATTCTTCCACCCATTGAAAATTCGAGCTACCCTTCGATATCCCCTAAAAATCGTGCGAACGGCCACGGGTTCGGGTTGCAGCATCGGCGGTGCGCAAAGTCGAGGGCAGCGAACCGCGATGAGGATCGAAAACGCTCGTGGAGGGAAAGTAGTATCCTGTGCGGCGAGCAAAGCCAGCTGGCGTTGCGCGACCGCATGTAAATCATCCGCAACAGGATCGGCCGGCCGAAACCACGTGTACGCGCACTTCTGCGCGCACTTACGCGGAACGACGCCGATGCACATGTTAACGTGACGCGGGTAAACGTCGGCAACACGTGTCGCGCGAATAATCCATGGCTTGTCGTTACCTCGACCGTGTCGCGAGTGCACGCTTTCCGCGTGTAGCCGACGCGACACTGACGATTCACTGGCTCGTATCTCTACGCGGAGATGATGATTTTTCGATACTCTGACGGAACGTCGACGATATTATAACGCAATGATCGAACGGAGAATTTTGAAGAACGTGCAAGAATTCCAATATCAGCTTGATAGTTCCAGAGGAACTCGTGTCCAACATAATCGTGATCCGCATTTTGCTCCTGCAGTAAACGATTTCGTTATTACGCTGTCACTTCAAAATATGTGGACGCTTGTTTATCGCTGGAAAAATGTAATTTATTACATTTAATTACAAGTAATTACAAGTAAAGGAACTCAGAACATTTTATCCTTTGTTGGAGCCAACGTACGATATTGTGACAGAACAAAACTTAATTTTACAGGTTAGTATTCTTTTGATAAAGAAATTGACATTTGCGATTGAGGAATTCATTATTATTTGGTTGTCAAGCAACAGATAGGTAAAGAAGATTCTTCCAAATTAACTGAGAGACTGTAATGATCAATCTAAGATCAGTTAACACTTCGACGAATTTTTGTAAGTAAACTATTCACATTTGATTCAACAAAATGCCTTGTATCGATGCATTCGATGTTCAAAATATGTACATGCATTTATATATTTTTAATGCCAATTTAATACAAAAAAGCGACAATGTACGTCGAAGTTTCGATTATCGTGGAAATATCGTTTGCGTTAAAGGAATATAATATTATAAATGGGATTTCTATATTATCGAATTTGATTCTAAAGGATTCCCAGTGATTTGAATTCCTTAAACTCCTCGAACTTTTTGATTCTTGGAATACTGGATTTTTCGAACATCTTGTATACTTCGAGTCTTAAAATTTATTGCATTCCTTGCATTCACCTTGAATTCATTGAATTATTTTGTTTCGTTTAGTATCTTTTAATTCCTGGAATTTCTCGAATTTCTTATATTCGATGGATTCGGTGAATTCTCTGGACTTTTGCATCTTTCAATACACTCTATATTTCGGATCGTACAATTTCTTGTATTCCTTGGATTCTCCGGATCTTTCGATTCTTTTGATTATTTTGATTCATTCAGTTTTTTTTTTAATTTAGGATATTTTTTACACTTTTAATGAACAAGGAGCTACATATGCTAACTTTGGGAATTTTAAGTTCGTCGAGAAACTTAATTACTGTACCGGGATTTTAATAATAGTCTGAACACTGGAAAAGTGATCAAAATCGTAACGACCTTATCGAATTGGGCTAAAATTTCTAAATCGTTTCGAATAGAGATGGTAGAAGTTATCAAGAAACTCGAAGGAAACTGAGAAGCGAAGTTTTCTCTAGAAAATGGAAATCGTGCAATCTCATTCTGGCAGTTGATCTGCTTTACGTCGTCGAATCTATCGAACGTAACTCATGGTCATCGAAATGCGTATCGAAAATCGCGACCGGAAATCGTTAAATTGCGCCACCACCAGGTGGCCATAGTATGTTTTGCGTCTGTAAAACGCTCCTGAATCGAACTCGTGTCGAATATAATCGTGATCCAAATTTTGTTCTTACAATAAACACTTTTGTTACGTACGTCGAATATCCGGCTATTTTGGGAATTTGTACTAGAAGAATATATTATGAATGGAATTGGTGTTATGCGATGTAATCTGTACTGTACGTTTATGATCTTGTATTTAGATGATAAATGCTGAGGAATTACGGAGGGCTGACGAAAAAAAGTTGTATATATTTATGAACTTGTTTGTATGAAATTTTTTTATGCTGCTACCTTTGAACCTAAAAAGATCACGAATATGTTATTAATTCTAAAATGTTTTTCCTTATTTGAATTAATAATTTAAAAGCTAGATACACTTTTGTTAGGAAAATTCCATTGTAAATTCGACGTCGTAATCAAAATTAAGTAGTCTTGGTAGTTCTATATCTTGTTTGACGTAGCCAGTATTCCTGCAGTGTTCTGCGATTTTTCACTTGTGACTTCTTATTTACGAACCTAGCCGTGTTTTATTACCCAGTTGGGTTAACAAACTATCTAATTTTAAAATGGATGAAAATTTGAACTTTTGATCGGAATTGGCATTAAAAAGATCACGATTAGATCTTGCATTTTTGCAAAATAGCCAATCGTTTATTCGGAATAGCTTATTTATGATTCAAACTAGTTAGAACAATTTTTACTATTAGAGAAATATTTGTTAAAATTGAAAAAGTTGTCAAGTGTAATTTATAATAATCGAAAAGTATTATGGTTTCGAAGAGTGAAAAATCTTATGCGCAATTTAAAGTTAGTTAAAAAGAACTATTTAATTTGAGCAACTGGACTAAATAAATATTATTTCAAACGAAGTAAAAAAAATAATAATGCGGTATATCCTTTACTAATTTGAAAATAATATTAAAAAAGACGCTATCACTTTGTAGGACTAAAATTTTTAAACGCCAACGCCACATAAGATCATTTTAGAAACATGAATAATTTAGACAAAACTAACCTTGAATAACAAAATCTTTGAAAAATGAAAATTGTTCTTCATGAATCTCGAATTTCATCAAAAATTTGTACGTATATCTCGCGACTAAATTCATCAAGGCGTTTATCAAAAAAATTTACGAAGTTTGCGAACAACGCGAGAAGGGACACTCCTCTTCGTTAATCCTTCTCCGCCTTCTTGAAGGAGCCTCGCCGTTGCTTTGATAAGTGTCACGCGAACGCACCTCGGCGCCTTAACGAGGTCTAAGTTTTTGCCCGACAGCGTGACAACTTTCCGAATCGAGTTCCCTGCGATTCGCTGCCGCTATTAAAATGCATCCGCGTTCAAATGAACGTGATTACGGCCGCGAATATTTCGTCGAAAGCGCCGTGAAACCGTGGAACTTCGTTTCCACCCGCGCAAACTTCCCCTAGTGGAGTAGGGAAAAATATAGAAGGAAAAATGGAGAAGGTAGTTACAAACTTCCCTTGATTGTCATTTGAAAATTTTGTCGTCTCATTGGATATGGATGTACTGTTTCATTTGATACGATATTCATTCTACGATTCGGTATTTTAATTGACTGATGTATAGCGACGAAGAAAGATATCGATACAGACCTGCTCATCTTGTAAAATTTTGTGTACTTTGGTAAACAGAAGAATACGATTCTTTATTTGATATTTTTCTAAAATATAAGGAATAGAAATAAAAGGCAGCGTTATAACATCAATTTTGCTTTTTTAAAAATAGTAGTAGATTCATTACTGTGAATAACTGTTGGAACGAATGGAAATTTGTTTGACATAATGATTCCTATATCGATTCATATATCACCTGCCTGATTATTTTTCTGTTTCTCTAACTATTTGTTTCAAGACGATACTAGAATTGATTACTATATCGATCTTACAAGTAATACAAATTTAACGTCTTGCGAAAAATATTTCACTATTACATAATTCTTCTTAACTGCTTTTATCGTACACCTGCGTAATAATAATAAATTATGACATAGGAAAAGTTCTATTTTACAAAAGAATTAAATAAGTTTTATAGATTTACCAACGTAAATTAGCTTTTCTAGATGTTGGGTAAAATTCAAGCAGAAGATATGGATAATTGGCTATCTTCTACCGCTGGAATATTATTTTCATGTCAGTTTCTGTTCACAGCACTGAATATAACGAACATTGAAGCCTCGAACAATTGGATAAACTTTAGTGAAAATTCTAACACAAAGTTCCATCTGCAAGGGAGGGATTCTTGCCAACGTAAAAATAAAATCGTAAAAGTCAATGGTACCGATGTAGTGTACCAAAAATAAAAAGTAAGTATAAAGATAAATTACTATTTTATTAAAATTAAGAATTAAAAGAAGTTCCATTATCTTACAATTTATAATAACTCTATCTTTTCTAACAATAATTCCATTTTTAAATAATTGTTAGACAAATTTTCATAATTTCATTATACGTGGTTATTATATTAAATCAGAATGAAAAAGAAAAGAAAAGGACACTAGCAATTTGTTAATGCAAGAAGAACAGGATAAAGAAAGAAGAGAAATGAATAACGTCCTATATCTGTACATCTCTTTCGTATTTAATCCTGCGAATTGAATTTTTATATTCCAACCCTGCTCTTATCTCGACAAACAAAAAGGCTTTTAATCGAGAGTTTGAGTGTCAGAAAGGAGTTTTAATTTGAAATTATGATTTGAAATAGCAAGTTATGCGTACTTAATAACAGCTTTTTCGTATTTACCTTAATCTTAAAATATTTTTTAACTATCAGGAAAATACGATCAGATCGAAGATGATAGAAGAAACGCAGCGAGGTCAATACTAAAGTAATCATTCTAAAGAATTTGATTTCTGAACTTACATTTGTTTTTTTAAGCGAGGCAATAAAAGATCGGTAAAAAACGAAATTAAAAATAGAAATAACAAGAGAACGAAGTAGTGAGACTTACCCTGATAAAAATAAGAAAAATATGAAATAATATTTAAAATTATTATATTTATATAATATTTAATAATATCAAAAATAAAAACTAATTGAAGCTGTCAACACAGGAAGATTCGTGAAAATAGGAAAACAAATTTTAATAATCGGCGACAGTAGAGTAACACCGTACCGGATCAGACACAGAGCAAACAAACATATCTACTTAAACATAGCCAGGCAAAGCATGGTTCTTTGAACAAATTAACCTCGCTTCCGCTGATGCAACAATAATCATCAGACTGCAACGCGTTTGAAAATTCCTGTTTTTTCTGTTCTAATTACGGCGTCCGAGGAAATTCAAAACAATTACAGAGGAAGCACTTCCCAGCGAATTGTTTATAAATCAATTGCGCCTGTACGTTGTCAAAGCGACTTGACGAATTTATAAACTTTGTCTTTTAATATTTTACCTTTATTTTCTATCAGCCCTTATCCTTCGTCCCCTCAAACTGTTTCCTATTCTCCTAGACGCCATTGTTCTTTCATATATATTTGACGTTATATCGTGTGATTTAGTTTTTCATTACATTTTCATTTCACTTTTTCTCTTTTGATTTTTGCCATTGCAGTGTTTATTATTTTTGTTCATTTCGGAACGTTTTCTTTTTGAGCTTGAAATATTATTTTTCATACAATCTTCCAAAATTTCTTCATCTTTCTGATAAAAAAATCAATCTCATTGCGTAATAATTTCTTTCATAAATAATAAAGTAGCTTTTGTAATTAACATTTATCGGCCTATTTCGTAAAATGTTTTGATAACATCTTTTTGTTTTAACAATATTCGTATCCTGGTTCTAACTCGTCACTCATTTTTACTCATTCCTTTATTCTTACACACGCACTCTGTGCCTCTTCTGTACCAGTGCCTCTTTTTCTCGAAATCTTTGACTCTTAATCCTACTTCATTCGATCCCCTTCTCTCTTAATCCGCGGGTACGTCTCTTTGAGCTCCCCTTTTCTAGGATTCCATGCCTTAATCTCTTTAGTTTCTGACCCCCATCTCTCTAGGTTCTTGTTCCCTTCCATAGATGAAGAACACTTCTTCTAAATCCCTCTCTTTTAATTCTTGCCTATTTAGATCTTTCTCCATACTTTCCTCTGTCTCCAGTTCTCGTATCTTTTGATCCGCCTTTCTATATGGTAAGGTCTCCTTTAATCTACCTTTCTATGTCTTTTGTTGACTCCTTTTCTATTCAACCTCTAAAATCTGTTTTTACTAAAGTTTTTCTTTTTGCTATCCATTTCTGAACGTTTTATCCTCATCACTGTAATTGTATTTGTTTGTTCTTGATATTTGGCATTCGTTTGAATTCTATTTTTGAATCTGTAGTTTCTGAAGTTTCTACAAATTGTTATTTTAATATTTTAAATGCTTTTTTCAATTTTCTTGCCATTTCTCCCTCTTCTTAGACTATTATTTTCGAGTCCTTAAATCTTTCTTCTACAAACTTTTTAGATTCTAAGTTTTTTAATTTTCAGAGTGTCACATTGTTTTTTTTTCATTTTTCCATCATTATTTTTTTTTATTTTTTTCATCAGGCGGATATTTTTCACTTTGAGTTACACTCTGTGCCGTATTTCTTGAATTTTTCATTTCTCGTGCTCTTCATCTTTCAGGACTCTCCTCTTTAAAATCTCTTTTTTAGGCTTCCTTTCCTTTAGGTTTCTGTGACTTGATTTCACTTTCTTTTAACGTCCCTTTTTCCAGGCTTCCTCTCAACGTCCGTTTTCCTTGATTCTCTTTTTTTCTGTCCGTTTGTTAAACCTCTCGCTTCTTCATTCAGTGTCGTTTTCTTTACGTTGCTTTGTTTCGATCACCGTCCTTTTTTCTTCGTTTCATCGTTGCAAAGTTTCTCGAACTACAATCTCTCTTTAAGATTCTTTCTTCATTTCCTGGTATTTCTTCCAGCTATTTCTTTCTAATTAAGTTTCAGGAGATACATGTTTCGTTTCTGCTTTTCTTTCAATATCTTAATACCTCTTTGCACTTCTGCGATCCTTCCTCCCACGTCATTTCTTCGTTTTATACCTTATTCTTAATTTTCTACTGTCTTACGAATTAGCCTTTCTGTTTTAACTGATTCTTGTTTTTCAAGTCTCCTTTCTATTCCATTTAAAAATCCCATTGTTCTTTTAATCGAATCGCGTTCTCCCTTCTTTGTCATTTCTACTATTCACTATTTCTGTTTTGTTTTACTTTATCTTACTGTTATAATTTATTTTTCATTCTGCGATCATTTCTGTCTTTCGTGTTCATCAGTTTCGTATTTCCTAATCATTTTCTTCTACGCTTATCATTTTTTAATTTTTTCCTATGCTTTTGTTTTAACCATTGCTTTACTTTTTATCACCTTCTTTTTATCTTCCACATTCTCTAAATTTCCATTGCCTTAGTATCAATAAATAAACAATGAATTCTTTTCAATTAATTATTTTTTTGCCTTGAAACACTTTCGTCTTCATTCTTTTTATCAACCAACATTTGTCTATTTTCTTTCATTTTAACCACTTCTTTTATTCACGTTCCTCTATCCCTTCCTTTTCTGTTATTTCCTGATCTCTCAGTTCCTTTGAATGAATTATTCCTCTAGCCTAAAATCTTTTCGTTTATTCGTTATTCTTATTTCTATTGCTATATTTTCTTTGCACTAAGAACGTCTCTTTTTTTTAAGCTTCTTGTCCAGTTTCCTCATTTTCCAATCCTCCACTACTTTTCATTCGTCTCTAGCCCTCGTATTATCGATTACTCGTCAATTTCTCAATCGTTTAATCATAGCAAATCCCTGGTACATGCTTAAATCATTCCACCCGTTTAGCACTAGATAGTAATATTTCTTCCTTCAATATCTCCTACTTTCTTACTTCCTTAATTTAATCCTCTAGTAGTTTTCATTCATAATAATCCGCAATCGCTGCTATCATCAATCGCTTTTCTATGCCTTCCTTTTCCCACTTCTCTGTTCTTTCATCCCTCTTCTCAGCACTAACTGTATCTTCCCATTCCCTCTTCTAATATCAGCAACGTCTTTTCCCTCCACTCAACTTTTCTATTCTCCTCATTCTCAAATTTACTAATCCTCGACATTTCTTATCTTCCATCACCATCTTAACACCGAATTCTTTTCTCCACTCCTCTACCTACGTTTCTACCCCTTTTCTATATTCCTCATTTTTCTATTTCTACATTTTTCTATATTCCTCTTCTATATTTCTTATAATTTGTCCCTATCTCTCCTCTCTATCTCATCCGTTCCTCCAGCTTTCAAACTTCCCCTACGCGCTACACCCCTCCCATTCCCTCTCTCCTAAATCCCTCTCCCGTTTTGCTCTGAATCCTGCTCTACGGGAAAGTAACGCAGCAGCCCACAAACGAGTGACACGACGATATGCACCTGTGCTTTCATGCTCTCTGCCTTTCGCGGCAGCCTCTCGCAGGCCTCTTCCTCCCTTTGATGTCACGTCGCCAGACTCCGTGTACTGTACACAGAGAGCTCGACCGCCGCTGTAGGAGAGGGAAAGAGGTATAGCCAAAAACGGTCTTCAAAGCATAGATTTATGTTCTACCGACGCTTTCCGCCGAGAATGTTTTCCTATTCCATGTATATCTGCAGTGGGAAGCGCGAGTGCCGCGCCTCTAAGGCCGGATCGGCCCGCCGGCGGACGCTTTAATCGACCGTCCCTCGGGACAGCTCGCCAGGGAACGCTTGAAACCAAGATGAAGCTGCGGTCGACCTGGATTTTCGACCCAGCAAATTTTTCAAGCTGCTTCCCTCCCATTTTCTCTTCCGTGAATAATTCATTTTCGTGCTATTTCGCTGCATTTTTCCTTGCAAGGGCTTCAATTTCATAGCATACGAGAGCCCTTTGAGCCCACGTTTATTCGATTTGTCTTTAGCGGTGTTTTCCACGTCTCGGTGTCGCGGTTCTTTAACTCTTTGTGCCCGCACGATCTTCCTTTTTTCGCTTTTGCTTTTCTACTTGGCTGATTTCCGTTCCGCGGAGATGCTGTTTACAGCGAGCTTTTCGAATCAAGTTTCTTCGATGCTTTGGGTACGTGAGACGTGAACAATTGGGTATATGCAATGCAGTCGGCGACAAAAATAAGCGAGCAGGTACCGGAAATAGATACGATTCCACTACTTGTCCACAGATTTTTATTCGAGGGAATATTTCCAATTGCTTCGTTTGAAATAATTTTATCTTATCTGATATTCATTAAGCTGGATTTTGTTTGCTCGCGAATACAGAAATGAACCTTTATTACGGATTTTATTCTGATCAGATGTTACATTTAATTACAGGAGATATTTTTCATTATTTCGTTCCGGATAATGTTTCTGCTATATGATAATTATGTCTGCATTTGTCGTTCATTGTTTGACGTATATTAAGAAGGTTTTTGTTTGTTCGTAAATTTCACATAAAATAATGAGTTTCTCTTCCTACTTTGTCTTTTGAATTTACTATTATCTCGACCTAATTCAAATATGGAATCATTTCATATATGCTCCAACGGTATTATAGTTGGTTATACTATATAAAAGAAGTAGCAACTATTACCTATAAGGAAGTGTAGTCTACAGTAAAATATTCTATGGAAAGTCTTTCAGGTTCAATTTTTAAATTAGAATATTTTTGCAATTTGTTCCTTTAATTCTGAATCATGTATTTCGTCGTTTTCAATTTTACGTTTTTTGAAAATGTCATATGAAATTGACTATGGAATTTCGATAAACAAACGCATACAGGAAATATGTATTATAAACAAATAATTTTCGAATTCAATTTCAATATTTCATTGATTTTGCCACACGTTCGAACTAATTGCATTCAGCGGCTTATTTAGGCAAGAATTACAATTTTGATTATCCGAGCACTTTGTTCGATTTCAGTGTTCGAGCTGATTAGCCGATTGCTAGTTATTTAGTTGCATTTTCGGCTTCGGTTGTTTCTCGTGCTCAACGCGCCGTGAAATAAACTGTTTAAACCGAAATGAGTTTTCACGCGTGCTACCACAATAATCCTTTATGATTATTTACTTACAATTAATCATCGCTAGAAACCTTGAATTATACATTTCAAATCCGATTACTAATTTACCATATTTAAGAAAGAAATTTTCTAACTTCGAACAGATTAAAGTATCAAATACCAAATATTCAAATTTCAAAATTTGTTCCAAATGTGTTCTAAATTTATTACATACGAAACATATAGGTAAGTTAATCTGAATTGGATTTTTAGAAATCTATACAACATTAATAATTTTAACAAGTAACATTAATATTTTATTTTTCAGAGAAACGATCCAGTCATCAAAGGAATCTATCCAAACTGGATCGAGAAGATAATTTGAGGGATGTAGTTTAACTTCGATATACCTGTAAAATTTCTGAAGATCAATTTGAAGAATCTTGAATACAGAAGATATTTTTTAAAACCATTGGAATCACAACAGCGTTGCAACTACCCACCAAATCATTTTCAAGCAACAAAAGCGGAAGGAAGCCGGAATTAACCTTAAAATCAAGTTGAAATACTCGGATATTTAGCTGTGAACAAGTATCGATTTCATGCGAAAAAAGTTTGATATTAAAAATCTTCGACGTCTCTGTGAGTAACTGCGTCAGAAAACCAACCTGGCGATCTCAATATCAAATCGAACAAAACGATCTAATCTCCAAGAGGAATCTCCTTGAAAATCCTCTCTGAAAAGGATTTAAAAAGAATCGGGTAACGGAAACAGATGAACGAAGCTGCGAATGTTTGCAAAGTTCACTGGAAACGGTTGGCAAGTCCCATGGAAAACCAGCTTGGACCCTCGACAGCAACTTGTGGGGGTAGAAAAAATTCGCCGGCGATAAATTCGGATCAGCGGCGCGAATAAATCCCGGCGAATCGAAGCGAGAGGGAAACCGGAAGCGGCGCAAGATCTCGGATAAAATCCCGGAGGACGCGCGAATAAATTGAAAGAAATACACAAGGGCAAAAGCGGCGCGCAAGAGGAGAGGGGGGTCGGGGCGCTCGAAAACGCTGATAAACGCTTGAATAATGGGCAGGCAAATTGCGCCGGAGGAACAACGCGTGATAAACGAACGGATGATGCAAATTCTTTCGGGTTTGGCGCGGACGCGCGGCAACTCGATGGAAAGCATGCCGTTTCCGATGAAAAGGGCCTCGTCTTACGATCGAGCTGGTCGCGCGGCGCTTCGATCCAACTTGCAATTTTTCTGGAATTTCTACGCCCATTTTTATGGACGTTGATTCTCGAGAACGAGGGCGTAGGTTGGATGGAATTTTCTTATTCCGGTTGGTGGTTTGCAGGCCAGAGGAAGTGAAAGGTGTATGTGAAGTTGAAAATCGAATGACAGGGGAGTGGTAGGAGAGAGCGAGAGAGAGCGAGAGAGAGAGAAAGAGAGAATAATACGCGTAAGAAATTTTAGGAACGGGATAGAATTTTGGCCGAATTTAAGAGCGTCAGGTTGGTTCTCGAAAAGGGAGGAAAAGTCTGATATGATCGAAGCGAAGATTCTGAGATAGATATTTCTGAAAAGCCTGAGAAAATATGAAATTTTGAGAGATTTAAAAAGGGGAAAGAGAGAGGAAAAAGCTTGAGAGAAGTTTAAGTGGGAAATTATACAATTATTATTCAACCTGATTATTTAACTTGATGGAATTCTGAAAGAGGGAAATTAGCAAATCCTGGAATTATTTACAATTTTAAATTTGCAATTATTTAAGAACGCAGAGAAAGCAGAAATAAAAGATTATAATTAATTATACATTAAAAACAACCAGAGAACTTAAAAAACAATCTAAGACAATTTCTAAAAAAAAATGATTGATGACAAAATGATCGCAGACATCTAAAATACAATTCGAAATCGATATTAATTATATTGCTAACACTGAAGTAAGATGCAAGGTATCTAAGATAGAAAGAAAATTAATAGTGAGGGAAATTAAAAGGCGGAGAAGTTAATATCCCAAAAAGATTAGGGAAAGAACGATCGAAGATAGTTGGAGGGAAGAAAAATTTCGAGAGAAGCCCGTAAAGAAGAAAATCTGAAGGAAGTTCAGCGCCACAAATCCAATTTAAAAGCTTCACGTAAGATTAAACGCCACTTGAACACGCCGCTTCTCTCTCTCTCAAGACTTTAAACTCGCCTCTTAATGGCGCAATATGTTTTAACGCGTCCACGGGCATCAAGTGAAAGTACAAACTCCATGAAATGGCTCACAGCTGATCGTAAAGCTACCAGAAGACGCAAGTAAAAATCAACCGGGACATCCCTTCTTGTTTCCCATAAAACATACATTTTTGCTTATTAGCATTCTTCGCTCGAAAGCAACCGCATCGAGGACAGTGATTTTAATCCTAAAGAAGTTTAAGTTGAAAGAAAAAAAGGACATGTTACGAGTTTGTAATTGTAGACTAAGGAACACTTAGGTGAAGTGAATTCTTTCTTCTCTTATATTTCGCTTTTTTTTCAATTTATCGTGACTGTGAGACTGTCGAATTAATGAAATGATGGCGGGTACTGGTGTCAGAGTCGGTGGCGCTGGGATGCTGAGGGCCAGGCGGAGAGACTGCAGCGTAAAACCAAACAGGAAGCTCGACCGGAAGTCCTCGAGGGGGATGATTTATGAGAACGAAGAACTGAGGCTGAGGACTATTCATATTAACGCTGAAGTGGAGCAAGGTAAAGAGTTTATGATATTACCGGATTACTATGTTAGCATAGGTCAGAATTACTGTTCTGGGCTGTTCCTGCCCAGGAATTTTGTAGCACACGTTTATAATGCGTATAGCGGAATTGAAAAGGTTCCTGGAAAAAGGTTCAACGAGACAAAACTGCATCGGATGTCTCGGTTCTACTTGTTTAATATTAACGAGTATTACGTAATTACGTAATCAGCTTTGCTATTACCTAGTTTGAATATATAACATTGTAATTTTGATAACTTTTAATCAACTTCCTTCTTTGTTCATTTATGCAAGAAATACAATGGTGATTTAACCGTTTGGTTAAAAAATGTGCTCAGCACATACGTGTTCGTCATAGATCATATAGAACCTTCTTTTCAGAAAACTTTTCAATTATTATTTACGGGGAATATTAGATAAAAGATCGGATATCGGACAAAGAATGGTAATATTGAAGAATAAAGGACATTCGGCGATAATTGAATATTAGATAAAACGAAAGGCGTTGAGACAAAAGCTTAAGAAGGCTGTTTTAAACTGCTTTGCTTTATGTCTTACCAAAAGTCTCGCTACATTCTCAAAATAAAAGAAACGACTATGAAACACAGATAACGTTATTATATCATGTTTTACAACGTTGTGGAAAAGGTTATATACCTAAAGTTATGAAATTAAGATACGAAAATCAGAAATAATGTTTCATTACGAATAAGATGAAACGAAGAACAGTAAGAATAAAAATAAACGAGATATTTTTGAAAGAGGAGATAGTTTTTACTAGATTGCTAGGGAGTTTTGTAAATCAAGCGTGGCGGGTCTGACTGGTTCTTTCATGCCACAAATAGACACACCATCGTCGAATCCGGTGCGAACTATTTTCGAAACTTAGCCAAACGCGCCAACTTCGTGTCCGGCCGGCAGCTGTCGCAGTTCCAGTCACTCGATCTCTCGAATTTTCCAACATATTTTCATGATTATTCGTGATAAATCTTTACCTTGCAAGATCTCGAAGCTATACTATCTCTAACGTACAGTCTAAATTGATATTCGCGTAATGCCGCAGCAACGAAATAAAAGTAAAATGCTGGAAAGAGTACTGTGCTAAAAATTTGAAGATGGAAAGTCGAATTTTCGGTCATGTTCGATCCGCGAAACAAATTTTCTTGAATTTCATCATCGTGAACAAGAACGAAGACAAGTGAATAAATGTAAAATAGTGATTTCATGGATCTCGCCACTATTTTAAACGAATGACTAAACGATTCCGATGACGGTGAGTGTACTAATTGTTTTTATCTCTCGTGGAATTTTCTGGAGCAGTCAAATATAGAAGAATAATACCTTTGGCAGCGATGCGAATAGAAATTTATGATATAGATTTGGTTTATCTACCAGTTTTGCGGAGAACAAACGTGCATTATGCATTATCTAAACATTTTAGGTTAAAATATATCGGTAACCGGGCTGATTATGTAAGCAGAGATAATGGTGTTTGTGGCATGAGAAAAATATTCCAGTCATAAGGAAGATTTAGATGCTACATGTTACGTGTTCTAGAGCGTTATGAAACGTTCGGGAAAATTTGTCAGTGTATAGTAATGAGAACACGATGATCTTTCCAAATTTATTATTAAAAATTCTAGATAACTCTTAAATTCTAACTAAATTAAAACTCCAATAAAAATGATTATCTATAATTGTTATTTTAAAAATTCTTGGGAATATTAAAGAGATAAAGTAGTTTGTCGCATAAAAACATGTTTTATTTGGAAAAAGATAAAACTAATTGCAGGTTTCGCCTTTGAAAAAATTGCGCAACAAAGAATACCAAAATGCTAATACTACAATATTAGAAAATGAAAAGTCAGATACAAAGTAAAGACGTTTTCTAAATCTTTAACTGCAAATGTTATGAATCGGAGGAGCAAAGGTCTACTGTAGGAAGAGGGTAGCGGGGGATGAAAGATAACTAATTTCTGGAGAAATACAACATAACGATGAAACGTTTAGAACGTGCCGAATATTTTCATGCCGGCGAAGAATCGCGAAAAGCCGGCTATTTCCTCAAAATTTGTTTATCCATCGAGCCAAGAAAAGCTTTGTTTTGGCAGCAATGCCCGCCCACGGGAAACGCTTCTTCTACCGAAGCTCTAGAAATCCAGATGTCGTCTCTATACCGATTCTTGAAGAGCGGCGTTCACACGAGCGGGAGAAAACGTATCTTCAAAATCAAACTCAGTTTCACACCGTGAAATCTTCATGTTGAGCAATCTTTATTACGTTATTAGGAAACTCGATGAGAAAGTATCAATTTGGAAATATTTTCTAGAGCTTTCTCATTTGTAGAATTTTTTCTTCATACTCACGCCTGAATGTCTAAAGAAACTTTTGAACATGACAAGTTTCGAAAGAATTTGTCTTCTTCTGTTTAAAATATTTCTCATTCTTCCGTGTAATATTATTCTATTCTGATGTTATATATATATATATATATTAAAGAGGTCAATAATTGGATTCTACGAAATAGAAATAATATGGTGCGTCTTAAACGTTAACGAACCATCATTGGCTAACTACAATAGAATAAAAACATTTTGATAGGGTTTCAACGTTGTTGAAAGCTGAGTTGTAATAATGAGTCAGAATTGTAAATTGGCGAAGTGGATTCAGGCCTCGAACTTTATTATGCTTTACGTTTCCTGAGAAACTGTTATTGAAATTTATTTTACCTTTTCATATCTTAACTCGATCGTTTAACCTAGTCTTCGGCTTTTCCTAGTAAATTGATAGTTTTCTTATTCCGATAAACTCCTACTACGTAGAATCAATAGGAAGTGAATATTTCGCGCAGAAATTTCGCATCACGAATATTGAAATTTCAATTTGCGATGTATCTCAGTCTACTTCAACATTCTTATTTGCGTCAAATTATAAATCATGCTATTAAGAAACACGAATGAGAGTAGTTCCAACTCTTTATACACATAAATTATGAATATAGAAACGTTTCGTATAAATGTATCATAGTTATCGTTTGAAAATACAATTTTATGAATACCAACAAATGCAAATGAAACAGACGATGCTTGCTCATAGATCCTACGGAATCGAAATAAGAGGAACAAATTTTCGAAATCAATCTCTTCCAAAACAAGATTCTATTTCTTAACGATGAAGTCAATATACAAATATTTTGTAAAATATTTTCAATTAATTTTTTTGCTACTATAGCACAGTGACCTAGACATGTCCATTAAAAATATAACTAATGCCGATACAATATTTTTGGAAACAAAAATTCTTCCAAAACAAGATTTAATTTCTTAACGATAAAGTCAATATGCAAATATTTTGTAAAATATTTTCAATTAATTTTTAACAGTGACCTAGACATGTTCATTAAAAATGTAATTAATATCGATGCAATATTTATGGAAACAGAAATTCTTCCAAAACAAGATTTTATTTCTTAACGATAAAATCAATATGCAAATATTTTGTAAAATATTTTCAATTAATTTTTTGCTACTATAGCACAGTGACCTGGACATGTCCATTAAAAATGTAATTAATATCGATGCAATATTTTTGGAAACAAAAATTGATTTAGAGAAAATATCGCTTGATATACATCTGCAAATTATTTTCTGCGTTACTATAACACAGCGATCGAATCAATCTCTCAGAAAATAAAAATCCATCTAAAAATACTTTCTAATATAGCAATTCTCTATACTCTCTATATTTCTCTGACAAAGTTATCTACGAACAATTCCACCAGGAACCTCTCACGAAATAAATTCATTCAGACTTGAAACATTTGTAAAATCATTTGATTCGAACCGAGTCTCTATTGTTCACTATTCGCCATAATTTCCACGCCTCTTGCCCACGGTGCTCATACTACTTCTACCTGTACGGATCTCGGAATTTCATGGGGGGCTTGTATGCTCGACAGGCGAAAGCTATACGGCCCCTTGCGTCACGCTGGATTATTTTCAGGCGTTTTTAAAACGCTTGACAGATTACATTGCAGCGCGGAGGAAACGTGCCGCGTCCTAATCAACGATTCGTCATCGTAGAAGCTGCGTATTTTCTTTCATGCGTGTGTTTTTTGCCTGGGGGCAAAGGCGTGTGTTGCGTCACGGTAGCTGTACCACGTTGGATGAAATCTGAGACACGGAAAAATTTATTTCTCTGTCAGTTGGTGGTTGCCACGAGATGGGTGAACTGCTAAGACGTCGGGGTTGAAACCAAATAGGAATGTTTAAAGTTCAAGTAAGGCTAGGAAGGCTTGGATAGGCTATTTTAAACAATACCTTTACAAATCGATAAAAGCTATTATTTTTAGTATCAGGTAAAATGGGAGAACTTGATGAACAAGTAGAGTAACTGCTGTATTTTCTTTTTTAACTCACACCACGCGTTTCGAACGTTTAAAAAGTAATTAACATTAAAAAAGGGCGAACGGGGCTACTTTAAAGTATATTCTAAGAAATTAGCTGAAGTTATAATTTTTACTAACAATTTTTACTATCGTTGAAGAACTTAGCGGAAAATTGATACAAGTGTATTTCTTGTTTATATGAGATGATATATCTTGCATGTAGAAACAGATTTTCGAAATGAAACGAAATTAAACGCTTATTTGAAACGAACGTTTGACACTAAGTGACCTATGTACAGAGACTACTAACATAGATTGTCTTAAAGAATGTAAACAATTAAAACAAAAATAGTGGAAATATTTGTTTCGTGATAACGGTGACATCTAACGTTTGAATATTTGAGAATAAACAGAAATGTTTCTATAAAAGATGAACTTTACTCATTATCCTTGTAATTTAAATATTTTCTTCGCTTGTATCAGTTTTCCTCTGACCTCTTCAGCTATTCCCGAGATTCTGTGTTTAAAACACGAGTGTCTGTTTTGTGTTTTGTTTAAAATAACAGCAGATTGTACTTTTACGATTATTTTTGAGGCATGAAAAGAGTATGTTTAAAAAGAGCACTAAAAAAAAGGAAAGTCTGGTTTTCTTAACGATCAGCTATTTTTGCAGGGATTAAATTAACTTGTACTTATCGTGAAAGTGCAGATACGGGAAAATTGTTTTTCAAGGTCTTTTTATGCGGAGATCGAAGATATTTTTCAAATGGACGCCACTTGACACGCAAATTGTATAAAGAACAATTTTTCGAGCAACTTGTTAACATTAAAATATACGAATAAGCGGAAAAATATATCGAAGCAAATGATCGAAGATTACTGGAAATCTCTGCCCGGAAAATTTCAATTTAATTTTATACAAACAATAAAAGTTTCTTCGTTAACGTCACAAAATTTCTGTACGTCCTCGCCAAGCATTAATTTACATTTTAAAACGCCCTTAAAATGTCGCCCTCGAAAACTTATCAATCCTCGATAACAAAAAACATACACGAGAAATTTCCCATTTTTAACAAAAAGATACAAGACATTGTTGATAAAAAGGAGAAAAAGAAGAAACTCGGAGGAAATTTCTTCGAAAGCAAAATCATCGACGCCATAGGGAGAAATTCGTCAACATTTCAGCAAAGGTCAGCCTGCAACAACTATTCAAACTCTAGGCAACCCTCTTCCTACTTACAAATTTTGAGAAACAAATTGCAAGTGGCTAGAACCACCAAGAAGCCACCGAAACCACCCCAAAGAAAATGCTGGAAGGCGAGACATGCTACGGAAGCTGAACATGGACAGCGTTCTGTCGCCTCGCGACGACAGAATCTCGGTGGAAGCTCATCTTGGCCAGTAGCTATTACAAAAGATTTAAATAGTCGCGCGCGCGACGGAGAAAGAAGGAGAGGGCTAACGGGCTTCAACAGCCATCCGCGAACTAGTTTTATCCGGAGGCTCAAAACGACAGGCATGTCTGCCCCTTTTCACCGAGACTTTCCATTTTTTCTCTGACGTGTGCCAAGAGATACGTCGATTTTCGAGACCAGTGTATCGCGTAGTTCGAGTCGAAAGTTCAATTTCGAGAGGATAGTTTGGAAAATAGATCGAGTTTTAGACGAGATTTTGTGCATCGAAGCTTACGTGGACTGTTACCGAGTTAGAGAGACATTTTGGCGAGTGTTAAAAACACTTCGACAAGGATTAAAGGAATTTTTGTTAATCGTTCATGAAAGGTGGACGATTGTTTCCACGATGTAATTGAAAATTGAAAATCGATCAGACAGATTAGTCGGCGACGAAGATTTTATCGATCGAACGTTGGTTTCGTCGTGCTGATATATTTTGCCAGTAGAAAGAAATGGAGAAGCACTTTAACGAAAAAGAGAAATTAAAGAGTGACTTAGAGTTAATTATTGAAAGACGCGAGTTGACTGCCAGTGAAAATTTCGTGCTGACGTGTTACTGCGTTGAGACGACGTTTTTGTCAAGTTTAAGATGAATCGGACAAATATTTTTGTGAGACGGTGATAGTGGTGATTACACTTAATCTTTGTGAACGTTCTATTTGCTCTGTTTACTCCGTTTTCCATCTTCTTGCCAGATATTTCTATCTCTGTTGCGTTTATTTTTTAACGTAAAATTGATTTACTATACGGTATACAGAGTTTTTTGATCGATAACCGATAGAGAATTGATCGTTTCTTGGCTTAGAGTGACTTGCTGATTTTGAAGTTATTTCTTTCTTTTTTTTATTTTTATTTTCTTTTTAAATTTTCCTCGTACACAGAACGCAATACAGATGAAAATAGTAATAGATGATATACACCGCTATTTTCGGGAAATTTATATATAATCTGTATTCTGTTTGAAAGTAAAGCTGCCTCAAACGATACTTAATATCACTCAAACAAGATTCATGTGTTTTTCGAAACATTTACACTACCGGATGCAAGATTTTACTTCTGCTAAAATAATCTCGCGTAACAGCGTGTAAACACGTGATGTGATCTATCCGAGAAATGATGTTTGGAAAGATACATATATACTGATTGACGGAAATATTTCGAATGTTTCTCAGGATTATACAAGTTAAAAAATTCTTAGTACATTTTCCAAGCCTCTGTCATAAATAATAATAAGAAAAATCGTTCGTGTCTGTCGAAAGAACAAAGTTGCAAGCTTTTAAGCGTATTAATATTTGACATCCATATTAATAGATTTTCTTCTGTTATTCAATTTTTATACCATTATTGGATTTTCTCGTCGCTCATTGAATATTATCGTCGTTTTGCTAAAAGTTCGAAGTTTCTTACGTTAACTACTAGTAGGACTTGGCACAGTTTCTTGGAAACGTTCTTTCTGAGAAAATCATAGCTCGAATATTCTAAGGATTAAGCGGTGAAAGAAGAAGATTTGGTAGCTATTGAAAGTAGTTAAAAATTAATTGCATCGAAGAAGAAGGATAACAAAATTCGAAGCAAACACGCAATAATTATTAAAAGAAATACAGAAAATACTCTACGTAAGAGAAAGAAGAGTAAGAAGTTAAAGCAATATATTACGATATTTACTACGAATAACCAACGAAATAAATCAAAACTACCGGAGAAACGGAACGATAAGAAAAAGCCAAAAGTAGGATAACTGTTAAGACTAATAAAGAAGATCAAACTACGAGAATGAAAAAGAAGCAGTAGATCTTACGGATCGTCATCCGCTACAGAAATTCAATTTCCAAGAAACTATATCACCGCTGCGTAACTCCGTAAGAAAAGATGGAGACAATCATCCGAAGGAAATAAAGAAAGGGAAAAAAGCAGGAAAAAGTGAAAAGAAGAGGAGGTGCAAGATCAAAGAACACGATCGGGGGATTTAGAGCAAGGACGACGAGCGTCACAAGATACCTCTGTTTCGACGTCGTGATGAATGGGTTGCACGTTGGTCGAGATCCATCAGAGCGAACTAGCCAGCTTGTTCGCGACGAGGAAAACTGATTTCGCGCGTTCTTCTCCCGAAATCAATGGTCGTGAGGATGTTCCGGCTGTTTCGCACGACTCGTCGAAGGGAATTTATTTGTTGACGAAACGTAGCCTCGATTATTTAATGACTCTTCGAGAGGATAATTTGCAGGCGTCGGAATCGACGTATCTGTCGAGCGTAAATCAGCCGTCGTAAATCACTATAATTCGCCTGGTGGCGAAGCGTTCGAGCGAACGAGAAATTTGGAATGGAGAGATGGGCAAAGAGACACGATGCAGAGAAGAGAAAGGGGAAGAAACAAAGGCGAAGAAAAAGGGAGTACGTTTCAGATGTGATATCTTTCTTTCGTTTTATACTATGCGGGGTTAGTCGTACAGCGTAATGGTTTTCGCGTTGAAAGTAGTGGTATTGCTGTAATGGAAACGGCGCTAGCAGCATTATAAAGAGTATCTATAATGAAGTTACTATTGGAATGGAACTGACGTAGGAGAGAATTTTTCTTCGTGGAAGAAAGTACGAACAGATATTCCTTTATTTGATTTCTCTTTATTGTTTCACTGAGAATTTTTTTAATAGGCAAAAATAGTATTTGTCTTGATAGATGCGGAAGGTGCGCGTTGTTCCTTTACTTCGCATTTCTTCCTATACTTTGTATTTCTTCGAAGTAATACGTACAAGTTCAATTTTCAATTGAAAGAAAAGACGAGACAACCTTCTCGAGTTCACGAGAGCAATCGTTGTAGATGATTCTGATCCTCCATGTTCCACTTCGTAATTACGTATACGTATGTAAGTACTGTTCAAGCATTTCACTCTTCTTCGAGCGTATCGTTGGTCTATATCGTATTATTCGTTCTATCGTCAGCTTTGACAAACCTTTCGCCAATTAAATATCATACCTAATTAACTTGTAACGCATTTAATCGCATTCCTAATCATATTTACGTATGCAATTTTCTTAATTAAGTCCCGAGCGATCGCAAACACGTATTTCCAATTAACCTTTCGATAACGTCAACGTGCTCTTATCGATCTGTATGCTTTGTTCCTCTGAATATTTCGCACGATACTTTACAAACCATCGTTCTTCTACTATCAATTAATACAATATTCAATATACGTAATTAGAATTGAATTTTTCGTTAAAAAAATTTCTCTTTCCTATTGAAATGTTTTTTCATGATATTTCTTCGAATTAAATTTCTAGAAATATGTAGTCAAGTTTTCAGTGTTTACTCCAAAACCAATTTTCAACCAAATTAAATAAACATTCGCATGGTGACTCCACATCTGAGCTTCAGACCGAGCTTGAAACTTCAAACCACACTTTCCAGTAGATTTTACTCTGCCGTGATTCCCATCCTCCCTAAGTATCTACACGTATACACGCGCACATCCATAAACTCTCGTCGTATCCTTCGCTTTATCTTTCGTTTCTATTAAAAATATTCCACGAACATTCCTTTCAATATTATTAACCATCGCGAACTTGCACCGATAATCTCAAGGCCGAGCATTTTCTCGAAATGCCAAACGACTTGGCGCGTTGCACAACTAAAATGGTCGGAATTAAATTTTACTATTCCCGGGCTTTCCTTCTCTCGAGCCCTGTGCCGCGTTTATCCACGGCGAAAGGGGCCGTGCGCTCATTTCGCCCGCGGCCCAAGTGGCGGCGAGAAAAAAGAAGGAAAATAGGAGGCGCAACGCGGAAAACCGTCTGAACTAATTCGGAAAAACCGGCGAGGATACGCTTGAAACTGCAAGGAACCAAAGCTTTCATGCTCGGTCTAACGGCGTCTCGCCTCGCAAAGACGCTTTATGGAAAAAGTTTTTAATATTCTCTCCTTCCATCCCTCGGATCTCTTTTTTTTCTTCTCCCCTTTACCCTGTTACGTTGCCGGTGAACGGAAGAAGAACAAGAAAAGAACGGTGGAAGGAAAAAGGAAATGCAAGAAACGAAGACAGGATAATGACCACGGGGCACAGGTGGATATGATTCTCACTGATAGGATCCACGTACACCTTCTGCCTTATTTTCTAGTCTTCTATCTGCCGATGAAAGAGGTATCGGTCGGTCGTAAGCAGAAAAGAAATTTTCCGTCGAGAGAACGAAGAGTACAATCGAGAGAAGGAATTGGAGAGAAGAAGGGGATGAGGCAGAGTTTGTCGGCTCACCGGAATTATCGTTTGTTCCTCGATATTAAACTCGGCCATGCAGATTTTTACAAGCCCTTTCACACGCTCTGGGATTCTTCCGCGTTGATGGATGTTTCGCGGATCCGTTTGTCTTGCTTCCTTTTCGACCGTACTTTGAATACTACGCTCCAGTGTTTGGATAGGCACCCGTAAATCTGATATTTTTTTAGGAGAGAGGAAACTCTTTGTTCTGTGTAATTCGGATATTCATAATGATAATTTTCTCGATTGTACGTGTTATTCGTTTGTACAGTTTCTGGATAGAAAACGTTGTTTACTGAAACAGATGTTTGAAGCTGTGTTAAATTCAGGGTCGGGTGAAGATTTAATTATAACGATCTTTTGTTATAATTAAATAAAATTAGAAAATTCTAATCGATTTTTGAAGAAGAAGAATCCTGGTTATTGCGTTTCAGCAACATCCAACAATATCTGTGAAATCTTTCTGTAGCAATGACAGAGAGCAGAATTCCACGAGCGAGTCACGTCGTAATTATATTAGAGTTTTAACGTAATTATCTGCAGTAATTAACGTTATTGGAACTTATTAAGCGTAAGTACCAATAGCAGCTTCCGCTGCGCTCTAGTTTCGCCTGCATTAAGGAAAATTTATTTCAGTTTAAGGAAAGAATTGCGCGATCCCCTTGAAAACTGGATGAACTTCTCTTTTCGAAAAAACGCGCGGCTGAACTTTAATTTATCTACCAATTTATTTCGAGGCAATTATTAAAATTAAATTAAAAATCTTCTCGTCGGTAAAAATCTAAAAAACTTCTTGTTTGAGAAAAATGGCTCTTAAACTCTAGATATACATTTCTTTAATTAATTGAAGATTTTAAATTTAACTAATGTTCCTTCCTCCCTCCTTTTCAAGATAAGTAGACATATAACAATCTTTAATCTCAGAAGAACAATATTTAATTTCAACCGTCAAGATTTACAACAATTATTCTTAGTGTCTTTTTTTTTCTTAGCTTCTTTTCTTGTATTAGGTAAAAGTTTCAAATTTAAATCAATTTATTTTTTTTTTAGGTAGAACTTTTAACCTTTAGGAAAAATATTTCTCAAACTTGAAAATTTATTACATAGATGGGAAATAAATTATCGATTAAAATTATAGTGGCAATTGATAATTACTCTTAATTACTTTTACATACATACATTTTATTCATATTTAATTTTAAATAAATTCTTCACTTAATACAAGCATTTTCCAATACGAAAAACTATGCTTATCTTTGTAAATCATCTTTGTTCAGTCTAGAGAAACTAATCGAAATGAAATACAAAGTTTCTACACGTCTAGAAAATCGTTCACTTATTCCCAGCCAGTCTACTACTCAAAATTTCTATGAATATAAATTCTGACCTAGACTCGATACTGCCAGAGATTGCCGAGTTATTAATCTTCATAACCTAAAAACTACCTCAATAAAATTAATCTCCTTCGCAATTTCTTTCCCTTGAAACACACGAAGAATAGTTTCTTCTGACATTAGAATTAGAAGAATAAGTTTCTTTTGATATTTTCACACATGATGTTGCACATAAGTAACAAACACTGCGCTTCAACGAGTTATTAACCAAACGACGAATGTATTTGTTCGCGATAAAAATTGTTCCAATTTTTGCGTATTACATCATTCTTACAAAAATTTGAGAAAAAACACATTCTAACGCACATTCTAAAAAAGATATTCGATCCGAAATAACTCAGTCCACTGTCTTATCGCAAGAAGAAGAAATTTTTCTGCTAAACGATCTGCAAAGTTCATGTTTCGAGCCTATGCACTCAAAACACAGCTTACAGAACAACAATAGCGGGATGTTTTAATAATGGTAACAAAAGAGGTCGTGAAAAGTCTAGAAAAAAATTCCAGCGGAGGCACACAGCAAATCCCGGTGTGGGAACATTCATATTCGCTGTTGAGCGACGCCAAGCCGGTGCATCCTCGTTGCGAAAGCACGTGACTGCACCAGCAAAATTAGCATACGCGGCGAACGCGATCCGGCGCCGAGATCGTCAGAAAACTCGAGTTGACAACGCGACAATGAACCGTTCCCGAGAAGAAAGGCAAATCGTGATAAAAGAAGCTGCGAACGTGCGCGATCCATGAGGAACCTTGATTTCTTTTCCATCTATGACCGGTGGTACGTTGTTTGAACACGACTGATGCAGGACAGTGAGTAGTTTACGAATCTATCGATTGTTCGAGGGGAAGGTGACAAACCTATTGGCGTTCGCGAAAAAATTCAAGTTTATTTTAGTTTGAGAGGGTTTGAGGTGGACATTCTCTGTTACTGACGCATATGCTGCGTCGACTCGATTATTTAAGCAATGCTGCTGGCATAATCGTTGCATTCTACTATTTTTTACTTTTAATACAATATAGTTTAGAGCGTAACGTGTTTGAACAAATATTGTTGCTTAAAATATGTTTAATAGATAGACGTATCGTAGCAAATAGCGACGAATATGTTAATAGTAGCGCGTATCATCGCAAGAGTTTTCTTGCACTTGGCGGTTATAAGTTTACGAATTTAGGAAGAATATTGTATTCTTGTGAAACGGGCCAGTGCAAAGAAAAGTGTATTTTCGTTGTGGAATTGATAGCTTGTGCACATGGCGGCATGATTTTGATGGTATGATTTTAACTGACATTTACGTTTTCTCGTAGTGAAAAGATGACAGATCGTTTAGAAGAGTTTACAGAAAATAGTATAGAGCGAAATTTGCTGAAGTTTACAATGGTGTGCATTGTCATGAGATTTTTCTTCGAATCTGCAGTTTCTCAAAGAGCGCGGACCTTGGAAAGATATTGAGAAGTTTTATATAACAGAATGTAAATGTGAAAGAAAGTGTCCTTTCTGTTAGCGAGCGAGTAACAACTGCCGTTGTGGTAAGGTTTTAATTAAAGACTTTAATTTGCATTGTTTTCGAAAGTTACGTATTTTGAGACAATACTGAGAAATCCTATAAGACATTAATGTGAAGAAAACAAACTTTCTTGACGTGGAGTTAACGACAGATTGCGTAATTATTACTAGCAACGATTTTTATTTGAATCTTCATCCCACCGAAATTTGTAAACCTCGAAAGAAGATCGAGAAGTTTATTGAATAATTAACGAAGAAAAAAGTCATCTTCTTGTTGCGGGCTCGATGATGGTGGAGATTTCATTGCAGAATTTCATATTTTCTAAAGATCCTTACTCTTAAAAATAACAAACTCGTGATCGAGATTTGCACTTGAAGTAGAAGTTACGTCAATGAAGATCTCGTCTTATGTTTAATTTTGGAGCTTAGGAAACTTATGAAGTTGAACATGAGAAAATACGACGACCAGCGCGATTCGTGAGTCATTCTACTAAGAATTCTTCACATAAAAAAGCAAATAACAAGTCATACCCTTAGCTGGTATTTACATAACCAAGCCATGATTTTTATTTTGAATTTCAAATCATGTTAGTGTCTGTTTAGGAAAGTTTGAAGTGGGTGAAAACGATGTATGGCAAATACATGAAACATGTCGATAAAGACTCGTTTCTTCTCTTGAACCGTATATATATATATATTTCACTTTATTTTATTTACCATACACATATTTCATTTTTTCTTTCATACAAATTCTATATTTTAGTCGTCGTATAGTAGTAGGATTAAAGTATCAGTTTAGGATTAAGGATGAAAACTTACATAAGATTCGAGAAATGCAGCGCTTGAATTTGGAGTTGCTACGATGATGGATCGCATTGTCAAAAATTTATTCGACGAGGGTGGAAATTGGTTGGTACCGTGTTTCAGAGTACTTGATTAGGTTTTGTTAATTGTCCTGCAGGAACGTCGCATAGAGGAGTTAGTAAATTAAAGGTCTTTGTAGTCCTCCGCGAGCAAAAGCACGACTGTAATCTTGCCAAGTGCTAGGGAGCGTAATGGTATTGTAACGCTGACTAATTTTATAGACAATGGTAATGGTTTTTCTCTCCTGACGTGATTACTCATTAAATTGCAGACGAGTCACGTATTTCACGTTTAATCGCAATTATTATCGTCGTACACCTACTATGAATAATTTCTGTCTGTCTTTTCTCGGATTAGACGAAAGTTTTCCATTTTAACATTTGAATATTGTGCGCTCGGTTGGCAAATGGCCTCGTATACGAATAAAACTTTGCACGAATGGTCTGTTCTTTAATTAGTTTTAAGAATGGAAATAACTGTGTGTTTTGCTTCGTTAAGCCTGACTAGAAGAAAATCGTGCAAAATAAAGGATCGTAAAAAAATATAGAAAAAAACCAAACAACCAGTCATTCCAAACCGATCTTTATGCAAATTTGTATCTCTACGAATACAATTAAAGAAACAAGGATTCGCTTTATCTATTAAAGATGAAAACGAGCATTCTCCCTCGAATATTTTATGTATCTTCACAAATTATTTATACATTCAGTGAACTTTTGTACGGCGATTCTTTCAGTTTCGCAGAAATGCATAAAAATCCGCGGAATTAATTATTCGGGATCCGTCAGAAAAAGGATCAAAGTTAGAAACTTTGCGAAAGAACGAAACGCCAGCCTATAGAAATTCCCTAAAAGCGCAAACTCGCGAACCAAATTCCGCGCGAACAACCCACCGTGAAAGTGAAACAAGCTTTGTGTCAGCATTTCGTCGTCTTTAAGAGCGCATTAATTACCCATTTGCCGACAAAAGCGGACAGAAATACCCGGCGACCCCAAAACCGCGCGTAATTTGCCGGCTCGTGGACGGAAAAATCGCCGAGGGCGCGGCAAACGTGTCGTGCTATTTCCACGTGTGCTGTCGGATCCTCGTTGCCGGTAGAAAACCCGTTGTCGGCTTTTGAAACGGCTTTGGAAACCTAACTCGGTCGCTGAACGTACTTGCAGCCTTTGGCTTGCTTGAATTGCGTTGCAATTCCACGCTGCAACGCAATCCTCTCGTCGTTCTTTTCAATTTGCATACGATCACGCCTCGGTCGAGTAAAACACGCGCAGTTTTAGCGGAATTTTGAAGGTTTTCGTAGATTTTAAAGTGGTTTGAAGGTGTACTGGCGTTGGAACGTTTGTCGTGCGTTTTTCATTGCGCTGGAATTTTCTTTGATAGCGTGTTTTACAGTATCTGGGGCGAGGAAGATTATGCTCGTTTCACGAATCGTTGGTTCGCTAGGAAAGTGACGCAATGAGAAATTAGAAGAAAGATTTTTTAGACGAACGATTCGTGGAATTTCGTGTCAATTTCTCAATTATTTCACGATCTTTTTAAATTATTGCAGCATAGATTTATTCAGCCGAGTTTCCGACTCGTCCCGTCTAATCACTCTCTTTGCAGTTGCACCCCATTTAGGTTAACGAATTGTAAATTCGTCTGACACTCGTAACGTACGCATAAGATAATTTCTACATGCTATCTCCGTGATAAATTAATGTTACAGAGCCGAGTTTGAATTTTAGATGAGATGGTTGTTGGTTTAGCGAATCGCAAGTTACATCTAAGGTTGACATACCCTTAGTTGGATTCACACTCTTGGTTTGCATACTCTGGTCTGCTTTTGCACTCCCTTTGAGTTTAAACTCTGCATACGCATCGGGCGTGTCTTTCTCGGTTTTCTATATCAATTTTGAAGTTTCTCTAACTTCTTTCATCGTGCCAGTGATTATGAATGCAACGTTAGAATGTAATTCTCTGACTGAAAATATGAAGTATAAGAATTAATATGAATAAAAATTAAACATAACAACTAATATGAAATTGTGTGCATTTTTTGTGGGTGAATAGTACTTTGCCAAGCAAAAGTCCGGAACCACTACGTGTTTTATGGAAGGCAAGAATTTAAAGAAAAATAAGCTTCAACTTCAACCGTGCCATAATTTCTTTTAATCTCTTTCATAGTTAGGATATGAAATAGCGTAGGAGGATGACGTCGATACAAAATGGAAGTTAGAAAAATTGTTTCCTATGCAGATGTAGGCGGATGTTAAGAACGATAGAAATATGTACAGACGTAAACATGCAAGTAGATCAGTGGTGAGTCACGTCACTTGACCATTGTTAAGTTTCAGAAATACATAAACTCTTTGTAAATCTTACAATAAAATAAGAACTCTTACAAATAAACTCTTTCTTACATATTTCCTTAACGTTGGACGTATCTAAAACATAGCAAATTTCTTCTTCTTTAACATGCTTTGTGATAGACGGTAGGTCAAAATTTAATGGATGTGATTTGCCCGTTAAATTTAAACTTCCAAGAAACCTAATACCTTCAAACCTAACCTCATAAAGAACACATTTCCACCAAAATTATACATTTTCCCCGGCGTCTCTCGCCAGTGTAGCAGCCACGTTTTCCGAAAATTCCAAAAATAGACGAAACACCTGAAACGTAAAACTCGCGTATCCTCGGCGCTCGGGCCTCCCTGCGCTAGAATAAACTAACAAACATCGCTACGGCGGATTAAACGTGCTGGGTCAACGGTAATTTCGCCTTTTGACAAGTTTTCGCCTCTCGCGGTAGCGCGGCGGCGTTTCGTTATCGTCCAGAGAATGACCGCCATAAATTGCCCGAACTGCGAGACTCTCCTATTATCCCGTCGGCGCGCATTTAAAGTTCCCCGCCAAAGTTCCTGGTGAACTCGGAACCAACCATTATCGCTCCGCCATTATCATTATCTTTGTTATTATAATTATCAGTACTATTATCGTTATTATCATTATTGTCCCTTCCTTTTTCTTGAGATGCGCCGATATTTATGGTAAATACGGAATTATCGCCAAGTATTCGCCTCGTCTATTATGTATTTCAGAAATTTCGTGCCAATGAGCGTGTTGAATAATTATTTAAGAAGAATAATTACTTATACCAAGAATAATTATTTTTGTGCGCCGATGTATCTCTATTTTGCGTAGAGCGTTACGTGTGTTTATTATTATTATTATTATTATTATTATTATTATTATTATCGTTGCTTTTTATTTCTCTTTTCTCATCTTTCGAAGGATGGATTTTTCCACTCCAAGGCGCTTTGACCAAGTTACGACGAGGCGTTGAATTTTCTTGCGTGTAGGGAAGAGTATCATTGTTTGTTATCAGAGCTTTACGTGTGTTTTATCGTTATTGTCATCCCTATTTATACTTGCGTGGTTTTGTAGATTATATGACGTGTCCGTGTTCGCCAGGTCATACTATATTCTCGTGTTACCGTCGTAGCGTTTTCCCGGCTATTGCCGCTGTTTCGATTATCACGGCTTTTCGTATGTTTGAACGAAGATGTGTCTTTGTACCTAGTGTTTTAAGATAGTTGGAGAAATTCTTTGTTCGTGAGTGATAACTGTGATCATTGGTAGTACTGTCACATTTTTTTATTTCCATGTGAATTTTATTGCAAATTGGGTGTGTTTTTTCGTGCTTTCTCGTTCCTTTCGCGTAACGCATGCGTCATTCGGTACCGTAACGTCGATTAGGCAGATTTTCTTTCTCTTTTGTAGCATAAATACGATATCCGGCCTATTACATGTAACTGCATCTCATCAGTGTGCATTGCTTTGTCCCAATCTAGTTTATCACTTCCATTTGCAACTGTCTTTTGTAGCGTGTGTTTGTAGTAGATTTGTGTTATTATTATTGTTATTATATACTGTCGTAACGTCGATTAGGCAGGTTTTCTTTCCTCTTTCGTAATATAAATATGATGCTGTATTTTATCGATGTGCATTGCTTCTTCCAATCTAGTTTATAATTTCCATTTGCAACTGTCTTTTGTAGTGTGTATTTGTAGTTAGATAGTGCGTAGATTTGTGTTATTATTATTGTTATTATATACTGTCGTAACGTCGATTAGGCAGGTCTTCTTTCCTCTTTCGTAATATAAATACGATGCTGTATTTTATCGATGTGCATTGCTTCTTTGTCCCAATCTAGTTTATAATTTCCATTTGCAACTGTCTTTTGTAGCGTGTGTTTGTAGTATGATTTGTGTTATTATCATTATTATTATTACTATTAGGTTGTGCGGAAAGTTTCTTTCGTTTTATAAGGAAACAATAGACGCACGAGATTTTTCGTTTTCTATTATTTTACTGAATCACGTATGATCCATTTTGTTCCGTTTCTATTATTACGATCATACGTAATTCGATAAAATAATATGAAACAAAAAATGTCGTGCATCCGTTGTTTCCTTATAAAACGAAAGAAACTTTCCGGACAACCCAATACTTCAAAACGAACGTTCACACGAGAAGTTATAATATTCACGTTTCATATCAATCTTCACAAACCTTCAGCAACAGAAACTAGGAAATCTATAGAGGAAGCCTCGTTGAAGGGTTTTCAAGAGACCATCGAATTTACTGGGACTAAATTATTTTGCCTGTCGTGGATTCGGATCTCCGACATTGCCGACTGACTTGTCGGACAAGGCCTGCGTATTCCCTGTTTTATACAAGCGTCGTCTTTGTCTTTATATGCGCGCGCGTGTATGCGTGTACAAGGGTGTCCACGTGTATGTGTCGTTGTCGGAGGAAATTGGGTAATTCTGTTTCGAAAGTGGAGTTCCGTGAAAGAGGGAAGCCCGGTAGCAGGGTAGTTTGGTTTGGAGTAACTTGGACATTACATTGTTTTCTTTGGAATTGCGGTGGCTCGCTTTGAACCGACGCTGTCGAATCGCTTTAACACGTGGTTTGGATGTTTTAAGCGAATCTCTTACGACTTTGACGCTTTGAATCCAGAGTTTTCGCGGTTTTGACATTCTTTCATTATTTCTTGATTATTTGCCAGCTTTTATTTGACGATTTGACGTGTGGATTTTGGATTGTAACCCATGGCCTTTTTTTCGGTTTTTAGTACTTTTGGAGATTTTCTTGGCTATCTCTGCGATTATTCTTTGGATTTCTCTGGACTTTTATTTGTGATTATCTTTTTTTAAGATTTTTTTTTACAGATTTTCGCGATCTTCTATTCGTTATTTTGTCCTGATTTTCTATCTTTCCTCATCTTTCTTTGATTATGCTGTTTGCCTCTTGTGATTTTCTATTCACTACCTACTACTACTTCAATATCCACTGATCATTCACCGAATCTCCAACGAGATATTAGGTTTACGTACTTTCGATTTTCTTTAATTATTCTATATCAAATACATTTATTTAACACTTTCGCCACCATTTTTTGGTTATTTGCCAGCTTTTATTTGACGATTCGACGTGTGGATTTTGGGTTGTAACTCACGGCTTTTTCGGTTTTTGTACTTTTGGAGATTTTCTTGGCTGTCTCTGTGATTATTCTTTGGATTTCTCTGGACTTTTATTTGTGATTTTCTTTTTTTAAGATTTTTTTTTTTTTAGAGATTTTCGCGATCTTCTATTCGTTATTTTGTCCTGATTTTCTATCTTTCCTCATCTTTCTCTTTGATTATGCTGTTTGCCTCTTGTGATTTTCTATTCACTACCTACTACTACTTCAATATCCTTTAGTTTTCCACTGATCATTCTCCGAATCTCCAACGAGATAATATGTTTACGTACTTTCGATTTTCTTTAATTGTTCTTTAATTATTCTATATCAAATACATTTATTTAACACTTTCGCCACCACCGACGCATACGTTGCGTCATCATCGCTATATGGGTATTATCTAAATAATGTTAGTATCGCTTTACATTCACATGTTTCGACAAAACGACGTAGAAAAGCAAGAAAAACAACGAACGATATATTGAAACATTACTTAACACAAAGACAATTCCAACGAGAAAAATATGAAATTTCAGAAAAACGTATCAAGTATCTTTTCGCTCAATTAATGAATAAAAATTACATTCTTCTGTTTCATATGAAGCTTCGTATACCAGTGCAACGAGTATTAAAAGTAGCAGTTTGCTGCAAGCACTGAAAAATCCCACGCTCATAGTCAATAATGAACATAGCGTGGCTCTACATGAACGTTTCTGTTTTTCCACGGACGTTTCTCGGAAGAAAGAAAAGAAAACGAACGCTACCAGCACAGATTGTCCACGATTCCACAGTAAAGATTAAAGATTCAATGAAAGCTTGTCGTCTCGACATTTTACAAATGCTTTCCGCGAACTACTCCTCCAACTTCTTCCAGTTAAAAATACCGACGTCGGTGATTATTCAAAAGCGGGCAAATGGGCATTTTGACATGGTCATGCTTTGGAACGACGTCATCGAGCGTTCTATGGAGCTCCATACCGGGAATATAGGGTGACTCACTTAGACAAGATCGACCTAATTACATTTGGAAATTTGAGATCGTAGATTAAAATCATAAGATACAAAAAGGCAAAGTTATGGTATAAATAAAGCAACAAACTTTCTAACACCCGAGTGAAGATTACGAAGAGACTTTACGACTAGCACGTTTTTAAACTCGGAAACAGGAAATTCAGATTGCAAAAATCACATAGAATCACGGATTAAGTAGAACGCAAAATTTGAACATCTGAGTGACGAAGGAACTGATTTCCAGAGAATTGATATGCCGAAAGTTTGGCGAATTTTAAATCAAGAAGAATTAAGCGTATAAGAGAGATGTAAATTCCGAGTAAAATTTTGGCTCGAAAATGACAAATATTTAAATTTCTGCTGTCTTGAATATCTAAACATACAGCAAAAACCAAGCAGAAATCCTGTAGAGAAATGAAGTTTATGTTATTTTCTCTGTGCATCGTTATAAGTGTGGTGATCGCAATTGTTACAATCTTCGTGCTGTGTAAATACACAAAAATGATCATGTATAGGCTGTCTCCAGAACAACATTTCTAAACACCCAGTAATTTTATACGCATAAATACACCTACTACGATCAGCAAGAAATCAAAGAAGGTATAAATGAAAAAGAAGTAAGAAAATAAAAAAAATTACAAAAAGGTGTAACAGATTCAGATTGATAGAAAAAGAAAGAAGAAAAATTTATAAAAACAAATTACAGAAAAATGCAACAAATTAAAGCGGACTTTTTAAGGAAACTTACTCAAAGGTACGAAAACGTACGAATAAGGAAAAATACAAAAGCTTTAATTCGATAAAGAAATAATTAAGTCGCCTTCGGAAAGAAAGTCTTTAAAAAAGGGCAACAGATTAAAACGAAATCAGGATATGTTCACTGCACATAGCCAAAGCAAAATTTCGGCACTGTTGCAATGTATCTTGCACGAAGCTCGTCAGCCGAGATTTATCGATATCTACGTGATACCGCCTTTTCCTACAGGGACACCCTGTACGCTTGCTCCGACGATAATTTAGTGTCAAGAGAACTGTAGTGGTTGTAAAACTCGAGCGTGCAGCAATACCTCGAAGCCTGTCTGTTGCTTGAAACCATAAACAACGATCTCTTATTTCGACGACATTCGCTACGTCTGTGTTTCTCGCAGGTGCAGTCGAACGCGCAATAAACTATATTCGACAAAAGAATATGATAGTCGAGCCGAGGAACTAGGATTCCTGCCCAAGACGCCATAACTTGTCTGAGAATTGTCGATTTACGCGACACGTTGATTCTTTCGAGTCTTGAATAGCGAACGAGGAAAACCGAGTGTACCTATTTCGCTTTCCAGATTGCAAATCTTGAAAAGCATGATGTTTGTCGATTTTCTGATTTCGATATTTTTGTTATTCATAATTGTAGGTTTTTAAAAATCCAGTATTAGAATTTTCCAATAAACTGAACGATAAATTGTGTAAAACTTCAATTCATAATACTATCGATTAACCTTGTACATCATTGCATTTATTATATTTTCTATTTTTCATAGAAGAAAGGTATATTCCATAAAGGGTTTGACGAATAAAATAAAATAAAATAATGTCGTGACGATGAAGATTGTCTTTTGGAACTAACGCTCGCTTGCGATGTTCAATTCTGCAGTTTCGAGAAAGTTTTCAATAAGGTATTCCATGAAGAGTTTGACGAATAAAATAAAATAAAATGAAATAAAATAAAATCAAAATAAAATAAAATTAAAATAAAATAAAATAAAATAAAATAAAATATAACAATGTCGTGACGATGAAGATTGTCTTTTGGAACTAACGCTCGCTTGCGATGTTCAATTCTGCAGTTTCGAGAAAGTTTTCCATAAAGTATTCCATGAAGAGTTTGACGAATAAAATAAAATAAAATAAAATAAAATGAAACAACGTCGTGACGATGAAGATTGCCTTTTGGAACTAACGCTCGCTTGCGATGTTCAATTCTGCAGTTTCGAGGAAGTTTTCCATAAGGTATTCCATGAAGAGTTTGACGAACAAAATAAAATAAAATAAAACAACGTCGTGACGATGAAGATTGTCTTTTGGAACTAACGCTCGCTTGTGATATTAAATTCTGCAGTTTCGAGGAAGTTCAAGAAGCTGAACAAGGCTCTTCACATCGAACACGCAAATTTCGAAAGTTCACGCTGCCCTGGACACGGTAAAATCCGAAGATCGATTTCTAAGTAATTCTACTTTGGACGACTACTTAACCGGTCCTTGCTTTCAAGTTAGAAACAGGAAGTGCTTCATCTAAGATCCATCCTCTTATACCGAACTTAGCGGATTAGGAAACTTATGAAGATCCTGAAATATGACGCCGTGGACGAGATGTAGATAGCAGCGCTACTTTAGCCTTAGAATGGAGAATATTCTGAAACAATCTATCGTAGAAAACTAAAATTAAGTATGTTAAATTATGACCATGAGCGTTGAAGTTGGATAACATTACCATATCCAAGGATTAACTGATTATTAGCCTGCTTTGCGTTTGAAATAGGAAAGCGTGCATAGACACTAGGGGCTGTTGTAAATTATTACTCGTAATCCATTAGTTGTCACGATTAAGCTGCGGATGTTCATGAAAATTCATATTATTTTAGCATAACGAAGGAAACAAAATTCAAGAAGAGATTTGTTTCTTCCTTCAAATATCATAACGAGCTTTATTCTTTGGATGTTTCATGTAGATGAATTGGCTTTTTACTCGTTTCTTTACTTCCAAATTTCATATAAATCTTATTCGTTTCATTTATACGTACTTGTGTTTCATATTTCACATTTATTTGCATTTTAATAATTATATTATAACACAGCGATTTCCAAAAATTATTCGATCGTAGAACTTGAAAATACGCTGAATTGAACGTACGAAGACTAAAAGCATTCCAACAGACGATGATATCGGTTTTTTAAAGTAGGCGAGTCTTGGAAAATCTATTATTTGAAAATTGTTGAAACATCAAAAATTTCGGGAATTTGATAAAAAGAAATAAAATTCGCACGAACGTAGGTTACGAATAAGTATAGCAATTCTAAAAGGCAGACGGAGATGCAGAGAAGCAAAAGTACATTCGAATGTTTCTGAGTAATCTAAAAATGGACAGAAACACTTCAGCCAGCGAGCTTCCACGAGGATTGACTTTAAGATGGCACGCAGGAAACGGGACGTCTCCGTGAACGTCGAAACAGGAAATATCGTCTGATTTATAAGCCCTGGGAGTAACCACCGACTACCTGGAACGTTCGTCATTCTGTCAATGGGACGGTTTCCCTGGGGCGATAGTCTTGCATACGCAACATCGTTAAAAATATAGAACCACCTACTCTATCATGCCAACTTTGAAGAATACCTTCGAGACGAATATCATGTTTCCACTATTTCCGATTAAAGAGTTTTCAAAATTAATTATTGGACTGTGGATTTTTATGCAAATTTATATTTTTACGAACACACGAGAGGTTCGTTTCGCCTATTAAAAATTGCGACCAATGTTCTTTCAAATGATTTACGTATCTTTGCATATTGTATGCATCCTATGCACTTCTGCGCCTTTAAATTTTGCATAAATGCATAACAACTCGCAGTTTATGCATCATGTGTAAATCAGACTATCAAATCTCGTTTATATTTAATTTTGTCAATTTTGGAAATAGGAATATCACAGGAAAATATATCGTTTCTTGTATTTTGCACCGAGAAAGCTCAGAAGTTACGAGTATGTATAAATTAAAAACGTTGTCGCGTTCTAATCCTTCTATTTTGAACAAAAAATTTCGAAATTTACGAGAATAGATATTTATAAGTTAAAACTGTCGCGTCACATTTACTTGATTTTGTCTACTTTGAAAATAAGTCACAGGGGAGTATTCTGTTCCGTCTAATTTGACTTACAAAGCTTCGAGAATTACGAAAATAGACACGTATAAATTGAAAACGTCACGTTATTTGCTCCGTTCTGTCAATTTTACGAATGCCTTCTAAAAAAAAAATGTTCTGTTCTTTCTAATTTAAAGCGAACAGTTTGAATAATTTTCGACAATGAATAGGATATAAATTGGAAATGTCAAATTCTCTCCACTCTGCCAATATTGGACGTACGTTTTAGAGGAGAAAATTCCATTTCTTCTATTTCAAACAGAACATCCAGGCAACTCGATGAAAACAGGTATTCATTAATGTAGACAGACGTGGGTCTGGATCGAGGTAGAAATTATCTACCGTATGTGAGATCTCGATTCTAAATTTTAATATAAAATTCGTCAAAATACAACAAGTATAAAATGTTGCACCAGCTGTGTAGGTAATTTTAATTTTTTATATAAAAATACAAATTTCCATCGAATTCGATAATCTCACGACCGATAAAATTTTAATGCAAAACCAGCTAATTTAATGTAAAACTATGATGTCTAATTATCAATTCGAAGTATGAGGTACTTGATAGAATCGTTTGTTTCGATCTCAGAATGGAGGAATTCAGAAAATAAATAAAATTGGACATATGTATAGTTGTACGCTAGAATACGTCTGATGCGGAACAAGCATATTCTACTAACATCGAAAAGGCGTGTTCTGATGCTCTTATGAACCTCTAATTATTCTAACCCATATTGGCTGTAGAAGTTACTGTAGAAACTATTCTTTCTTTACGATATTAGACTTTAAAAAATTTTCTTAATCTCAACTTAATAAAACATTATAAATCGACTAACAAAGAAACTTTGGTAAAATCCTGACATCTTTGAAACTTTTAACGAAAACTTGAAACTTCAGGGTTTTCAAGGTACATTAAGTTATAATATATCCTTATAAGGCTAAAGAACACGCGTTATTTCACACAGGGTGTTTAACCCTGAAGAACCAAAAGGTAGAAAGAAGAAAAATTATGTAATAATTACATCGAAGTTTGCAGGGAAGTTTTCCTGAGAATTTGCAGAGTTTCAAAAAAGTAGAATCTTTTTAAGTTACCGATGTTTCCTGTGAGAAGATAATCTAACTACGTAGAATCTATAAATTCTACTAAACGCTTTTTTCGAATTTCGTTTTCAAAAGGAAGAAATCATATCCGCCTGAACTGCACATCTATTGATATAATCACGACCCGAAAGAAAAGAAAAGTGTAGCGATAAGCCTGATTGAAAACAGGTTTATACTAAGAGCATCTGCGATTTAAGAAGAAAGCTAATTAAACGTTTTCATTTTGCAAAAGAACAAAACCATCTCGTTTACGACTACGAGTCACGTGCGATATAGTTGTAAATCAACTTTCAATTTACAATTAGCGTTAAAAATTTCTGTAGAATGACCGAAAGTAGACGTGTAACCTCGAGTCTGATCAAAAACAAGCTTATTCTACTTAAAACCATCCAACTGTCGAGCCATTAGAACTTCTCTTTCAAGTCCATCCGATTCGTCAAAAGTTTCGAAAAATATCCCGAAACGAGTACAAGAAAAACACACATGGAAACTAATGTATCTTACAGAGAACAGAGTTACTTTTCTCGAAACTCTCGATAGCCGAAACAACGAAATAACAGTCGCTTCTGGAAACGACCAAGGACACGCAGACACAATAAAACGGCAATTAGCGTGCTGGAGAAACCGAGTGTCGATTCATCATTCGTCGATCTCGTTGGAATATCAACGCTTCGAAGGAATGCTCGCCGAGGCGGATTAATCTTCGCGCGGGAGGCGACGAGTTAATTAACGCGGGTTATAAATACGAAAGGCAATCTGCATTATGGTAATCGGTTGCTCGAGTTTCCTCCGAGCTTGCCACGTCGTCTCGCCTCTCTCAAACCCGATCGTGATAATTTACACGGGATATTGGCGTGATCTAATTTTGGCCGCTGGCAGACGCCCGTGTCACGTTCGATTATAAGCTTACAAGCTTATGGCTTCGGACCGACCGTGCCATTAAGCATAGACGATCGGCATTTTCCCTAGTAATACAGTTAGCGTCGTTGCTGGAATCTTTGAAAGTCTCTCATTCACAGACTAGTTCTCGTTTTGATCGGAAATAGGCGAATGGAAGCAGATTGAAAGTGCAGGATTCTGTTCCCCTCGGTTGAAATGTCCGAGAGAGGCAAGAAAACTGAAGACTCGTTATTTCTTTCTGCTTGTAACATAACCAGCCTGCATATGGTAAGTTTACTGGGGTAGAACACGCGAGGAACTTTAAATATTTCAACGTATCGTGAAAAATAAAAAGATGAGACGAGAATGGATAGAAACGCAAGGAAATGTAAAGTCTGCGGTCTGGAATTTCAAATTTAAAAATTCCCGTTGTTTCAGCTTCGGTAATAGGTCTGAGATTCAGAAAATCTGACATTCTTTCTTCTAATATCTGCAATTTGCATCGGCGCGTTAAAATGAACGAATCTCGTTATACATATTACTATTATTATTACACTACTCTTAATTTCCTCTTTCTACATTCTCAACCACGATATCTCACATTTCACGATTTCAATAACTCTTTTCTCCAAAAAATATTCTCAATTACATTTTCTCCCACGTTCCAGCTCGCAATGTTTAAAGTGTAGGATTTTAAACTTGAAAATAAGAATAGACAAATATAATTTTGAACGTCAAAATTGAAACACTCCCGCTGTTTTAGAAGCAAATATTTAAACTTGATATCTGAAATTGAAAAACTCTGGCGACTCTGCTCCTTTGGTAATTTACGTCAAAATGAATATCTCCTGACCCTATTAATTTTCTCTTTCCACCGTTTTTCCGTCATACACGCCACAATAATTCCAATAATTTCGCCCCTCTCAAAATATCCACTCAACCATCGTTGGAAAAAACCTGTTCCAACGAAATCTCTGCACATCTTTCAGCTCGTTATGTCGAAAATCAAAAAGTTGAAAATCAAGGTTGGACGATTCGCACTAGCTCATTAAAATGAATATTCAGCGCACCTAACCTTTCCACCGGATTCCGCTGTTTTCCAACCACACCTCGCGGCAGTTTCAATAATTCCTAAAAATATTCACGAGCCGCTTGAACCATCCAGAGAACGTCATCCTAAAAGCCGGTTCAACTACCTATCTCTGTCGATCCTCTGGTTCGTTAACATCGGCCGTAAATATGGCGGGCAAACAGGCGCGAAGTTTTCTCCGGAGGGGCGCGCGATCAATCAAGCCGGGCTTACGCGATTTCTTGTTTTTAGCTCAAAGGGGAGGGAAAACACAGCCCACGGCCGTTTCCTCGCCGTTCCTCGCCGTTCGTTTGCATCCACGGGACGCAATTTCCATTTTTCAAAGGGGCCAACGTACGCAACCCAACCCCGATGGAAACTTGACGAAACCAAATACGCGGCTCGCGCTGCTGCTTTGATCAGCTTCTTCTTTAACAGACAGAACGCCGGCCTCCGCGTTTCCTCTTCTTTTTCCATCGAGCATACCAATCTGCGAGTTAATGTACGTCGTCTCTGTTTATGTACCTCTTCCGGTCTAACGCAGTTGCAATCGACAAAACCTTTCCTCGCCGCTGAAATAATTAATATAGAGCCGGAACGGAGAGCCAGCGCGAGCTGCGTTTTTGTTTTCTATGGTTTGCTACGAGGCGCGACGAAATACGCGGGTTGTCGTGGCAATTGCTCGCTCGAGTCTCGCGTTAATTTCACGCCAGTTATGTGGACCATTTTCTGCTCTGGACTCGAATTAATTGGTAGCGTGTTTAGGGGGCAAGGATGCTTTCAGTCAGGACAATATTTTGCGACGAAAGGTTGACAGGGTCTCGTTAATCCAACCTTGATGGTTTTTGCGCTCGATAGTTGAGAGATAAGCTTGCATCCTTCGATTTTCGCTAATAGGATCTACGTATGGAATGTACGAGTCCGATTCGAAGCTTCTGGCTAATGCTGTCTTGTATGCCAATAAGATAATTTTTAGACGACGTTGAACAATTTTCGTGTTAAATTCGGCCGTAAGACGATTACTACGTTCAAATAATTCTCGGAAGCACGGGAAACGTTGGAAGATTTTCCGCGTTTGAAAAATGGCTGAATGTTTCAGCAGATAGAAAAGTACGACGAAATAAGGAATACTCGGTGCATGACAAACTAGCGTTACGAGCCGTGAACACGTTCTTGCGTGTCATCTTTACAAATATCACTCCCACGGAGCCCTGACATTTCGCCAACGCGGAAATCCTTCTGGAATAAATAACTTCCTCGAAAGGACGATGTCGCGCCACGATATTCACCAAAATCGGCAAAAAGTGCAGACTTTAAAACATCTAATTGAGACAGAAACATTAAAGCATACCTGGCAACCTGAAGTATTATTTTGCTAAAATATATTCTTTGTGACAGATATTTTGATATGATAGAAATTTTCTTCGATCCGGATATATTTAATAAATATTTTGTCGGAAATAAATCTTTACATTAAACAAGAATTAATTCTACAGGGTGGTTGGTAACTGGTGGTACAAGCGGAAAGGGGTGATTCTGCGCGAAAAAAGAAGTCGAAAATATAGAATAAAAAAATAAGAATCAAAAAAATAGAATAAAATGTCGGATAGTAAGTTAATAGGTGAGAACACACTTCGGTCACATTGGAAGTGTTTATCAACATAACGTCGATCGAGACAATGATCTACAGCGAGATCCGTTATAACGAGACGCGATAAAGTGCACGCGTACCGAGCGAAAATTCAGTCGATTTTCTCGAAAACAAAGCCTCAAAAGACAAATTTTTATTCTATATTTTCGACTCCTTTTTTCGCGTAGAATCACCCCCTTTCCGCTTGTACCACCAGTTACCAACCACCCTGTATTTAATAAATATTTTTTCAGAAATAAATCTTTATATTAAACAAGAATTAATTCTACATAATTAACCTATCAGCATAATTAACATACCTATTACCACGATATCAAAATCACTCCATGCACTAAACATAATAAAATAAGCCACACCCCACGACATAATAAGAATAAGAAGATACTACCGTATAAACAAATAAATGTAAGAACTAAAGAAGCATCACTTATCATGTAGTATAACGTCCAACGAATTTCAAAGAACCGTAGCCTGTGCTCAAAAAGATAAAACCCACTGTTAAGACATCCCTGCGTAAAACTAGAATATATACGCCTTACAAAACGGATTTATACACACTCGTAAACGCAGAGTATCGTCTCAAGATCGCGAGATATGACGCTTATAAAAGTCGTTTAGCCTATAAATACGATCACACATTACACGCTAACATCACTATGATTCATCCCTACTTATGATCTCTTTTCACAGTTATATCCATTATCCTCGTCAATCTGCATGCTATCTAGATACGTCTCGGTTAACAGACGAGAAACGTCTCGAGTTTGATTCGACTCGACGCGACGTCGCGATTCGTCACGAACCCTTAAGCATCGCGACACCGAGTGAGACGAGAATATCGGTCGAGGAACGGTTTCTTGGAAGAGACGCACAAGAAGGGATTCAGCGGGGATGTAGAAAAAGAAATAGCAGAAGAAAAACATGCAAACGACCGAGAGATAGAGGCGCGAGATTTAATAGGATCCAAATAGCCGTTGGTGTCCAGCCGGAAAATCCGAATTTATGAACCTCCGGAAGGATTTAATTTATTTAAATTTCCAAGCGGCCAGCGCCGTTTTAATCCTGATTTACCACATGGCTTTTCTTGTTCCACCATGCAATGGGCATCGCGCACGGCTTAAGCGGCCTGTTATCACGCGGCTGCTTATAAAGCGTGTTTGCGCGGCCGATAAGCGGCAATGAAACCGGACTGGCAGTTTTCGAACGCGGAAATGGATAATGGAGAACGCGCGGCTTCCGCTATCAAACGTTCTAACGCTTTTATGATAGGTACACGATTGGAAATTTTTTACACAATCTCGGGGCCGTTTCCAAAGCTTTTGTTTTGATCCTGCCATGATTCTCGAATTTGTATACTTCGATCTCGCTCTCATTTTAATAGACAATATTTGTACCGTTTTAAGAAAATGCTCAACACAAAATGGAAACGGGAAATCGTGCATACCAATTAGACTTTTGTCATATCTTGAGCAAACAAAAAAAATATATATATATATATATATATATATATAATCATTAGAAGGAACGTAGCAAAATTGACCATCCGTGAGCTAATATATTTCTGCACCTTCCGTGGTTCCATTTTCTAATATTCCAGGCTTTCAAAAAATCTGAGGAAGCCATTGAAGTCTTTGCTGTATCATAAAACGAGTTTTCAAGTCGAACAGTGAAAAGATTTATATGTCCCGCGATCCACTCCACGTCCACGATCTCGGAGAATAAGCAAATATCATTATTTCAATTCTAAACTTTGCTGCTGCTAGACAGTTTCCAATGACAAATTACCAAACCGATTATATCGTTAACGTTTGACGAATTTGATCGCCTAGTTTAAAAAAGCAACAATCTACAAAAACAAAAAGATCTTTCAGAATAGAAAAATAATGTCGGTCCAGTCTTGGATCGCACGATCCTAAGCGATTGCCAAGAATCGCGACCACGCTGACGAAAGCCGAAATCAAGGCTGACGGAACAACGCAAACTTCCCGTACTCCTTACACAGTAACTTCCCACTTATCGCAATCCCTTCGCCAGACAAGTGGCAGGCGAACTTCCTGCGCACCTGTATCTCGAGACGCGAAGACAACCGCAGTTCGCGTGTTCCCTCTAAACACCAGGCTTCCTCTACGATGAGGGAGCATCGCATTAATCACTCGAGAACGGCCAGCAGACACAATGGAAACAATCCATGAAGTCCATCTAATCGACCTCCTAATCTGCGTTTCGCCGGACGATCGATCAAAAACCGCGCCTTGGAAGACCGCGCGTAGGACGAGCAGAAGAAAAAGCAGCAGAACGAAGAAAGGAAGCCCCGTTCTATCGCGATTTTTCATTTATTTCGCGGCGTGCCAGCCTTTCGTCGGCTAGATTAGGCTTTGCTGAAACTTTATTCGTATCTCCCGGTTAAGTAATTGGAAGGTCTCTGGCCGTGGGTGATTTATCACCAGTTCCTTGACGCACCGAAAGACGAAGGGTTAGAGATTGTTGCCAGGCCTGACCAATGATCGATCGTTTCGATTGGTGCAACGGACGGTCTGTCCGTTACCAGACCGGTCAGATCGTGATTAAGTGATTTCCACGAGAAAAACGAGTTCGAACAGAACACGCGGTGTAGAGTTTTCCAAGCATTTTCAAGCGGATTCAGCATCGTTGAGACGAGCTTCGAGGCTTGATCTTTGAGACTTCGAGTCGTGGTTCAACACATGAACGCTAGGTAGAAGTCAGTGGCTTCGAATCTGCAACTGCAACAGCCCTGCTCGAGTCCCTAACACTAAACCTACCGACAGTTCT
The DNA here is from genome assembly GCA_014737475.1 of Bombus confusus. Lineage (NCBI taxonomy): Eukaryota > Metazoa > Arthropoda > Insecta > Hymenoptera > Apidae > Bombus > Bombus confusus. The sequence goes on from JACXIV010000044.1 coordinate 295,702, forward strand.
TGTCTACTTATTGACCGCTCGCGATAGACAGGACAGACTACGAACTTTTCTTAGAAAAAAAAAGCAAACTAGAAATAGATAGCGAAGGATATATTGTATGCATATTTTATGAAAAATCATAGATTAAAAAGCGATCTGATAACGTTTAAGTATGGTAAAATTTGTGTAGAAATTTGCAAGCGATCAATTTGACCGCAATGGTAGGTTTAGTGTTGATGCTTGGGCCTTTGAGCTTGAAGAATCTTTAAATTACCGTGTTTGTGTAGGTGGGTCGTTTCAAACGCGATGGAACTAATTGATAGCTCTAATTGGTGTTCTTGACACAATTGCATAAACTACTTTGATTTGTAGATATTTTTACAGAGCCGTCACCCTTCAACTTTCGCGGCTCCTTTTATACGCAGAAAATTATCGGTACCTTTGCACGAATTTAATTTTACACCGTCAGGAAGCGTATTCTTCTAGGATCTTTACTGATTTTACTAAATTTACTCGATTTCCAGTGAGTGCTTACGTAGAGACACGCGTGTTTTCGGGCCCGTGCCCAGTCGTGACCCAAGCCTCGAAATATTAATGAAACTGAAATGGAACTTCGGAATAAATCGAACCACGGAGATTATGTCTTTGACCCAATTGAAAAGAACATTCGCTTTGGAATACGATACCGACAATGATAACGAATAAAACTTAATCTGGTCTTCTAAAGAGAAAACCTATTGATCCAATTACAGTATAAAATAATAATAATCATTATTATTATACAACGTATATAGGTATAAGCGCAGGCTATAGACAATCTGTAATTGTTACAATAATTCGTCGAACGTCTCTTCACGCAAATTCTAGAGGAATATATTAAAATAAAAAATGGAAAAGGAGAAAATTAATTTAATTCGATTGCAGGTCAGAACGACATCAAGAAGCTGCGCAGAGAGAACGAGCAGCTGCGTAGGGAGATATGGAACCTCAGGGACGAGTACGACAAGCTCGAGGAGATCCTGAAGAGGCAAAAGTGCCGCCCAGAAAGCGAAGAATACGAGGTAACTCGATGCTAAAGTTGGCTGATTGTGAATTGAGACAAGGGATGACTGATCGACTCGTCGATATTCCGGATTTTGGGTATTTGATTGATAACAGAAACTTTGTTTTCGCAGCGGAATCCTGATTTGAGGGATACTGATGGGAAATTAATGTACGCGAGGAATTAGCGAGAACAAGGTTATAAATTACTTTCCCGGAATCGACTATCGATACGTTAATATCTCATATACATATCTGCTTAGCACTTGCGTGGTCATCAATGGATGATTTTTGACTCTGAAAACAACTTCTTTTCTTAATTTTGTGAAGAAATTAAGATTTCTAATATTTCCAAAATACAGATTCTAGATAAAACCAGTTAATTTATGTAATTACTTACACAATACTTAAAACAAAAAATTCTTTGATACAGATACTTTATCAAAGTATCATATAAGTAACATTATACGTATCAATCTGTTATTTGTAAATGATGCTTCGACGATTCTATTCTCCTAATTGGTGTAATCGAATCGTTTATAGCAGCGATTCCTTGGTTGCTTTAAGCAGTGTAATAATTGTAGTCTACGTATCAATATATAAAATTTGATTGATTGCATACAAGAAGACCAGAGAGACGTTATTACAAAATATAGTGGAATTAATCAATTTGAATGTTGATGTAAAAATTCAGAAGTACTTGTTACGAGATTCATAAAAACTGTACTTTTAATAGAAATTAAAAGCATGTAATACAAGATTAAAATTTCCTTTCTTTCCTGCATGGCATGTACAAGGAATGTCACAGATTAGAATAATTGAGATATTCAAAGGATCGTATATTTCAGGATCGCTCCGATGAGGATGGCGGTCTGCAATCTGACTACTCCTTCGAGGAGGACGAAGAGCTCAGCCAGGACGGCGAAGATACCAGCAAGGAACCCGACAAATCTGAGCAATTAGACAACGCGGAAAATCAGAAGATTTCTACGGAGAAAATGACCAGTAACGGCCTCCATAGGCTACACGTAGACTTCGACGACTTATCAGTGGTCGACGAAGAGGAAGAGCCCAAACGAGACAAGGATAAAAAGGAAGCTTCTTCGGAAGATGTCCTGCAATCCAAAGAGCAGAAAAGTCCACTTTCTATCCTAAAGTCGAGGCAACTTCACGACAACATCCCCTTCTGCCCTGGCGCCTATCAATCATCGAGTTGCTTTGGTAGCTCTGCTTACTATAACGAGTATCCTTTCAAGTTCCCAAGCACACTAAACCTAATGGTACCTGCTGATGCACCAACGATGCTAACTTCTCCGTGTCCAAGAATAAATGCAGACCGAATAGGTCCAATATCGAATTTAGCAGGTCCGGCTATGAATGAAATCAACGATCAAATAATACACGCGCCTCCTGCAGGCTGGCAAAGCAACGTTATAATGCCTCAGACACAGGTGACCACGTATGGAGCAACTGATACTGATGGGACACCAAGTATGCAGAGCTTTGCTACGATTCACCAGGATCAATTAAAGCAACAACAATTCGCATCGACCATCGGTGGTTTCCCTAATTTCCCAAGCTTTGTGCAAAGAAGGGGTGTTGGCCTAAAGCTGTCAAATAATTTCTTTGGAAATAGTCGTCAGAATTCGGAGAAGAAGGTTGAAAATGGTTGGAGTACGAACGCAAATTTGCCAGATATGAAGGGACCAACGGATCTGAGTGCTAGCGATGCAACGAAGACAGAAACAGAAGAGAGTCCTGGGTTACCAGGAGCCGAGAAACCGAAGCATTTTTTTGCTCCACTGCCTTCGAAATTAAAGAAGCAGACTGAAGAATCCTCGCCGACTGTCAGTCACTTTGGAACCGGGAATAGTTCTAGCAGCGGCAAGACTGGATCCACTGTAATCTCGAAAAGTCAATTCACATCTCAGAAGGGATCAGTTGATCTGTACGTTGATGGAGCGATTCCACACGAGGGCAATCTGCTGGATGACAAAAGTGAACAGAGGACGTTCCTAAGTACAGACAACTTATTAATCGCTGAAGTCAAATCAGGCACGATCAATCAGTTGACAAAGTCGATGTCGTGGCAGGATTTGCCTAGTAAATCTCAAACAGCTTCGGTCAATCAATCTAATGGTAAGCAACAAATATTGACCCGAAGTGACAACACTTTGGACAATATATCAGACTCGAAGCCATACAAATCGTACCTGAACGTCACTCTAAAGGCGCCTCGCGTGGAACAGGCGGTGAGCCCCGACATCCCAGAAATCCCCAAGTTGCCCACCATAGACTACCGACTCTTCAAGAACCCCTTTCTACGAAGTTTCGAACCATCCGCCAGCTACATGAACCAGAACAACGTCACCAGACCGCTGTCCGTCCAAGTGAACGATGACAACCTGTGCTGCTACCCACCCCAATCTGAAGTGCCCACCTTCAACAGAGTTCCTTTTTCGGAAAGGTACAGACCGGTTCAGTCTGACAAGAACCGTCTCTTAATCCCATCTAACCAATTAATGAACGGAAAACTGATGTCTCCAACGAGCAAGCCTCAGATTCAGGTAACGTCTTTTGAGAGACCGAGTCCGCATACTCTAGTAGGTCCATCTACACCTTACGAATTCAACACTATGCGTAGGTTAAATACCAATCCCTATTTACATACACAGAATTTGTATCAGAACGTGCCATTTTTGCCAAGAGGAGGCTTGTATCCGCAGAGAGGGATGATGTACTATGACACCCTGACATTCAAGGTGCCAGCTCAGACGCAGACCTCCATAGATGGAGATTCTCATCAAGAAGACGAACACGTGTTTTCTCACGAAGAGAGTGTACCGGATACACCAAGCGGACGTAGGAAGAGAACGATCAGGAAAGAGAAGTGTAGTGTCAATACGGAACAGACACCTGCGTCACCAACTGTTCAAAAGAAGTATAAGAAACAGAGCAGCGTCACATCGTCGGAAGTGCCAGAGTCTCCTGGAAAACCGACGCGAAAGAAGTCTACGAGACTTAGCATCACTACAACTACATCAGAGGGTCAGGAGGATAAAAACGAGAGCAGATCGTCTTCGTCTGGTCAAGATTCGCCCAAGAAGGAACAGATGAGAAGGGTGTCTCTCTACTTCAACGCTAAGAAGAGGCCTTCGTTGACTTCAATGAGGACAGTTAGAAGTGGCAGCTTGGATATTGGTAGAGAAAAGGAAGCGATGGTGCTGAATTCAGAGAGGGAGAGGACTAATTCTGTTAGCAGCAGAGAGATTGGCAGCGTGAAGGCAAGGAAAGCAAGTACCAGCAGTGGAAACGTGCCTTGGTGCGCTTGCTGGGGCAACGGGTGTGTTTAGGGACTCTGTAATTGGTTTTATTGGTGGCTCTGGCTGGATCTAATTAAACGTTCGAGTTTTGTTTATGTTGTGGCTTGGCTTATCAGCGTGTGGCCCTCCGGTTTCATTTTAATCAGCCTGGCCTGATGTGGACGGGATGTCTTGCGGGGTCGACGTCTTTGAGGAATGTGAGTGTTTAGTTTATTCGGTCTGTATTGTGAGCGAGCGAATCTATAGTTCGACCAAGCGAGAGTGATACTAATTGTAAGAGGAATTTAGAATAAATAGTCCAAACCATCAGATTACATTTCTAATTGCAAGGTATACGTTAAACCGATGCATCTGGAGTATCGTTTCATCAAAGAAAACTTTTACCGCATATTGTTTCTGTAAAGAATCATATATTTAATAGAAGTTCTACTTGTCATATATATGACAATACACTGGCAGGGTAACCGATTAGTTTCATCGTTTCAGATTTATGCAAGTTATTGATTCTGAAATGAAAAACTCTCGAGACAGAACTGTTACAGTACCTCCTCTGGTAATTCAATTTGACTAAATAATTCAATAAGAATATCTTCGAACTTCCTCAAATGCTTCTGTGTTACCAGCAATTTTAATACCACATTTTCCAAATTTAGACCCCATAAGAAATTGTAATATTTTTATTACAAATCATTTTAGGATTTCAAATATCTATGTACGTGTTTTACAGCAAATGTTTTCTTCTTCCATGTATTTGGTAATTGGCGATAGAACGAAATTAAATGGGTAGTTTGTTCCACTAAAATTCAAACTTAAAAGAAAAAGGCGGTATTTTATATGCACCGATGTAACAATTCTCCACTCTTGAGACGAGTGGATTCTTGGGTGGCCCAGGAAAATATCGAACAGAGAGCTAGCATGCTCCAGGAGGAGTCGTATCGACCTTCGGCGTAACTATACTATAGGGCAACCGCTGTAGCCAATGGGGGAGATCGTAAAACTAGCGCCGGCAGAACCAGGACACCATAAAACCCGTTACCGTTCAGGTGACAGTTGCAACCGTGGTGTTCTTGCCAGGAATACGGAAGCACGGTCTTTGCCCTCTCACCATGCTTAAGGCGCAAGTGGATCGAATTAGGGGATTAATATTTAACGAGGAACCAGACGCGGAGAAGCCAGACCTCGTCAATGATCGCCTCGATAAAAGTTCCGTGAACTGTGCCAGTGAAAAGTCCTGGTATTATCCAATTTTATATCGATTACTCTTAATACCGATTCTAAGAATAATGGTATAAAAGGATGGAATAAAAGTTCGATTTTCTATTCGCTCGACTAACCAGTTTGAATTTAACCTTGCTGCGATCTTCCAATTCTTTATATTTCAATCTCATCTTTATTTTAATCGGATAAAAAGCTTACTAGTAGGATTTAAGAAAATTTGAGGAGGAAAAAACTGAAGAAATCTCCTAACGGTAGAAAAATACGACTGGGACAAACATGATTCATAGAACGCGGCAAAGCTTAAACCTTCGACGTTAGTTGTTACGTTAAGAAATAATACGTCTGCGCATTTAATTTAAGCTTAAGGGGCGATATTCATTTAAAAAGTAAGAAAGTATAAATTGTTGTAAAGTGAAATGAAGTCTGTTTGATCTTTCAAATCTTGCGTGATTTGAGTTCAAATCGATGTATATAAGTCACGCAGATTGATTTTTATTTATAATGTAATCTCTAAGAGATGTGAATATAACTTTAAAGTAAAGTTTAGATCGTTTAGAAGAGATATTTATGTTTGACAATCGTATGAAGTTTATTAAAAAGTAATGAGATAAAATGTATTTTTCGATGTGGGCTTTTGGAGTGCTGTTATTTAACAGAAGCCGAAGAAACACCAATTTATTTTTTCAATAGATGAATAAAATCGTGGGAAATTTACTAATATTATTGTAACATAGAGTAATTGCAATTTGTGAAAATTTCTTTTACAAATATATTCTCTTTGTACATAGAAGGTAACAATTTTTTTAAATATTCTACGAAAAGGTGTAAAAAATCGATGTAAAACAGCTATGTAAAATCTCAGCCAAATTAGCTCAACAATTTTTTCTAATATTTCTAGTACTGTGCCTGGAAAAATGCAATTAACGATTCCAACTAGACTTCATATACTAGTTTTAAAGAGTAAAGCGCAATAACTTCGTTACTCAAACAATCTCCAATATGAAATTTCATATAAATATCGCAGAAAGATTGTACTTTTCAATAAAATTAATTTCGATACGCTCACCCAGCAGCAATTCAATATTTTGCACATCCGTCGATAAGAGATTTTTCATTGCCAGAAATTATTCGCGAATTGAAAAGCAGAGACTGTTGAGGATTAAAATCATCCTTTCTACTTATGCTTACTCTAACCGAACGATCCCCTTAATCCATTAGTAAAAACGGATAAATAACAACTATTCATATCGACTATCTTTTGTACTCGAGATATTTAATATACTAGAAGCATCGTCCAATTTGCGTCCAATTATTTTCCGATGCCCAGAGCTCGACTCGATACTCCCCGTAATATTTTTCCCATGGCTCTTAACAAACCACTATGGTACACCGACTGAGAAATTACAACGGGGCAGACCCTCGTATTTTCGTCGAGTCATTCATCCTTCTCGGTAATTCATCGAATTATTGATTATTCTACGCAACTTACTCGAAGAGCCCCATTTATTAATGGGTCTGGGTGCGAGGGGGTTTGGCGAGTGAGCGCGCGAGTTAGAGGCAAAGTTCGCGAGCATCTTCCGCGTAAACTTTTCGAGCGTTCTCTGTTCCCGTTATTCCATCCTCCACCGCCTCCTTTCGCCCTCCCTTAACAGACGTGGAGAGTGGAGCAGGAATTTAAAGAAATCGAAAGAAAGAAATCGTCCAGGTAAATTGAATGTACTTACAATTAAACGCGCGGCTTCTCCTCTCTTTTCTCTCCTTTGCCATTGCGCGGGAAGGAAAGTTTGAGAGCACGAAGAGGGAGGAAGCCATGAAATGGAAAGAGGAAACTTCAACCGCGGCCGGAGATAATTTCTTTCCGAGAAATGCCCTTTGATTTTTCTCAATAAGCTGGATATTCAAACGAAATTATACTTGTGCGCGAATTTGTATTTGTGGAAGTTCCGTGGCTTTAATTTATGATTCTAGGATTGCTGGCTTGGAAATATTGAACAATTCAATTTGATTCGGTGAAAGGTTCTCCCGAGCCCTTTAGAATATAATTTATTTCTAATTGGGTTTTACTAAAAATTCAATAATTTTCGGTAAACGTGGAATAAAAATTGTGTATTTTTAAATCAGAGTTGATAATTGCAGCGATAGAAAAATGAGTGAGCAGGTAGATACCGAACAGAACTAATCTCATCAAATCTCTACAACTTCGCGTAACACGAAATCGAAACTCAAATTAAAAAGCTTATCGTCGAACAGAATGAATCTCAAATGCCTCGCCTTAATTACGTAACCATCACTTTCCTGCCGCAGAAACCTCAAATTATAAACCTCATCACGGAACAAATTCAATTTCCAACTATATCGGCAAAATTCCCGCCAAACGTCTGACTTCCCATGTTACAAAATCAGAAACCTGAAATTTTTATTAACATACCCGACGCAATGAAAACTACACAAAGATTTATTCCGCTCCTTAAAGCCTATAAAAACTGAATATCTTTATATCTCCGTGTGTTACATTTTTGCACTTTTAAAAATCCGCAGTTTATCCTAAATCGAAAATCTTATGAGCAAATAAAGCAGATTTTAAAAGCATCCAGCCTGATCGCATTACCAATACAAAAGGTGAAAGGAGGCAAAGTAGGAAGACAAAATCGTGGCGATAAAGATAACCAAAGCTGGCAACGATCGACGATGAGCTTCCCATCGTCTCGCAGTGTTGGAAGCCGAAAAGGCGAAGGTTCATGGCACAATGCCGGCAGAAACAAAGCTTTTGGCGTGGAAACGCTCGCGAGAAAAGGCGCGGGCAGGTTGCAAGGGCGCAGTGTCAACGTCGACGAGGGTGCACGCCGTTCGAGAGGCGTGGGCAGAGTGGCGCAGACTGGCGCAATTAAAATGCAAATTATCTCTTTTCACGCGGCCATCTTTCCAGAAGAGACTGGCGCTCGCAACCCTACGCCGTCACCGATTAACTTGGAACTAATTTACGACGACGACGACGACTCCATCGTCAGAAGGTAGCGTGAAACGTTTTGTCTCACGGCGCGGACACAGCCGCCGCGTTAATACGGGCTAACGTCATTTGCAAATGTCAGTCAAGATCAGGTTTCTTCGTTTCGAGCATGATTTTCGCCGCCTCGGCTTTTCCGACTCTGCATCTCTGATTAAATTCTTATACAACGCGTGGCAAGCTTTAAACTTCTCTTTCGAGCAGCTGAGGGTGTGTATCTGAGCGACGAGAGGTCGTTTGAATAATTGATGCGATTATTGTGAAACAAGAACAACGATATGCAGGGCTTATGCGAGAGTAATTATTCATTGTCTGTGACAAGGGATGTGATATGACTCGGGCAAGGAAATATGTACTTTGATCATGCGGTAGGCGTGGATTAGAGGGAGGTTTGACTGGGTCAGAGATCGGATGCCTGAAGGAGAGTGAAGTTAATGAAGTTGCCTTGCGTTTGATGATGTTCGATGAGTTAATTTTCAGATTCTTTTAATTTCGCGTGCTTAGGGAAATTTCTTATTGCGTTTCAAATAATCTTGTGAAAGATTAATATTAGGTTGTCCGGAAAGTTTGTTTTATAAGGAAATAATGGATGCACAACATTTTTCGTTTTATATCATTTCATTGAATTACGTATGATCATAACAATAGAAGTGTAGAACAGAAATTCAATAGAATAAAAACGAAAGAAACTTTTGGGACAACCTAATATTTTTTTATAGAGCGAAAAGATTTCGAGCAATTCGAACTTCTTACGGTTACAGGCTCACATTGCGTGAATTGCTTATATCTTTAGAAGATAGAGAGTTCCGTCGAAAGCAGGATATCTAACACCAATATCGATTATCTAAAGTTGGTCAATATCTTGCCACGAGAAAACATTTGAACCCTTCGTACGACTCTAATTCTTTATCCCAACGCAGCTACAGTGACATTGATAACGTGAAAACTTCTATTTAGTTTGTTTCCTTTGCCGATAAAAGAATTGAAAACCGAAGAAAGCTATCGTAAGAGAAAATAGATTCCATAAACTCGTGTTTTTCAAGGTGTTAAACTCATTCCGAATCTTATCCTAACTAAAGCAAATCTCTTGTATCTGAAAAACCTGTTTCCTACCACTTTTTAACTCCACAAAAATAATGAAAAAATACTCGATACACTGGCATGGATTAGCCAGAAATGGCCAGACCCATTCAAACTTACGAGCTTCGTCAACTCATCAAATTTCGCTGGAACGAAGGATTCAGCGAAAGAAATAAAACCTGTTTCAACTGTTAATTACCTTTACCCTGAAGATATATCGTAATTGTGCAACAACCTCCTCGAGAAATACGTTTATCACGTACGCTACCAAACAGAGCTTGGCTATATTCGTCTGGGCCAGATATCGCGCGATACAACGAAGATTATCGGATGGGAATACTATGCACTCGAGCCCATGAATTCCAATTAAAAGCCTATCGCAAGTATTTATAGGCTGAAGACGGGAACGATATCTACTGTTACAATGGCCGTTAAGATAATCAGCTTTAATTACGCACCTCGTAAAGCCTTTATGAATCCGGTCAGGGCGAGCGAACGTCGTGGCGCCGTAGTTTAAGCAAATCTTTGTGTAAAGACGTATAATTACCTGAAATAAGAAAAACGTTTAGTGACCTGTACTTAAGTGCTTCGGGTTTATTAATATCGATATGTAATTTTCTCTTTTTTATTTTTGGTTCCAACTCTTTCACTGTGGAGTCTGTATTTCTAAGTCGTTAAGATTTATAATCGTCACGATCGTTATGGTGTTTCCTATCTTAAAATCTAGCATATGACGAGCGCGTATTAACGATATAAATTATTATATCCATAATCAATATGAAACAACTTGTTATTAAATTTCGAAACACAGTGATTGCAGCAAACCACCATTTTAACCCACAGTGAAAGTGTCGATTCTTTTCTTAAATTCTAACAACTACCAACTGACCTCTTATACTTATACGTTCTTCGAATTTGTACGTTCAAACGTAAAGACAAGAGGAAAAAATAAATTCAGACAAAAATGTCAGAAAATCCAACAAAACTAAGCGAAATACTAGATACCATGCATCAAAACGTTAAAGATTATTCCACAAATATAACACTTCGCCATCGTATTTGATCTAGACTGTAGATCTTTATGCGTTTATGGGAAATTTAAAAATGTGAAAATCCATGTAACGCACATAACCTGCAAAAATATAAAAAGTATTCAAAATGAAGTAACTATATATACGAAGTTGTTCATTTCTTTAATTCTGTTGATAAAAATATGAAATTGCACAAAAATTTAAACAATTACCGACTAACTTCTAATATCCTGCAATGTCCAATAACTCGGCTAGGAAAGCTCATAATCCAATCTAATTTAGTCCTCGTGGGAACAGGCAAGGGCCTAAACGAAGAAACTTCATTGCAGGCTCTGACGTCACGTGTTAAGCGCAATTCCTAACCAGTGTTCGAGTGTCCGGTCCAGCGATATAACGCGAGAACGTAATAAAGCTCGCAGAGTGCCGGCCGAAATTAGGCGGACGACGTTCCTACCGAAAGAGTAATGAAACTGCCGCAAGTGTAATGCTGGTAGTATACATAGAACGCGAAAACAACGGAGGCACGGTTGAATTTTTCGCCAGGGGCAAAACGCAAAAGTGTTTGAAATTTCTTTAGCGAGAAACTTGCAGCCACTTTCATCCGCCCTTTTTATTGGACGCGAAAAACTCCCGTAGGAATATTCTCCGTGAAACTTCCATCCTGTAATTTCGACAGGATTGTAACATCTTTTTTTTCCGCGGAAATTCACCCCGCGTCGAAGTTTCCTTTGTAATTCTCAACGAGGGCGTTATTGAAAATAGCTGGAGCAGCGTTGCGATGTTTGAAATAAATTTATTTTACCACGTCACGCGACTCCCGCAAGATTCTGTCGAAATCTTTTTGTTCATAAGGAGATAGTAAAATAACAATTCAGTGGACAAATGTTATTAGAAGGTTTCGTGGAAATTGTTTCTTACGTAAAATGTTTCTTGTAGCTTGAGGAAATAATTCTTTATTCTAAAACGTGTTTAACTGCTATACAGTTTGCATTAATATCTAGTAATTTATGTTATGTAAATTGTGTTGCAACTTGTGTTGAAACATTGGTTAACCGCTGGTAGTTTAATAATTTAGTGCATCATAATAATTAATGAACTTTCATATAGGTATGTACATCGTCCCAAAGTTGGTTATCTTTGTATCTCCACATCAGAAGTTTCAGTAATATTCGAATTTATCACAACCCACGTAAAACTATGGAGCGTTCTAGTTATCGTATCCTTGATTTTACAATTATTTAACAAATATAGATTCCGACAGTTGAGTTTCTTGAACAATTTTTACTTTAAAGCTGTGTTTAAAAATAAAATGTATTTCTCAAACTGTAAATTATATACATCTCGATGATAAATATTTCTTCAATTATTTTTGCAGTATAAAAATAACAAATATATTTGTATCTTATAAATATTTCATTTGTGGTTTGACTCTACAAATTAAAGATCCATATTCTCTTCGTTTTATATGTTGCTTTATTACCAATATAGGAAACTAATTGCTAATGTGGACAAATAATTCAGAGTTAATTAAACTAATGAAACTTCACTGATCTCTGTTCGCGTATTTTTTTCTCTCTCCACGTTTATTCTAATTAAACATCGAGCAACGTTACTCGAATCGATTTCCAATTCTTTGAAGTCACGTTACCCACCAAGCTCTCGAACATCTTTTGTTAAATAATTCAGTAGAAATTTCTATCAAGCGATTAAAAACTTTAGTTAAATTGAAATACACTGGAATAACGCGCCGTACAAATGGTTCATTTACACGAAACATCCAATATCCTGTTATGAGCACACGTATTGTACGGTCGAAGCCGGTTCTGCCTCTGCCGGAACTCCGCGTTTTTGCAATCGCTCCTTCGTCGCGCAAATATTTGCGAATTGCGCCGGCATGCGAAACGAGCTGCAGCGTCGATGGATGAACTCTGAACAAACGATGCACTGTCGACGCACTAGATTGATATCTTTCCATCTTTTTTTATTTTTTAATGTTTTTAAATTACTAGTTGTTATCTTTTTTACATTATCGAAATTGCATTACACGTGCGAGTTATTATATCTAAAAAAAGTCCGGATTTGTTGAGCTACCTACATTATTTGTAATTTTACAAGAATCATAAGGATTCCACTTATTGTATTAAAAATTGTCTAAATCTTTTTATGTTACTGATCAGAATTGTATCGAAAGTAGATATGTAAAGATTAGATATCAGAATACCATACTGAAATTGGAAAAAATCTTGTACAGAAATTTTTGTACTCGTTTGCACTTACTGTCTGCTTGCATAATTGAACAGCATAAATATACCTTTATCTGTGTAATAAAGTTGACGTTATTTATTTGCATAATAAAGTAATTATTACTTAATTAAAGTAATTATTATTAAAGTAAAAATACCACGTAATTTTCCTTTTTGCGAAATGAATAAAATTTCGGTTGTACGGAGCTAATCAATTTCCGTCATTGGACACATTTTCTAATCGAAGCTGAAAATATCGCAGTTTACCGTCGAAACGCAATTTCCTCGGAGACCTGTGCACCGTGCAGACACACGTTGCAATTCGATCGGTGAAGAGAACGTTTCGGCGAGCTTTCGACTTTTATCGCGGATGCTTCGCTCTCAGTTTCAAATTTCCTGCGATCCGGCACGCCTCCCACACTCGTTGGTAAAAAGAGGGGAAAAGGGGAGGTGAAGTCTGGGGGTGCGTTCGAGTAGAAAGCAAGCTGATCCGACGCGAAATAAAAAGTTCCGAAATTCCGAAGTGTGTTGAAGTGTCGAATCCACTTCTGATCGGATCGAAACGCCGTGTCATCTGAAAAGTTAATCGCTTCAAATCTCACCGTTCTACGGAATTCCGTAGAATCGAAGCGAGCTTTATCCCCGAAGATCCACTTTCCTTAGGGCGAGAATAATGCTAATTCTTTTTTATTGAAATGGTCTTTTTATGGATTGCTTCCTGCTTTATAGCAACTAGCGTTTTAAGTAGTGCTGGACAAATTAGGAAATTTTTTGTAAGGAAATTTTCAATTTATCGAGACATGTTTAAGATATGTACGTATGAAACCGGAATTTGCCTATAGATGGCCCTAGCTGATAATAAAATAAATAAATAACTGCCTCGTTGATGCCAAAAGCCTTTGTTGACATCTCACAAACATTTTCGACTCACGACAATACAAGTTTCATACAACAGCATAGTTTGTAATAGCGTTGAACGTGTCGAATTTTGTGCCTGGAAACTACGATTTGCGGACAGCATCGATTTTCTGTTACCATTTGAAGAAAACTGCTACAGAATCGCATCGAATGCTTGTCGAAGCTTACAGCGAGCATGCTCTTGGTAAATCACAGTGCTGTGAGTAGTTTAAAAAATTCAGAAGTGGCAATTTTGACGTGAGCAACGAAGAACGTGGAAGACCACCGAAAAAGTTTCAAGACAGTGAATTGCAAGCATTGTTGGATGAGGATGACGCTCAAACGCAATAACAACTCGTTGATCAATTAAATACACGAGAAGCCGTCTCCATTCGTTTGAAAGCCATGGGAAAGATCCAGAAGGTGGGAAAATGGGTTCCACATGAACCGAACGAAAGACAGCAGGAAAACCGAAAAACCACTTGCGAAATGCTGCTCGCCAGATACAAAAGAAAGTCATTTCTCCACCGAATTGTGACTGGCGATGAAAAGTGGATATATTTTGAGAATCCTAAGCGTAAAAGATCATGGGTAGCTCGAGGGGAACCACCGACATCGACTGCAAGACCAAATCGCTATGGACGGAAGACAATGCTCTGTGTTTGGTGGGATCAGAAGGGTGTGATCTATTATGAGCTGTTAAAACCTGGCGAAACCGTTAATACCGAGCGCTACCGACAACAAATGATTGATTTGAATCAAGCTTTGCGTGAAAAACGACCAGAATATCAAAAAAGGCAACACAAAGTAATTTTGCTTCATGATAATGCACCATCGCGTACAGCAAAACCGGTCAAGGAAACGATCGAAGCGTTCAGTTGGGAAATACTTTCGCACGCGGCTTACTCACCAGACTTGGCTCCGTCCGATTACTATTTATTTGCATCGATGGGACACGCACTTTCTGACCAGCGCTTCACTACTTACGAAAATGTACGAAAATGGCTCGATGACTGGTTTGCCTCAAAAGAGCGACAGTTTTTTTGGCGTGGCATCCACCAATTGCCAGACAGGTGGGAAAAATGTATAGCTAGCTATGGGCAATACTTCGAATAAAATATTTTTAATCATTTTCATACCATAAACGTGTATTTTCTATATGAAAATTCCGGTTTCATATTTACATACCTGATAGTCACAAAGTTCTTAGATTATAACTTTTTTTACCTGTGATCTCTTTTATTGTTAAAGTATCGTACCGTTGAACATTGAATTGTCGTTATTTTCTCCTTAATAATTATTAGTAATAATAACATATTATAGTACTTTCTTCTCTACTCGTATATAATTTTATAATAGGCTAAAAACATACTAAAACTATAACGCTATATTTTTATAGGTTATGCTATATTATTATAGGCATGCACCTATAATTTTATAAGATATATCAGTCACGTCGTAGACTGAAAAAATGAGAATTAAAGTTTATCGGATTAAATGTTCATAAAATTTTACCCTGAGTGTACAATCTCTACCTTTACAGTTATTTAAACGTCAGTCACTACGAATGAAGCATATTACGATTATCCAGATGAAAGTTATAATCAGAACATTTAACTCTTCTATTAATTTACGTTATTCCAAGTTATTATATGCCCGTAGATAAATTGTACGAGTCGTTTCGACAAATAAAATTGATATTATAACTGCTTTCGCATCTTAATTAATGGGTAGTCTGTTATTAATTTTTTTTTTTATTTCGATGTAGAAATGAAAATTAAATAACATGAATAAATAACTGGGTAGAAAATTAATTAAGTAAAGCCACAGAGTTAATCATATATGTATATCTATAAATTCATCAGCGAACGCCCGCCATTATATAGACACACACTCCATAATGAATTCATCCGACACTCTAATGTACTCACGTAAACGCAGAAATGTGTACGTGTACACTTAGCAGAAGTCGCGAGACATGAATGCAGTCGGAGAAGACGTTCTCCCGTGTCTAATTTTGTTCCGTGGAAGCCGCGTTGCTAAAAGAGTATCGAACCGCTTAAAAGTACGCCGGAAATGGGAATTCCTTTCCTGCGCGCGCTAATGGACACAGCCCACGTGCGATTCCCTCCGCGAAAGCTTTGTCAATCTCGATTCTCGAAAGTACTTAACCGGTGCAGAAATATCTTTCCAACGTATCTAATTTTTCTTGCTACTTAACGCGTTAATCGCCACGCGAATTTGATATATTTTGCCTTGCAACTAGCGATAGATTAAAATATATTACGCAACTATATGCAAATATACGAAATATACACATATTATACTTTCGATTTATGTGTTGTTGATTGAGTTCGTAGTTCCATTATCAAAGATAATTGTACCGCTATAAGGAACAAAGTCGGTACGTGTTTCCAAGCAGAGCTTAAGTAAACGACAACACTACAGCTAGTGTTTATCCATTCCGGTAACCAACGGGGTATAATACGTCGATATTGTTGGTTGGAAACAGCAAACTATCCCTCTGATAAGAATCTCTCGAGGAAATACAAATATTCGTTTAGCCCGAAATAGTCAGAAATGAAGAAAAGAACAAAAGATTCAAATCTACTAAAATTTCCATTTCAAAATATTATATCGAACGCAACTGCAATATTCAAAAAATAACTTTTACAAGATTCAAAACTTTAAGAAATATAATAAAAATCTAATAGCAACCTTCTTGGACTAAATTTTACATTTGCGAGTCTTCAATTAAAACTCCTAGCAGCGTGTTACTGATTTATAATAGTCGAATGATAGATTCACGATTCCTAAACGCGCTATAATCGCTAACAATACGATGTTCCAGCATCGTTATCTCTATCTGTCCTTAGTTCTACCTCGATCCTCGAATTTTTATATTGCAACCTTGTTCGTTTCTCATTTCAGCGGACAAGAGGAATTTTAACAAAGTTTTTGACATAAAGTTGACGAGACTTTTTGTTCAAACTAGACATATTCTTCAACATCGTAAAGATACGATCGTGCCTGAGAAAATGACCGAAAGAACTCAGTGCAGTTGAAAACAGAGTAGAAAGTTCAAGCTCGAACCATCAAACCACAGAGATCTAGAACAGCTCAAATCACAACTCTTCGCTCTGTCGTCCGGAAACGTATATTCCCTCGAGTCTGCAGTTCCCGACACTCCGGCCTAATCACAGAAATTCTGCTTGCAGATCGTTCAACCGTGGCCAACACGCGACGCTCTTCCTCTCGCTGTCCGAGCGAGAAGAAGCAGTAGCTGACCGGACCGATCGGAATCTCGGCGGTTATCGTATCAAATGCATAAATCTGCAGTTTATTGCTGTTATATGCAAAGCAGAACGAATCCGCGGGAACGAGGCAACCTCCGAGAACCCAAGAATAATGCATTCCTTGGTAGATCGATGCCTTGCCTTTGCCTCGTCTCTATGTTTATATGCCTGTATTAAAGCTAGCGAGGCAAAGAGGCGAGAAAGAGAGAGGGAAAGGTGAAATGGAGAGAAAAAAGAAGAGGATACGATAGCGATCGGTGTGGACTTATTTAATTTCGGGACCGGTCGGCCTCCCGAGTTGTTTGCAGAACGATCGTTAACGCTGATTTATACGCTCATTCATTTCCACGATGAACCCCTCTCGTTCTATTCGCCTCTCTCTCTCTCTCTCTCTCTCTCTCTCTCTCTCTCTCTCGCTCGCTCGCTCGCTCTCGCTCTCTAGTTTGGCTGGATGGTTCTTCGCGCTGCATGCATCCACAAAAATATACGAGTTCCGGGGACACGTGTTCAACGTGAGCGTGAAACGATGCTGGTTTGCTAACAAGGGTTTTAAATGATTGACCTTGGATTTCGGAGGAAGGATAGAGGCGGTTATGTGGGAAATATGATGCGTTCGGTCGTATTGATTAGAAGGAGGTTTCGATGTGGGGTATTGGGGTGAATGAGGGTAAACGAGGTGGAGGGTCTACGGCTGGTTTTGCTCTCGTGTTTTCGAGATGGAAGTGTTAGCAATGATATTTATATGGTTTCTGAACGTGTTCGGGGACGAATTTATTAGGGTGAGGAGAAAACGATTGTTTCTTATCTTTTGGTTGATTTTATTATTTTCACTCGGTTGAGTTTATTTAGTTTTTGTTTTCATCGAGACTATAATTCTTATTCGTTGGAAATTTATTCAAATGATATACTTTTATAGATATTAAACGACACAGATAATATTGGCAAATATTGCACATATCTACATATATGTAACTATTGTATGTACGTTGTTGTGAAATAGCAACGAAAAAATAAATAAATTTTTGAAGATAACTTGTAATCAATGGGATAGCGTTTCAACGTGAATAAACTAAATGGTACTCGGAAAAGGTTTGTTGTTAATTAAAGACAACAAGGATTAGGTAACATGATACCGGCATGTAAACCCTTGGATCAAGGATTTTGTATAGAGTTTTAGCCTGTGACGTTTCAGGGCGAGAAACATCGGAAATTCTAATTAGGTCTTAGAGCGGACTTGGAGCTTCTTCCTACTTCTCTAGACAACCAACGGAAACGTCAGGATTCAGACAGACCTGGATTATAGAGTTAAGAACATCAAACTTCGGGGAACCTGGATGTGCCACCAACTATCCGAACAGGGAAATTAGACTACTTCTTGCTTGAGATTAGAATCAGGATCAGTGAAGCGCATCGCTTAAGTTCGAAGAATCCCATCGAATTTGGCAATATTTACAATCTCGGTGTCTGCATTTTCAAATTAAGATTAAAAGCTTAGTTTAATTCAGGATAAAATCGTTAAAGTATCCTATTTTTTCGATTTCGACACTTTTAGTTTACGAATTAAAATCGCCATTTATTTATCATTTTTTTAAAAATTGAAAATCTAATTTAAAATTTAATAATACTCTTCTATTACGTAAGATGGATTAATTTTTCAATCAATGATCAAGGATTAGAAAAGCATCTACAAGTATCTGAGAAGTATCCCACCATCTGAAAATTTTGATTAACAATTAAAGCAAGTGTTATAGCGTATTCTCTGATTTAGAATTTCTGAAATTGTGCATTAAAGATTTATTGTAGTATATTACAATCTTTGTTCGTAACACGTACAATTTGAGTATATTACAATTTTACTATAGAAAATTCTATAACTTTTGAACTACAAATCAAGACACAGGTTTATGACAATTCAAAAAAATAACATTATTTTAATAAACTGAGCGTTTAATCATAATTTCTTACATAAAAACGAGAACATTGAAATTACAAATAACTCGACATTCGATGAAATTCTTCCAACTTAAACAACACGCTCAATTGATCCCGATTCTAATCTCAAGCAAGAAGTAGTCTAATTTCCCTGTTCGAATAGTTGTCGGCGCTACTAGATTCCCCGAAGTTTCCTCCCGAACGCCAAGTAGTTACATCCCACTTAATAAAACCTAAGTGCGTAACTGTATAATCGTATGTAATAAAATCGAAAACCATCGAATCTCGGCGAGAATTTTTTCACGCTAATTCCTGCTTGAATTCCTCTTCACACGGAAGATATTCACACAACGTAGCGTCGGAATACACGCGAAAATTAGATGTCACGAAGCAGCGTGCGGTCGACGGGCAAGGACGAAGCGCGGAGGACGAGAACGAAGAAAAAGAACGCTGGAAACGTCGATGGAACTCCGCGGGGAGTACCGACGGATACACAGGAATAAGATACACGATATACTAGGCTATCCTGTTGGGATAAAGGGAGTAGCTGACTGTAGTAAGTTGTCTATCGGTTCACCTCCAATTTCACCGTTCGCGACGAAAACTTGCGACTTTGCAATTCGATAAATTCTGTCAACTTTTTGTAGTAAACGCAAGCGGACTTCATAATCTTTTCTTGCTCTTAAACTTTCTCTTCCGAAGCTTCTTCGATGACTGTAGTAGTTGTACGAAGTTTGACTCTGTTAGCGAGGAACTTGGCATTGGAGAAGATCTGTCATAGTATTGAACGAATGGCACTGTCAGCGAAGGATTTATCGAACTTTGCTTCTTGGTGATAAGCGTAGTTGATAAAAGAAATGTTTCGCGTGCCTGTATTCTTCGATACGTTTCTACGTAACGTTTTCGTGGTACAGCGATTTTTCGAACACCTATTTGTTTGATCGTTCAATTATCCAAACATCGGCAAGTAAAAGGAAACAAACGATCTAACATACTTTACTATGTCATGTATACTCTCTGTATATTTCCCAATCAGGTGACAATAAAAATTATCGAAAGAATTAGAGAGAAATTTAACAGTAGCGAGAACATCGATGAGCTGTAAATCAGAAGCATTCGTAACAATAGAAACAGCTAATAGATGGTACGAAGCGCGAAAGAACGACAATTCTGTAGAAATACAAATTCTTTTTTAAATTTATAACTTCGGAAAAGAAAGCATCCAAGTCAGAGGTCCAGGAAGAAAATGATTGGGACGTACATATGCAATAAATGATCTCTATTACGCTGCGTATGAAACGTAGTCGCAGTATTAGTCGTTCGATTATTTGAAAGACTCGATTATCCGGTTCTTCTGTAAGCGATCTGTGGACTGCGGATTTTTGTTTGCACGTTCAAAAATGCACAGAATGTACATAGTCTGCAAAATTATATGGAACACTGAAAATGTAATATTTCTTATGCTATTTAGTAAGTAAAACGAATTTCCATCTAAGTTTCATTTTTGAAATTATATTCACAAGAGTATGAATTTGCATAAATATCCGCTAGTAATCAGTTCGGGCAATCGACGTGCTATTGTATAAGAGTTGATAATCGGAAATACTCGACGCAACATCGTGTCACGATGTATCCACGACAATGAACGACGATTAATAATGCAAACGAGACGAAGCGGTGTAACTGGTTGTGCAAGTTCGAGACCGCCGCGCGTTTTCGAGCCAAAGTCTGCGTGCACGCGACAGGATTAATTCGATTGGCCAGCAAGCGCGGCGGGCGAATTTATCGAAGAACGGAGGCTGCGGCATCGACACGATTAATTTAATTCGACGTTTCGCGAACGCGGCCGTGTACACTCGCGATTTAATTACGATCTAGCAATAACTTCGCCGCGGCAGTCGCGGCAGACCCACCAATTTACTCTCTCCCTTCTACTTTCTCCGACTTTTTGATTTCTCGAGCGAGTCTGCTTTCGTACTGGTTCGTTTAGATCGTTAGAATCGGTCAGATTGGAATTTGACAGGAGAAAAGAAGGAGCTCTTCATCTTGAGTTCCAGGAGAGAGAAGATGCTTGAAAGTTATGATTTGTATTTCGCGATTCGTATGATTTTATTCTTGCATTATACGCAGTAGTTACAAAAAGCTTCTGCGTACCGTAATATTTCTCACAGGCACTCTTACGCGTAACTCCAATACATCAAATGTATCAGCAGGCAATCAGCGTACGAATGAAGACTAACGCATGAACAATATTATACATACCAAAATGAAAAATCAATGTTGTTTCTAACATAGAAAGTATTTGAAATTAAAAGGCATAAACTAGACTGTGGATATTTATATAAATTCATATTTTTATCAATTTCATTGAGAAATGGAACTTAGATATACGACCGTTTCACTTTGTTACGCCCAGATAGGCTTACTATAAACCGCGTCTTTAATGTCGCAGACAGATCGTCTTACATGACCGACGAAATATACACAATGCATCGATGAGCGTGTAACGTCCTCATAACGGCTGAATTATATGATTTCCATCCCAACTTTATACAATAAATCTCAAAGTAAAATATAATGAAAGATTGTCTAGAAATACCCGACGAATTATATACATTGTTGCGCGAAAGTCTAAATGCCGACAGACCGAAAAGGTCGGGAAACTTCAATGGACCAAGCGACCCATTCATCTATATCGTCGGTCTTTCAGTAAGGCAGTTATCAAAAAAACCGCGATCGGAGACGGTTACGGAACACGGACGTGGCGGTGATACCAGAAGACCAAAAGGGCACGTATAGGGGATATATAGTTCAGTCGTTAATGGAGAGTCGAGTTGCCAGGAGTTACATAGTGCTGTATCATTCTTCAATAGACTAATTGTACCGGTTATAAATTAAAATCATAAATAAATAGAAGGAATAACGATTGCTGGAGATCGGAGTAGTGTTATTTTCTTTTACTCTTGTGTGTGTGTGTGTGAGTCACGAAAATTACGTGACAAGCGCATAGTTGACATCAAACGGCGAGTTCTAGAACCTTCGATTCGTCTTTGGTTGTGTTTACCAACGCAAAAATGTGGCATACGTGTGCATAGGCAAAAACGGTTACGAGACTCGATCGTGGTGGGAGTCGTCTCTAAGAGAAGACAAAGGAAAAATCGAAGGGCAATCAGTCTCATACGAGGAGTCAAATCGAATGCATCGAGAGATTCACAGTAATTACGTTAAGGTCGCTTCGTCAAACAAAAACGTCGATAATTACAATAAAGTCGAGTCAATTTATACCAATAACTAATTGTGTCATTGCGATATTATTTGTAAAGTGTTGATGATAGTTTTGAATATTGTTAAATATAGAAGTTTATATTAATCCTGTTGATTCATTGTCATAATCATTTCAACCACCTCTGTTATCCTAATCGAAATACGGGAACGATTATCGAAATCGTAACGAGAATTTACGACTCTCGTTGACGCGTTTACTCGCGATCGCGTCTCTCCGCGAAGGTCGTAATACACTTACTAAATAATATAACGAATACCAAATTCGGAGTTTATTTATCTACATGTTATTTATATGCAAGTTTGCACCTTGAAATTTCCCATAAATGCATAGGAATGCAGTAGTAGTCTAATTATCACGCTGTGAAAGGGCGAACGAAACTTAAACGCGAATCGAAAAGACTGAGTGTATTCGTGGAAGGAATTCGCCACTTTTCTTCCATCCGCATCCGGTTCCCTGGAAATCCATTAATCCACTCGCCGAGAGTCGGATCCACGTTCGATCATAATCCCGTTGTTGGCGTAACGCAGCCGATTGAAAATCGGTCTCGGCTCATCGACCACGTTTCTTCTTCCTCCAACGCCGTACTCGTCTGCCTATTCTCGTCCGGGAATCGTGCCACCCCCGCTAGCCCTAATTTGCATTTATATCGATCCGCGCCGCGAATGGAAATATTAAATCCATTTTCGTAGAGGAGGCACCCACGCGAGCCCTTCACGACCGCAGAAAAAAAGAATCAATCGTGCAAGACGATGTCACGTATCACAGCCGACGTACAAGGCTTATCTGGCTTCCAACGAAAGCGTCTACGATTTATCTCGAACGAGACTCTCGACGTCGCGGACGCGTTGTCGAGTATTCTTCGCTGTGTACCATGGAATTGAAAAACGCGTCGATGAATAATGCGCGATCGAGTTCCGCAGCGACTGTGTTGCATGTGTGAAGGGAAGAATACCACGCCGTATTACAATGGTGAAGTGCAGTATGGAATATGTGGTAGAATATAAAGAAAAGCGTACAGGGTGTGGCAGTATACGCGGTACAATTCTAAAAAAGATTATTCTGCGTGCGAAAATAAGGCGAACGTTTGGAAAGAAATTGCGAGAATTTTGGGAGAAAATTTAGAATAAAAATGCATTTTGTCGAATGCATATATATTTATATAATAGAGTGGAAGAGAAAAGCAAAATTATATTCTGATGATATTTATTGCGCTTTAGACGATATTATATTTTACACTGCATTACGCGTACTCAAATTTATACCACGCTACAATATCTTATTATATTTATAATTATACTCTGAACAGTGGACGTAGTTTTGTAATAAAATTGTTTTCGGATAAGATGACAATTAGATCAACCATAGATATTCTAGAATCTGTTCACGATAATTTTCAGAATAAAAATTTGCGACAATGTTTCGAATAAACACCGTTCAGAAAATTAGATCAACCATGAACATTCCAGAATCTACCCGCAATATTTGTCAGAATAAAAGATTAACACGATCTTTCAGATAAAAATCGCCCGGAATATTAGATCAACCGTAAACATTCCGGAACCCAGACGCGACAGTAAATATTACGACACATCTTAGAAATTATGAGCAAGAAAGAGAAAACAGGTTGTACTTTACGAAGTCCAAACATATTTTAGCGAGAGTTTCTTGCGACAACACGTAGCACAAAGTACAAAGGAAGATAAAAGGCACTTGACGAATCCCTGACACCAACTAGCAAGTACTGCAATTCGCGTTAAGTGCTGAAAGTGCAATTTTCGTGGATATATTAGACTATTTAGTGGGAAAAGATGACGTAGCGCTTGGTAGTCATTAGACCAACAACTCGGATCCTGTACGAATACGGACACTGAAAGTAGCGTGATGACAAATGATACTCTTGGAAATAATTGCGGTAAAGTCACTGGTGCAGCTGGATTCCAGCAATCCTTCGCCACAGATTAACCCGACATGAATATAAACTCGTTTTCAGTTTAACGAATAAATTATTCTAATTTTCATGTTATCTGTGATTAATCGTTAATCGTGAAAAATTTCCAGGCAAAATTCTCAACATATATATATATATAAAATGCAACATACTTACGTATGTATAATTTGCATTACGATTTCTAAAACGTGCGTATTTCCTGCAAAGCTGGCAAAAGTATACTTCCACAAAATTCAGTCAAATAGATATTAAACTTGCACGAGTGACACAACAAATAATACAACATATCCATGATCCAGTTCTTATTAATTTACACGAAGTTCATACTCGATCTACCAGTCCATCGTAAAATCGCAGCTTCGTACCAAACTACCCTATTTCCTTCAATCTGTCATAAACGAATCTCGACTGGAAACAGAAATGGTCGCAGAATTCATTTGCAGAGCACGAAATGAGCTCATTCCGTATCCCGCGTCAAGCAGGAGGGGCAACGACGTGCATTGTCCCAATTCTGAAAACGTTAACCAACTCTAATTAAAGCGGAAACAATAATAACGAAATTCTTCGTTGCCAACGGAATGGATGACGAGAGCTTGTATTTCGTCTTCTCCCAGGATGGACCGCTACAATGGGAAACATTACAAAGCATCGTTATTGTCGTCTGTTCGCTACTGATAGGGCTAAACCATGGCTCAGTATCAAATTAACGTTTATGATAGGTCGCCATTCAAATCTGGCTTAAAGCTACGCATACGTCCTCCATATTGGTGAATTCTCCTGATAATCGCCGTACCGTAATATTATAAATAATATTA
This sequence comes from Bombus confusus, assembly GCA_014737475.1. NCBI lineage: Eukaryota > Metazoa > Arthropoda > Insecta > Hymenoptera > Apidae > Bombus > Bombus confusus. Next base: position 320,795 of record JACXIV010000044.1, read on the forward strand.
ATTGTAATAAGAAATTTTAATGCACGGGTATAATATAGTATAGTATAATATAATATAGTATAGTATAATATAATATAATATAATATAATATGATATGATATGATACTGTAAATAAATTTTTCGTAATAAAAATTCTAAGCCAATATTTCATATATTAATGTAAGTTAATTCGATATATCAATATTTCAATTCGATATTTCAATTCAATATTCTCTTTTTCTTATGTCGATAAATTACATTGAATTTACTTTAAATTCGTTTAGGTTGGGCTAGAAGTCGATTAAAACTTATTTTTATACCCCCCGAAGGCCTAAATTTTTGGTTCGTTGTTTATTTCTACGTTGATATATCGAATAAGTCCCAAATTCTAAATGCATAGATATAAAAGCGTGATATGACAAATAAATTAATAACAACAAACATTTTAGAGTTCATAGACGCAATGTACGATAACGATATAAGTAAATAAATCGCAATGGAAATCCTGAAACTCACTTCGATTTTAACGGTCTGTTCTGTAAATTTGTAACTTTACCGAGAGAATATCGTGAAAATTAAACCTGAACGTTGATTTAATCAATGGTCAATCCTGCAGCTTAATATTTATTCTCGGTTTTCGATACTTTATTTCGTGGCAACGAATTTGGAAAAATTGATGAAAAATCTGGCGAAATTGTCGTCGAAACGATTCGGTTGGAATCGAGTTCTGTTTGCGGTTTAAGTGGATTAATTGATGATTTTTATGTGTTTATTCCGATGATTTTATTGGAATATGGCACACAGGGGTTATCTCGTAGCAATTGGCACCAATTCGTTTTTATTCTGGCTATGAAAAGGCTTTTTGATTTCAGTAATTGAACTATATCCTGTATCGAAATGTTGTCTGGCTGTTGGATATATGTAATTTATAGATGTATAAATAAACTCGCAATCTCATTTCGTTTTTGCTAATGTAATAGATAGAACGAAACGTTTTTTTGTAATTTTAGTAGAAATTCGAACAAAAATATGATATACGAGCCATATAAAGATAAATTAATCAACAACTTTAAGATTAATTGTTTAATTTTCTTTAAGAACTAAGTATTCATCACATATTCTGGTACTAAAATTAAAGACAAAGATATAAGCTTTAGTCCTCTTCCAGAAAAGAGAAAATTTTTCATTTTTGTATTCGAAAATTTCCTCCAGGTACATTTTGTATATTTCTAAATTTCGTTCCAAGTTTTATACGAATAATAATTGGAACAAATAAATTACTAATTATTAAATTAATAAATTATTTAAGATTTAAAAAAAGCCAAAAACTCAAACTTTGAATATATAGTATTGAATACAGAGTATAGAGTTGAATCTAGAGAATATATAATATAGAGTTTCAAATATCTAGCATGTACTGTAACACGGAAACTAGTATGCTTAAATAACTTAGAACTACAATTTGAATCGTAAATTAGCTTGATTCTCTTGAGTCTCGTAAATACTTTTAGTTTCGTATAAATTTGATCACATGTAATCCATACAACTGCGTATTTCTCTATAAATCATTCATTTCAACGCATTCCCTCTAAAATATTTATAATAGAATGAATAAATTTAGTGTATAAATTGACCTGCAACTATTCACCCGAGCGTGAAAGCTCTTATAAACTCCGAAACGGGTGTTTCATCTGGCTACGTTATTCCGTTAAGCTCGGTTTACATACCAACCAACGTTGCGCCGTATATTCAAAATTGAAACCCCCATCGGCTGCAAAAACAAGCTTCCCAGGCTCGAAACAACGCTTTAATAATCCAACAGATCTGAGAAGCGTCTTTTTAAACGTGCGACGTATTGATCATTGAACAGATAATAAAAGCCCCGGGAATTCAATACGCGGACGTTCAAACTGCCACAATAAAAAAATGTGAACGTGTTACGATACGATAATTTACGATCACGTTATATCCAGCCTATACTATACGTTACAATTTTCGTACAGTATCGAAGCGAATTCAAATCAAATTAAAATTAAAAACCTTCAAATTAAATTAAAATTAAAAACATTCAAATTAAACTAAAATGAAAAACAAGGCAGTCCTTGAAACAAAAATAAAGGCAAAAATGGGCTTAAGAGCCAATCGACGCGTCATGATACATGGACAAGGTCGACATCGATATGAAACAAATTTCCAGTGTGTCAACGTCTCGATACTCGTCGAGTCTCTTACGGAAATCGATAGGTGCACCTGAGCTCGACACTCTCGGCCGAAAATCTACTTAGAGAAGAGCTGGTAATACAGAGGCTCGATCACGGGAAGCAGCGAGCACGGCGCATTTGCGTCATTTACATACGTTGCAACGTGTCTGAGTGGCTGGCGTGCGACAGATAGGCTGACAGGCTTGCTAGAAGTCGCGGATACATGGAAAAAGATTATTCCCGGCTCTGCGGTGCATTATACGAGACGAACCAGCTAAATGTCTCGGTTTCCGGGAAGTCTGCTGGGAAAGAATGTCTTGTCACCCTGCAAATTCTTCTTTCTCTTCTGAGTAATTTCCTTAAAGGATCTTCTTGTTATTCTTCGTGTTCGCTCTCCTAAGACATATGCTGCACGTTGGATACGAGATGGATACAAAAGTTCAGAAATGAACTTAAAATTCTGACGTGGCGATGTTAAAATTTTACGCTTCTGCGAATACAAGGTTCAATCTATATATATATATATATATATATATTTGACGTGATCAAAATTTATGCGTGAATGGCGAAGATTTTTTTTCGGTTAGTGTCGTTCGTTAGTTCAGTTAGAAATATCATAGCACATATGTATTGCATTTCTACCCTTTCATAATTAGGATACTTTTTGGTTCAATAAGAGACGCACTGGTCGATTTAAATCTTCAGATAAACGAACGATCGATCGGAATGTCGTACTCGTGTAAGATAACGATGCAAAATATACGATAAGAGTTAAGAGAAACTGTTTGTAAGAGTTCTCTTAATCTGAAACTCGTTGAACAAATTTGGAGCGAAACTGGGTAAGAAGAAACTTTCATCGAAAAGTCAAAATTTGAATCCAATTCGTGGAATCATTTACAACATTCATGAATTCAATTAACGATATACAGAACAGGGAAATTAATGATACAATTGTTGAGATTAGTTGAAACAGTTATCGAGAGACTTGCCGAAGATAGATAAAAAAGAATTTTAATTAATTATAATTAGCGACTGTCTAATATCAGCTCTCTGTAACAACACGTTTAAAATGAGCTACTCGTTCTTAATGATTCTAGCAATTCCTCGGCGATTATTCCTATGATCTTATAATTAGTAACGACATACTTATAACCAGTAACGTTCAACCGTTCATAGCGAAAGAGTTCATTATCCTCTCTCGCGACCATATTTTAAAAGAAACTTGGCATAACCCCAACGCTACTTTTGGAAGATTAGGCAGCGCCTTACGACGTAGGCTGAAAATCAATACAAGACGCAAACACGGTTTCCAACAAACTTAACACGACTCTAATACCGATCTTCACGAAGCTTGCCACATCTCCAGACACCACAAACGTTTATACCCTCATATTTGCCCTTTGTAACCACGCGCAACTGTGTCCTTGACAAGCAGACCGCGTCTGCGAAGGAGGCACAGAGACGTTTAGGTGGCTCAATCCGAGTCAATCCGAACAAGCGAGAGGTCGTGGCAGCCACTCGTGCACGTTCGCGCGGGATTACACGATTATCCGCATCTGCGGATGAGGTTCAAGAACCACTCGACCGGAATTTTAGCCCTTCCACAGTTGAATACATCGTAATTGGTTCGCGGTGAGACCCGTGGCCACTCTTCACGCTGCAACGAGATCATTCGAGCCGCGTATTTCTCCTGTCAACCCGCTGGGCGAGATACTACGTGATACACGAACATCCGCTCGATAAGGCAGTTTCATAATTGAAATTGGACTAAACACGACTCGTTCCTTTGCCAGCAATTATTCGAGGATGAAAAGATTTCGAGATCGGCCAGATCTCGGATTGAAAGAAGAAACGTCAGTATCGTCGTTTCGAGGCGTTGTTCGATGTTTGCTGTTTTGGATGACTCTCAAGTTGGTGTGCGAATTAAGCGATGGACAAACAGAGCTGACGACAGGATTGACGATGGGATTTCCGTAGGAGAAATTATTGAGCTCGTGGGAAAATAATTTTCGACTGTGTATTTATAAACGAATGGCTAATACGTTATGTATTGTTAACTAGGAGCTAAAAGATATGAGTACGATATTCTTAATCGTAAAAGAATTTAACGGAAAATGTTGTCCTAGTATAGAGTATCATTCTCAAATTCGATGTTTATAATATTTTTATAATATTCACAAGATGAAACAAATCTCTATTGAGACCTCCCTCCAATTTCTTCAGTTGCAAGGACCCACAATTAGTCTATTCACGCATCTGTAGCATTCAAAACTCAGTTACTCGCAATAAAAAGTTACAATTATATAACTAATTAAAATGGATCTTCGTTTATCTAAACTCTGATTATTGAAATGAAATTTTAATTCGTGCTTAATTAAATGATACTGATTGAATCTTCTCATCTGAGCTGCTATTATAAGAATAAAAAAACCGTAGATAGTAAAGAGAAATCTTCTTTATCGTCCTCTTAGTAAAGAGAACAATAGAAGATCTGTAAACTTCTGTTGTCTGAGCTGTTTGTCCCTCGATGAGTTCAGATAAATGGAGTTTTATTACATGCACATAAAATATGGACACTAAAGCATAAGTTAATTTATTTTCTCAACAAAACCAACATTATTTTCTCATTAATCAAAGAGTTGCTCCATGTTTGATACTTCAAGTGAAATTAATGGGCTTCTTGTTTAAATACAATACAAAAGTTTTAAGGATCTCTTCCTAGAGATATTAAAGGATATATTGAAGAATTGTAACAACAGATGTGTACAATTGGATAATTCTTTGGGAAGAGGACGAACAAAAAATGTCTGGTTTAGTGAAAGAAGCGGAGAACTTTTATGTGGAACATCAGGATGGAAGTTGGTATCAGTTGTAAGTAGGTTAATGGTAGATAAGTGTTACTGTTGCGGAATGCAATGGACAAGACATTATATTGCAGCCTGATATATCAAACAACGAGAGCTCGAGAATTAAGAAACTTGGAATTTTTTGGATAAAACAGGAAAATGAGAATAATATGGAAATAAGTTAAATGAAACGATAATATGGACTAAAATATAAAAAAATTTTTGTTCTAATAAACACTATTTATAAACACGTAACAAAAGGATCAAAATAATTATGAATCATCGTATCTAATCTGAAGCCGACAAAAAAGATGACAAAGTCTGTTATCAATTCTTATCCGAGAAGTTCCTGTTTTCAGGAAATTAGTACCATTTGTCATCAGTATTAAGTCATCTAAAGTGGTCATCATTTACGACCCGACTGCATTTCTCAGCTTTTAAAAAAATATCTCAAATTTAAGCAAAACGTGAGAAGATCGTTGTTGGTATGCAAATTTCTCGTTTCAACTTTATGTTATTTTATATTACATTTTTTCAAAACGTTACAAATTTTTCTTTTTTTAACATGAAATTAAAGAAGAAAATTAAAATACGAGATTTCGACGATCACAGTGGAATTAACCAAAACGACTAAAAGGCAATGTGATTCTGACAGATGGGGAACAATGCCGCTTCATTGAAGATTTATAAAACGACACAGCTTGTAAAACGACCTAATGCTCATAAGTCTAGAGGGAAAGTTTCTCTTTATTGCAATAATTTTGAAACAGTGGCTAAATCCACGGAGAGCAATGAAATTCTCGTCAGCCATGAATCAGAGCGGCGATACACCGCGGAAGAATTGCGGAGGATCCTGGACGCGTTATCAAGATTTATCTGGGCCCCTTTGTCGCACGGTTAATAACAACGCGATGAACAGTGGCGCAACAATTTGCGGTGAAAATGGCTAGCAATGTAGACGATCGTGAAAAGGAGAGCCAGATGACACTCCGGGGAACTACTAAAGTGTTTTCGTGACAAGAGATTTTCGGCGGAAGGAGAAAAGAGACGAAGGGATCGGCGAGATTTTGCTTCATATAGGAGGTTTCATAATGTCTGGCATTCCTTTCTTAGACTGGCAATAAAGGCAGATAGAATAATATGAAACTATAAAGCTTATTGCAATCCAAGTAAGTTTACCATTTATTTCAAGATTTTGTTAATATCTAACTCTATATTAATTTTGATATCTTCTAATTTTGTAATTTTAGATTATAATTAAATTTAATTTTAATTAATATCGTCGATTTCGTATTAACAGCTTTGCGTTTGTAATGCGAATTAACAATCATGGAGTGAATTATTAAATGTAACGGAGGCAGGTTGCCAGTGTGTGAGAGAGAAGTGTTCAATCAAAAAATTCTGATTTTACTTTCAACTTAATGTAGATTGGAGAATATAAATCGTGTATAATATTTCAATCTTTTATATGAAGCAGCACATAAGAAAATTATAAGGCACGAGGTTAATAATTTGAACGAACGAAGTTACGTCATTACAGTTATAGTTACACGTCTTCTTAAAACATTACAAGTTTTCCTGTTTGTTGGAATAAGAGGAAAACTCGAGAATCATAGAGTTAAAATTGCAACATTCGATACTCGAATAAAATTGATTTTTGTATCAAGATGTTAAAGAAATCAGAGACTACTCTCTCGTTACGTGGGTATTTAGATATTCAATTATTCGGGTAACCAAAAATAAGATTTAGTCGCTTTTGAAAGACCAATAATTCGTTTAACCACCGGGTGCCACGCGAAGAACGTATGGACGATGCAGAAATTTGTCGCGAGTCCTCGGAGACTTGATCAATATTCAAAGAAGGGACTCGAAAATTCCACTAGCGCGACTTGCCGCCCCAACTCTCTTCAGTTTTTATAACATCCGAAGAAACAGTTAAACCCGCGTACTTAAACCGACCGCACTTCAACCGAACCTGTATCCATAGCTCTGAAAACACATTTCCTCTCGACTCGTCGACAGAACTGCATCCACCCACATATTGTGGAACTGCCAGTGTACGTGTAGACACGCGTGTGCACGCGCACGAGGGCGTTGATACACGTTGACAACGGAGAAGCCAAGTTCCGACGAGGCACGTACGATTCATGGGGTTGCTTACGAGCTCCCTGACCAAAATTCGTCCGCCCACGCAACCCTCTCTCCCAAGACGACTATTCGCTGTCGAACCAAAGGCGAAAAAGATATTTATCGTCGAGACAGTGGAATCACGAACGACACACACGAGCCGCTGTAGAAAAATAATGTTCAATTATATATTCTGCTTAAGGCTTTGGTTACAGTGGATGCGTATTCGCAAGAATCGTATGTAGATTTCCGTGAGTATATACGTGGCAGCCTTCAGACGTTTCATTCGTCGGAATACCAGTCCATCTGAATATGCATCCATCGCAACCATGGCCTAACAGAGCTTTTTGTCACAAAGGATGTTTCGGATAATCCTTGCATGTTTTTGCTTGTTGAATCCTAATTAGTAATTAGATCTTTCGCTGTCGAACGAAACGTTGAAATCACGAACGATATGCAGCGATCGTTACATAGAAATAATGTTTAATTTTGTACCCTGTTTAACAAAACTTTTCGTCACAGTATATTTAATATATTTAATCCTTCCGCGTCTCTCCATGTTGCATTCCAATCAGGTAATCGCACCTTTCGCTGTGGATAATTCTATTTCATCGTGAATCACACATTTGTTTACCTATTAAAAGTGAATTTACGAACGAAGGAAGATTTTGCATTCGATGCAAGAAAATATCCAATTTCTAAGAAATAATAATCTTGTGCATTTAATAATAAAAATGTCTTTTTTCCGACGGCAATATTTTTAGAAACGACGAGATTTTCATTTTACGTCGTGAAAGAGACCAGACAGAAGTTATTTCACATAGCAATCCAACGTTAATTCGCGATCTGTATCTCCTGGAATTAAAATTGTTGGGTGTAATTAATCCCGTCCTTGGCAGGCCGTTTTCACCCCCTGCGCGGTGGTAAAAATACTTTCATTCCCTCGGCGCTGACGACGGCTCATATTTGACCCTTGCCATGACAGCTTGTCGAGACGGGTTTTTAATGCAGAAAAAGCTAATTTGACATAGTTAGAGGGTCCTTTCCGAGTTGGGGTCACGTTTTATTAAAACGATAAAGAGAGGTACGTGCTTAAAAAACGATCAAGGTGCTTCTGAAAACTTTGAACGTCAATGCGTTTAAAACGTATTACAACTTTGTTACATGCGATTTACTTTAGTCGACTTTTAAAATCAGACACACATGGCATCTGTTGTACGTCACTCGACATTTCTACAACTTTTAGTCGAGACAATGGTTTACTTGATTTATTTGATTTGTACTCACCTTTGATATTTGTCTTTTGCGATTGCCAATCGTAGTCTGTTGAACTACGAAAGATGTGGATGTAACGAATTTTATACATACATATGAGAAGAGAAAGAATACAAAAATTTTAAGTCAATAAGATATTCGAACAATGAACGGAAAAATGTGGTTTTTATTTGCAGCGAACTTGAACATCTATCAAATCCGTAAGGTGTTTTCTAATTTAAGTTTCGTAACAAATATTTACCTTATGAAGGTTTGGAAATACCTACTTGGAAACTTATTACAATGCTTGAATTATAACATTGTAGTACTTTATTATATGTCGGAGTTTTAGGTTGGATTAATTCATGTTCATAAAATGCGTAAATAATTGAACAACGTGAATTGATGAAATTTATGATTTTAAGCTCGATTATTCCTTCATACGCATACATACGTATATTACGGCCAATTTATTAATTCGGTGAATATATATTAATAAACGCATGTATCGACTGATCATACGTTTTCACTGCAATATGCATACACGAAAGTTACGGAAAGTTACTAAAAACAAAACGACTTGTTTCTGGCAATACGTCAGAGAGCGAAATGTTTGGAAGTCCTTAGAAATTGCAATTAGCGCAGACAGCCTTTTCCATGTAGTATAACGGACCCTAGCTATCGAATTCGAAATTACATAGTTGTAGCAGCCAAAAGGGTGGCATTTCAAAGTTGCAGTCAGCGACCAGGTGTTACACGGCCGGTATTATTTTCCGGGTTGGGAACGGTAACAAATGGCACCTGACTGAGCTCGTGATTAATCGCAGGAGATTCATTTAGCGTTCGACTTACCATGGCTCGAACATTCGCGCCAAGTCGACCTCTCCAATATTATATTTGGAACTGCTTCAGAGGTTCAAGCGTCCTCGAAGAGTATAGAATTCTAAAACTATTGAATAATTCCGTTTCTACAGTCATTAGAATCAGACCGCATGGATATTGGAAATGTTTCAGAAGAGAAAAGACCTGGGTTTCGATATTCCTCCTATCGTATTACCTTTCGTTCGTTTACATCGTTTATTTTACATAGCTTTTTTTTTGCTTGTAAACACTTTTTATCCGAACGTTCGGTTATCCGAATAACACATATATTCTCTGTATGTTTCCCAATCAGGTTATCGTTCTCGATTTATCATTTTTTGTCGGACATGTAAGTGACGAGCTAATCTGTGAGCGGAAATATGATCCTCGCGTGGTCGCGAATACGAAAGAAAAAACATCGAGGTTTCCATTTCAAAAAAGAAAAAAAAAACGCTTATCAATCGTCTCGTTCGGAAGAAAAAAAAACACAAATGAGATTCACACGTGGTCGCAAGCCGAAAACTAACTGCCGATGTACATATGTACATGTCCATACGTTAAATATGTCCAAGTCAATTGCATTTCCTTCTCGCTCCTTCACCTGAAAATCTAACACCTGATCTTACTTTGCACTTTAATTATTATAGATGTTTTTCTGCAAAACTAGTAATTTTGAGTTGTGTCCGCAAGACAGACGATATTATCGACGCATTTTATCCCAGAGCAAAGTAGATCGTTGTGATATGATAGATCTCAGGTCGAACATCTCCAAACAACGTTGATATTTCGATCCTGTCGATCCCTTCGTCGTCGTATCAACAAACGCGTATTAAAACTGTTTCCAGCGTTGATTCCGCCGCTTCCAGACTTTCCCATTTTTCCGATCCATCGTTTGTGCGTGGGCATCGTGTTTCGCGTCGAGACCTCAATTTTTTTACGAACGACGCTCTTTTCCATTACTTCCATACGAAGCGTTTCCGGTGATGGTAGATAGTCGCGGGACTCGATCGCGCGTCTGAAATTTTCGAAACAACGCGGTAGGCTGATGAGGAACATTAAGACTTGCAAGTCCGCGTTTGCGTCGACTTCCATTTCGTTCAATTCGTCGATCTTATCAGAAAATTTTCACACGTGCTCGTGGATGTCGTCGCTGTCTTTCATCCGTTGAAATCAGTAAGCTTCAACTTGTTTCAATAGAGAAGGATGGATCGACAAAATCAGACCGGATTTTGCCCTGCTGTCGGCGTTATTCCACGCTTGTACGGCGATATACAGGGTGGTTGGTAACTGGTGGCACAAGCGGAAAGGGGCTGATTCTACGCGAAAAAGAAGTCGAAAATATAGAATAAAAAAAAAATTGAATAAAAAAGTCGGATAGTAAGTTAATAGGTGGGAAAACACTTCGGTCACATTGGAAGTGTTTATCAACATAACGTCGATCGAGACAATGATCTACAGCGAGATCCGTTATAACGAGACGCGATAAAGTGCACGCGTACCGAGCGAAAATTCAGTCGATTTTCTCGAAAACAAAGCCTCAAATGAAAAATTTTTATTCTATATTTTCGATTTCTTTTTTCGCGTAGAATTACCCGTTTCCGCTTGTACCACCAGTTACCAACCACCCTGTATATATCTCTTCCGATTTCACTGGTTGGTCGCGTGATCGTGTCGTTCACGAATCTCACGTTTTACAGATGATGGATTACAAGAAACATTTGCGGGACGCCAACATCACAAAGGTCATAGAACAAACAATAAAGATATACGCGAATATGCTTTCCATTACAATGTGTAAATTACAGATTTCCTATGTGACGATGTAAAGAGAAAACGTTAGTTTAAGAAAAATATTCTATCGTTATTCGTAGAAATAAGTGACTAAAATAATTCTCTTATCAAAATGAAACATCTAATTTAGTGTCTCGATGAACACCGATTAAGAACCACCGCGGCAAACGAGCGCTGAATTAAAAATACGCAACAACAATTTCTTTGTAAAAAATGCTCAACTCGTTTAAATAATCCAATTCCAACGTAATACGGTCACAGCGTACGCGTACATGGAATTACCAGGATCAGGTAGCTAGGGTTCGAGGCCGGTTTCATGGTGTACGCGTGGATATACGCTTTCGTAAGCTTGTAAACGGATTTACGCTGATAACGCGGTCCAAGTAGACGGATAAGGCGTACCGTTGGCATTCGCCGGGCGTTCGGGATCGAAATTGCCAATAGAACGTGTTCAGAGTACGGGAACTGAATTCGAGGAAAAACGGCAGGCTAGACATTAGCGACCAAAAGGGAGGCGAAGAATGAAGTAAAGGGCGAAGAGCACGTTTCTTTCCGCGAACCCAACGAAGATCTATGAAATATTGTGGAAACTCGCAGTTATTTAATCGACTGCTGTATTTAATCAAATACCCCTGGAAACGGCTACTTGATTATAACGCCGATCATGCTGGAACAAGGTCGAAAATTGAAGGAAGAAAGTGGCGTAATTGTAGGACGTGCTGTGCAAAGTTTTAGATCTATCGATTGGATATTATTAGCAGTTGGTATTATTTTAAGTCTATGGTTGCTTCCTAAGAAACTTTCTAAGAAATTAACGATTATATGGAAAAACTCTTGTCGATTTAAGAGAATCTACATTTTACCATTTTTTGTCTCAAGGAATCATCATTTAACGCACTTATTTGTACTGTCTGCCAATCTGCTTGTAGAATTCGATTCTCGTGAGACATTGATTTGTACTGTCGGTATGCTGATACATAGGTACCTAGTACTAGAATTATTAGAGTATAATATACTTGTATTAAGATATTCGGTACATAGTTGTATTAAAATATTAATACTCGGGAATATACAATAGAAAATTGTAAATTCACTGCTGTTTGAAAGAACGTTAAAAGTCACTGGTTGGTTATCAACCCATTCTCGTTTCAGTATTTTAATTACATTAACGTAACTATATTTTAAAGCACAAATTTATGCCATCGGAAAATTAAATTATGCTACTGATACGATACGATGTAAAGCGCAAATTTATGCCATCGAAAAATTGAATTATGCTAGTGATACGATGCGATATATAGCACGAATTTATGTCGTCTAAAAATTGAATTATGCTACTGATATAGTGTGATGTAAAACACAAATTCGTGTCGCCGAAAAATTATACCCAGCTTTCTTTGTATCATATTTTATGCTAAATAAAATACTACAGGCGTCTAAAACTTCGTAAATAACGTTCAAACGTACTGATTTTCTGTATTCCGAGTTCCTCGGCTGCTGGTGATTTTTTTGGTACGAAGACGACACATCGAGCGGAACAAGAAATTGTAATTTACACGAGGAACACAATATCGCTTAGTTCGTGTGTCGATCTGTCAGTCGCTTTTTATTTTCCTATTAGCTGATTACTACGTTATACTTTCTTACATTTTACTTCTAGATGCGTAATTCAAACGTGTATCGCGATACACGTAATTTCGTGTGAAAAAGGACTAACACTCGAAACTCAAACACTTGCTACAGCCGGTCGTAACAAATTCTCGTTCCCGCAAGAATAATCGATTCGAACAAGAACGTATCGGTTTTATCTATCGGAAACCCTAGCGATCTTGTAACAAGATTCTTCTGTTTCGAGTCGATGTATCTCGCAGGACGGGTAGGTTATTGAAACTGACGGCAGCGTCATTGGCGATTATTCTCGAGCGAGGTGAACGAGCGACAGGGTCGAAGAACGCGAGTCAAAAGCCATATGAAAATTCAAACGGTCCGCAGAGGAAATCTCGATGAAAGGTCCTCCACGGTTAACCGACGTTTAGCAAGCGAGCTTGCGTACCACGAGGTAAACAGAATAAGCGGTAGGTAAAAACGCACCGCCGCTCTCAGTCACGAATAGGGAGAATTTCAAAAGCAAAGGTAAACCAAAGAGGTTCAGAGAGCTGACTCGATAGCGGTTCTACGCTAGTAATTACCGGTTCTCTGGTAACAAGTTACTACTCCTGAACGGTACTGTAATTTCCCAGAAAAAGGACTTTCACGGGTCAAACATCTGTCTTCCACTTTACTACCGTACGCTGCCTCTGTATGACGATCGTCCACGGTCGAGTGTCGCGCAACATTCTCAAAGGGGTTAAATTTATCTTGGGTGCAACCTGAACTTTCAATGTACCGTTTTCATAAAGAGCGTAGTATCGTTTTGCCTTGTGAATCTGGCTTCGTCCGTTGACGAGACTTGCAATTGCACGAAACAATTTTCTCGAGATATCACAGACCTGTTTTGTTTGCTAACAGAAGAAGAAGATTGAAATGTACAGGTTCGAGATATCTTTACCGTTAATTACCAACGAACTCAACGTAGAATGCTAGTTATAATACGCGACAGGTAAAACAAATCTCTATTTCGTCTCTGTAGTTGTATTCGTGTCGCATAAAAATCCGCACTCTAATAATTAGATAGAAAATCCATGAAAAATCTTAGCTGGCTTAATAAAAGATCAACCACGTCGAGCTTTCAAGAGCTCTCGAGCATTTCCAAACCGCATCGTTCCTCTTACTCGCTGTCCAGAAAAAGAGTCAACATCCTATCTCGAGCTGAAAGCCCAGTAGTCGAAACCAGTTCATCGTGACTAAAACGGCGGTAGCTTGGCGAAACAGGTCCAATTCTATCGCGATCCCCACGGACCAGGTCTGCAGACAAAAGAATCCAGCTGAATAACGATAGTCCCGATAAATAGAACGAGTACAGGCGGAAAGCTGGCAATCTCGGAGAAGAAGCAGCGTAAAACAAGAAGCGCGTGTGGTTTGCGGCGATCTAACCTCAAGCGGCGGTAAAGTGTGCAGCTCTTGAACCCACGTGAGAAACAGCACACGCTGGTATCGGTTAAGACCGGTTTCCATCGCAGATCTTGTGTCCATCGGACCTATTTCCGAGCACTGTGCGATTGCATTTCACTTATATACACACGAGTACGAAGCGATGATCGATTTCGAGTGGTCAATCCTTTTCGACTTGCCAGTGAAGAACAAGAGAACGTTCTTTCTCGTGGTGGTTTAAGGCAAGACGATTTTCCCAAGTCTTTCTACGCTTTTCTGCAAGTTGATGCATTTGACAAGTGATTTGGTTAACGCGTCGACTGCGTGCAGAATCGTGTATCTACACTGTTGCTGAACATTAAACCTACCCACACTACTTGTATACTTATTGACCGCTCGCGATAGGCAGGACAGACTACAAATTTTTCTTAGAAAAAAAAGCAAACTAGAAATAGATACCGAAGAACATATTGTATGCATATTTTATGGAAAGTCATAGATTAGGGAGCGATATGATAACGTTTAAAAATGGTAAAAAAATTATAACATGTACTTGTTGATCCCATAGGAAAATAGTAAGAAGATAGTAAGAAAATACTTTTGATCGTTAGTCTGCCATTGATTCATATATTTTAGTGACGTTCGTGTATTCTTAATAAAAATTAATCAAAACGTAGACATCATTTTGAGCGACTGTGTATATCCTATTTACAGCGTCAGAGTCCTGCAGCTTATCTCAGCAAGATATGTATATTGCTGTACACGGTTATGATATACATATCCATACGTATAATATACGTAGAATAAAATTTAGAAATTCCTGTAATTCAATCAGACTAATTAAGCGTAATTATAATAATATATCCTTCTCGCAATTCTAATAGAAATTTTTCATATCAAATACGTATCTATCGGATATAAATCTAGCTTTGCTCAATTCTCCATACAGACACTGACGCAATGGTTATCCAATTAAAATCAAAATGTTTATTTGGTCATGAATTTCCTCTAATCGTTCGGCTACAGGTGACGTCTCTAGCACGTCATTGTGCAATTTGGCATGGAAAATGCACGACATGCCAGAAACGTCATTTAACGTCACGGGATTAATCTACTCAAAGATTAATCGTCTTCAGTTTCGCATGCCTATCCGATTTGACACATCCAAACCCTGAAGTTTCACCAAACCCAATGCATAAATTTCACTGATTTATAGATGACTATCGTCAATATTGCATACATGCTCCATCACCATAATGTAATCAAATCAACGTAACAAGATAAGGCCACTGCGGCAGTAAAGAGCCTCTAATGCCAGAAAATCTATGAAATTTCTCAGAAAGATCGCAAGCGTGCTGGCCACCCTGACGCTATTAAAAAAATAACCGTTCTTCTCGCTACCATCGTCAACCAGTTAAAAGGTCAGAGAAAATTCGTCGCTGGAAGAAACTCGAGCTGCTCGTAGGAGCTTGAAAGTCGACTGGAAACGAGACCGCTCGCTGGCCGTAATAACAGAAGGAGATTTCCGTACATGGTTATTATGTAAGTGTACACGTGCGCAATTGGCCACGTGAAACACCGACTACACGTATGTAAATGCGGTTTGTACGCATATATATGGCCGGCTTTGCGGAGTTACTGCAAATTACGCGTGTGAATACGCGGTCGTGTACATCTATTCTGCACGTGGGTACATTCGACCAGACGCATGTGAACCGCACGAACGCGCCATGGCACGCGATGTACCACCGTCTAAGGTCTAAAGAACGCTCTTTTTAAGGAAACCATTGTTATTAACGAGGGCGGAGAAATATTGCCGCAGCTGCGTTGCTGTTGAGAAATACGCGACCGTGAAAATCGAAGCTCTGAAAACGGGAAAGAGAATTGGATGCCGCGACAACGGCGGAGAAAAGAAATTTATCCACCGCGCTACTACGGTATGCACGCTCTCGTCGCATGAACCGTTGCAAGCAGCACGAAACATTTAGTAGGGAGAAACGAATGTACTCCCGCTGGTCTTTCACGGATTTTAATTCGTCTACTGTGTTGAGAAATAGGGCTCTCGCTTTAGAAATGCGGAATTTCAGCGATAATTGCTTGTTTCTCCTCTTCGCGTTGTTTTGAGTTTCTTAAAAAATAAGATCTTGTTAATATTTTATGGTTGGAAAATAATATTTTAATTTTACGCATTGCTAGTGTGGAGATTTTAATTTCTCTATAGCTACGTTATCTTTCGGTTTTTCAGGATAGAATCATCTAAGATTTTGATCCAGTAATTTAGTTAAATTGCAAGGAAAAATTACTTCTTGTTATAACCGTATCTTATAAGAACCAAATAAATTAATCATTCTGGTAAATTATCAAAGAAAAAGTTAATAACAAACCAGTTCTGATATCTACATACATATATGGAACAATGAACTTCACCTTTGCCTACATTTGCTCTCTTCTTCTCCGCCTCGAATAATGAAATTTCTCCTAGCATTCAGAGCTACTAGAATGATCGATCATGTAAGCTGAAACCTGACCGAATCAAAGACTGAACAAACGGCTATATCTATCTTCTCGTCACCATCATACCAGCTTCTGCGACTAGTCTGCTGAATATACATCCAACGCGTGAAACAACGTCTCCAACAAGCAATACCAGTGTCATGAGTCGCGATTATTCCGTATTCAACCTCTCGTATATACAGGGTATCCCACCTAACTTGAGTATTTTGAATACTTCACTTATTACGTGTTGATAATAGGGGAAAGTATCGGTGGAAAATATTACTTGAAGTAGAATATTACTTGAAGTAGAATATTTTCTTAAGATTATATTTCTCGAGTTTTCAAAGTCTCGGATATCTTTTGTAAATGGGACTATACAAGTATCTTTATTATCATGACATTTTAGCTCGAGTTAAGGCCAGTACAAAGACTTTTAATACATGTACGAAAAATTTAGGAACAATCGAATAATACGATGACCACGATAATTTCGTAAATAATTAATCGTAGAAAGATAGTTGTTTAATTAATAGGCTACGGATTTTTATGAAAATTTATATTTTTATGAACATAACTAAAAAACCACAATTTAAATACAGTGCTCCATTTTATCTACTGAAAATTTTAACCAGTACTACTCTACTTGGAATATTTCATACAGCTTCGCATATTATATGCGATCACTCTATGGATTATCGGCGTATCATATTGAATTATATACGCGCACGTCAATTCTGCGAATTTCTATATTTTTAAATTTCGCATAAATGCACAAATATCCACGGCCTACTGATTAATAAATTTTCATTTAAAGACATAAATATATTAAAATATATAAAACACCAAACGTTGCTAAATTAATTCACGAAGTAACAGAATCTTCGATAGCCCAGTTCTTTTGCACAGTGCTGTATCCGCATAATAGCGCGCGCGCGCGCGCGTCCGTTTAAGGGAGCTCTAGCACGGGTTTGCATATCCACGCAGCCTCTCGAATGATAGCCTTTTCCTTACGAGCGGCAGTTAGAGAAAATTTCAGCCGGTTTACGAGCTAAGCCGTAGTAACGTTTACGCGGAGTGGATGCCCGCTTAGGTGGAAACGAACCGGGCGTTGAGAGCGTGTGAATCGCGGAAAAAAGCCGCTCGTCCCTGAAAGGGCCAAGCCGAGGGAAAAATGGACGCGTATCGGGAAAAGTTCCTGGCGACTCGCCGGCGTGTAGCCATTTGTAACGTTCGACATTGTATGCAAATGCGGTTTCTACCGGTGAAACGGTCGTATTGATTTGTCTTGCGTTGGATTAGGTGATGCTGGTGGCTTTCGTGTACGGTGAAAACGATCCTGATTGTACAATGACGAGAATTTCACGATAATTTTGGTGAAATGGCCTTGGATCACGGTGAAATAGTATGTCAGATTGGCGTATTGAATTGTTTGAGAAGTTTATCGCGGAATTGAAGGAACATTCAAAGGTAATATATTTTTACAGAATGAATATTTTTTTGAATATACAGGGTGGTTGGTAACTGATGGTACAAGCGGAAATTGGGTGATTCTACGCGAAAAAAGAAGTCGAAAATATAGAATAAAAAAGTCGGATAGTAAGTTAATAGATAGGAAAACACTTCGGTCACATTGGAAGTGTTTATCAACATAACGTCGATCGAGACAATGATCTACAGCGTGATCCGTTATAACGAGACGCGATAAAGTGCACGCGTACCGAGCGAAAATTCAAAGTCGATTTTCTCGAAAACAAAGCTTCAAACGAAAAATTTTTATTCTATATTTTCGACTTCTTTTTTCGCGTAGAATCACCCCCTTTCCGCTTGTACCACCAGTTACCAACCACCCTGTATACACCACTTTTTATAGTAATTATTAGCTAATATTGTTTGATTAATATAAGCAATATCTTATTCTTTCCATTCTTATAGTAATTAGTAAACGCCATCGTTTCACATAAATATCCAAGATCTCCTTTTTTTTATCATTGACAGTCTATTTTGTAGAAAAACTCTGTATGTATACTTGTTTTTTTCCTGAAAAAGTCAACTTCATCTTACGCTTCACACTTGATGAAAAAAATATTTAAATCAAATGTAAATGAAATTCATAGAACGTTTGTTATCTCCAAAATTTAAACAACGAATAAAAAATCATACGTAAATTCAATTTGCACAATTTACCGCTTTAATTAATTCGTTATTCGTGTAGGCAATAAGACGCGGAAGCCCCTCACGAGAACCCGTGCCAGGCATCGGAGTTCGTGGCGGACCGAGCGCCGATAATCCAAACATTCCCTGACATCGAACCGCCGATGATCGATTTTAGTCAGTCGTCGAGAAAACGTGAAGAGGCACAGATCCGAGGTTTCTTCACATCGCCTTCATCACATAAAACACGTAAGTAAAAAATGAACGTGACTCGTTTCTCTTTTAATCTTTTAGCCCTCTCCCTACATCCGTAAACAACGAATGTATCAAATTTATTTTCACTGTTGCTCGTTGCAAATTCGAAATAACTTTCCTTGGAAATACATATGGAGAGAATATTCGAAATACATATGGAAAGAATATTCGAAACTGGTTCTCTTCGCCGGGGCAACGATGTCTCTTTCTCCTGTTCGGGGCGTTTCTCTTTCGGCGAAGCATAGTTCTGTCGCCCCCAATCTGATAGGAACGAATGAATATTCACTCCCAATGCCAGGTTCTCGCTACGTGCGCTATCTCGTTGGCGTGATCGCGTCGAGCGCAAACAACGGTGTCAAAAGGGTCCTTTGAGCACGCTCGACAATGCGAAGAAAGCACGAACAGATGCTCGTCACGATGTCGAAGCTGCGACTCGTAATTAACCAGAAGTTGGACCGGACGTTGTTTAGGTTAAACTGAGTCCGCGAGACATGGTCACGTTACTCGCATTAGAAAACCGTTCTTCGCTTTATCAGTCATCCCGCTGCTTTGGATCGATCATTTAATTGCGGACGCTAACAAGATTGCAAAGGGTTGCGCTAATTAAATTTGTGTAATCGATACGAGAAGTTCAACTAGTCTCAGGGATATTTCCTTCTAGAATTAAGCACGCTGAGCCAGAGTCAAAATTCGCTGATCTAACTCTTAAAGGATGAAAGTATTTGTTCTTTAAATAAGAAGATTAATAAAATTAAACAAGCAGGATTAACCTTTGATTTCTAGGGTAAAACAGAAATTAAGAATGGAATAATTCTCTGATAGGGAACTGAGGAATCTCGCCAATAAAAATGTTGTGGTTATTTGTTATATAGATGGAAGAACGCGTGGATAAATTGTAAGATAGTAAAATATATTTAACAAAGAAATGTATGTATAAATATGAATACAGTTCGAGCTGGTCCAGATCCGCACGCTACCAGTGTTACCTAGTAACTGAAAACTCCGAAGCCATCGTTGCCTGTCTTTTGTCTATGGTTGCCATGTGGTTGTCTTTTGTCTATGGCCTGTCGATGGCTTTAGCGATTGAGAAAATAAGTCAGAATAGATGTAGAGTTTTCTTAGAAGCGTTAACCACTTCAACAAAAAAGTTAATTACAGGAATCAATTTGGTTGAAGACTATAAACATTTGTTATAATACCACGTCACTTTAATTAAACTGTCACAATGTTTTAAACATTTAGGTTTCAGGTTAGGCCAATTTTGAAGTGGTTAGATTTAAGTTGCCACTAGATTTGGATGAAGTTAGCTTTGAGTTTCTCAAACTATTCTTAAAGCAACTACTACAATTTGACCCTGGAAATTGTCTAGTCTAATCTTCCAACAATGAATAGTGGTATCATCCAAACATATCGGTAAAATAAACCAAAGAAGAATTTTGAATTATTATAAATTAATATCGTTACATCTTTCTTAAATATACTTATCACCGTTTTATATAACGTGCCACGATTAAAAATCTGTCTGCGGCCTAGCACATCTAGGATGTCAAACATCAAGTTGAACTTCACTCCTCATTGAAATAACGTCCAACTCCACGTTGCAAGTTTATCGTCCCACATTCGACACAGATGACCTGCTCCAAGACTCATTAAAACCTACCTCCCCGCAAGTTTCCAACCACACAAAATCGCTATCCGCCATTTCACTCGTACAATCTCGCAAGAATCTCCCTGAGACAGTGCAGTCCAATCTCGGTAGCAGTAGAGCACCGGTGGAAGGCGTTTAATTTCCTGCTATCAATTGCAAATTAAAAGGCGTCCTCCGCGGAAGCCGCGAGCTGTTGTTACGCAACAAGAACTTCCACCCTCTTTCTTCTTCGTTCGTCTGTTTTACGCCCTCCCTAACCTTCTCCCTTCAGCCTTGTCGTCGCTTCTTTCAGTGTCTTCTTCTGCAATTACAGCGGAGGCGGCGGTGCTTAAAAGTCGATTACCTTTCGCTGGGACAGGGAGAAAACGATTTCTGTAACGTGCTCGCAGCCTGGAAAGCGAGACCTACACACACAAAGAGAAAGAGAAAGAGAAAGAGAGAGGCGCGGATACACGTAGACAAGGAGGCCTGAGCTGAAACGCTGGTGGATTCTGTGCCTGACGTACAAGATGTAATCTCAAAAGAGACGAGGAAGCGAAGCAGACGGGAGAAGGGAAGAGATTATGCCCGATCCCTTCGAGCAATCTTGTTAGCGCTAACCCGGTGCTCGGCCAAAGGAAAAGACAACGGCTCACAGAGCAGGGATTACAATGTTGTCCTAGCGGGCATCGTGTAAGACGCTGTTGCACACCCCTTGTCTCACGATACCGTAACGAGGCTATATGTGTTTACGCGGTCCGAGACATCGATCAGTCCTTAACTGCGTCATTATTTTGGCCGGCCAGTCAGCCGCCCCGTGTGTTTGATGTTCTTTTCGCTTCGGGTGGTCGAGATTGAGAATAGGGATTCGTTTCGTTGCATGCGATCGAATTAGAGACGGTGTTCTGGTTTGGTACGGGGTCTCTAGTGAGATCATGGCAGGGATGAGAGAATAGAGATTTACGAGAGACATTTCTCAGGTCGAAAATTTGCAATATTTGCGAATGTTAAAAAGGTGCTTGTTTTATAGGGCGAAAAGAATATAGATTTTGAGGAAGGGACGAAGAACTTGACGTTTTGTATCGTGATTATAAATATGTAAATGTGTGTAATCATATCAAGTAGTGATTATTAACCTTCGATTCGTATCGTTGTACCATCGAAGGCTATTACACGATAATTTTAGATTACATCGTATTGTTTCATTTTCGCTTATTTTACTTACACATATGTAAGTTAATTCGAGATTGAAGACAATCAATAGTCGCAAGGAATAAAGAATGGAATCGGATACTAAAATTAATTTAATTCGCGCAAACTTAACCATAATTTCTTGCAATCGCTTATATGATATCAGTTGGGAGCTAAATAAAGAGTATGAGGTAAAGTAGGAAACTGAGATTACAGAATTACATTCTCTTCTGCGATAAAACAAGAAGAATATATTCCCCGCGAATCTCTTTAGAAGCAATATTTAATTAAGCCTAACTAACCTACCATCAATTCCCAAAATACCACCCAGCAAAAGAATCATTAATACAAAGCAAAAAAACATTATAAACTTAGTAATCTACGTTACGAATAATTTACGGCAAAATACAAACTACAAAACCGGCATCCTTATCCACCGGAATACATTTCTCCCTAATCATTGCTCTCAAAACAACGGACAAAAGCATTGAGAATCTAAAGCCAGCCACAACACGAAACGAAACGTGCCTCGCGAATAAAAATACAACACGTAGAATCTAATTAAAGGAAGCACGCGACGTAATAAAGGCTAAGAACACGCCGGGCGATTTACTACATCGTCCGAGTCCGGCGTTGTAGCCATTTTATCTTGGCCAACGCGGAGAACACAATCCCGAGCCATGATTTACAACGTCGCTCGATTTTCTGGTTATCTTGTTGCGACGCGTAATACGGGTAACGAGACATCGTGTTACTCGACCTGGGACATCGGTCAATTCACGTGTATCCGCTAATAATCTGTCGTTCGTCTCGGCGATACCATCAACATCGTTACCCATCGACCAGTGGAAGGGGCAGGATTTTAATTGACGCGCCCCGGACAAATATTAATTCGTTTCCGAGCGAAAACATACTGGCAGATCGATTGGTTTTTGTATACGAGAGTTGGGCGGTTTTGTTCGAAAATTGAAGAATGGGATGATGATACGGAAGACAATCGCGAAAATGTAAATGGAAATAGACATACATAGTAAATAAATGGGTGTAATATACATTTTCTATAATATACAGGGTGGTTGGTAACTGGTGGTACAGGCGGAAAGGGGGTGATTCTACGCGAAAAAAAAAGTCGAAAATATAGAATAAAAAAATATAGAATAAAAAAGACCGATAGTAAGTTAATAGATGAGAAAACACTTCGGTCACATTGGAAGTGTTTATCAACATAACGTCCATCGAGACAATGATCTACAGTGAGATCCGTTATAACGAGACAAAGTCGATTTTCTCGAAAACAAAGCCTCAAACGAAAAATTTTTATTCTATATTTTCGACTTCTTTTTTCGCGTAGAATCACCCCCTTTCCGTTTGTACCACCAGTTACCAACCACCCTGTATATGAATACTTTAGCGTGCATATAAGATAGTGTTTCAATTATGAGTTCATGCAGATCCGTGGGTAAGATAATCGGATAAATTAAAAATAATCGATGCTTATACGGGGTAGGGCATTTTAAACGGGTCACTTGAATAACTCGCTTGTTTTTGAAGATAGGTGAGAAGATAGGAGTACTCTGAGACAATTTATTTTCTATCGCAGTTGACTTTGGGTGACCTTGAGTGACCTTCATAATAGAACATTGTATTCGCCTTGAAACACTCTATCAGAATGTAAGTAGAAAAATATACTGTTCCATTTAAGAAAACAGAGTTGATTTTCGTATCTCCTTGACGCCTCCACCTACAGAAAAATTGGTAATACCAGATTATGAGCCCCTCGATACCAAGTAACTTTGATCTAATGTATTTTCTCCTATCTTCAAAAACAAGCGAGTTATTCAGGTGACCTGTTTAAAATGCCCCACCCTGTCATATACAGGGAGTCACAGGTGGGAGCATTTAGTAGTTGATTTTGGTTTATAAAGGAAACGAACAATGTCGTTGCTGATCCAAGCGAAATTTTACCCTTGATTGTCTTTCAATGTGATTCTTATTTTTATCGAAAATGTTCCAAGCACCTGATTCAAACAACGATTGTATAATAAATATTAATAAATATCCCACAATTTTCCCAGATATTTTGCAAGCCTAGCACGGTAAAAGAGTCAGGTTTGGACATATAACCTTCAAAAAGACGGAGTAACGTTACACTCGACAATTAAAATTTACCAAACCACACAGACCTTTGTTTCCCCATAAAGAAATTGAAAACTCTGAAACATGTAAAAGTTAGATTTGTAGCATGATATTGGAAGTCTGCAATTCCCACAGGGAATAAATAGTAATTTATTTTCTTGTAACCATTGGGTGACGTTTAATTTCCGCGGGATACTCGATCATTGCTCGAGTATGAAACGAAAGAGGAAGTACACACAATTTGACGTCTTTATCGAATCGTGACTGGAACAACCTAACACGGCTTGAAATTGAGAGAGGAGAGCGCCTTCCTCGTGAAACTGGAGACGAGGACGTACCTTGAATTTGCAAAGAGCCATATCGATGACAACGTCAACACTTAATCGTGTGG
Organism: Bombus confusus; assembly: GCA_014737475.1. Classification (NCBI taxonomy): domain Eukaryota; kingdom Metazoa; phylum Arthropoda; class Insecta; order Hymenoptera; family Apidae; genus Bombus; species Bombus confusus. The sequence continues at coordinate 345,131 of JACXIV010000044.1, forward strand.
CTGCAACTTCAGGGATGGTAGAGAGTGAGTGCTTTGGCAGCGTAAGGAAAACGTAAGATGATAGCGGCTCGTAATAACACTCTCGAATATCGGTTTTTTGAAGACGAGACACACCCTACCTGTGAAACTATATCATTCCGCCGTGGAAAGCCTAATCTCAGCCGCAGGTATATCAAAGTTCAGGACCATTTTTAAAACTTACTGTGACTTTCTCTTTTTACAAAAAATGTTGTTTAAATGTCTTTAATGAAAGAAAAGTTCAATAAGAACTTTAACAAGAACAAGATGAAATTGAAAGATCAAAAATCACGAAGAAACTATAACTATAAATTGGCAAAGTAGATTTTTTAGTGAAATATTTGTTTATAAATTTGGGATGAAGATGAATACATTTGTATTTCAGTAGATACATAAATAAATGAATTAGTTTAAAATTTTAAAAGAATACCTTCTATTATCTTTTAGGAAAAAAGTCTGAAGAAAATTTAGTATAATATGTATATACACGCGCTATCAGTTAAAGATTTGGAATAACATGTTGCATAAAATTCGAGAATTTGAAGAAAGTTTGACTTGAAATTCTGTGTTATCTTAGGGAACATCGTAGTGAATAATTTATCGAACTGAAAAAAAGAAATTACTATCGGTATTAGCAACAAAATTGCTATTCTATAAATAATTAAATAGTCGATAAAAGTGATAATACTAAAATATCGATAAAAGGGAGCAAAATGCAACTATGTGTACTATATGATATACTCGGTACTTTACTAATAATTGATATTACACGAGTTTAATAACTAATATTATGATTTGGAAAGTGGTTGAGGAAATTTCTGACGAGATTCATAAATTTCTTAGATGATATTATTATGTCAATTCGGAATAATCACGCTCTATGCAAATGGAAGGTTGGCCTCCAAGCATCAGTTGGCCAAAAGTTTGCACAAATTTCATGTCGTTACTACGGCAACCACGAAACTGAATTAACGCCATTGTGAACGTCTACCTTCAACATTACACCAGCAAAAGTTTGCGCAAATTTCCCGTCGTTACCAAGGCAACCGCGAAACTGAATTAACATACTCACGAATGCTTACCTTCAACATCGTCTCATCGAAATTTTACAAATTTCATGTAATTCTTGTAATAATTTTGAAGTTGACTTGCATGTTGTGATACGAAGGAGAAAATGTTATATTTAGAGAATTTATACAAAATTCGATCGTGTTAACTTATCTACAATTTACACAATGTTTTATATGTAATTTACGTATAATTAACGCTACTCTATACCATTAAAAGTAATTTTAATTTGCGAAAAAGAGACATTCATTTCTAGTACCATTTTCAAGTCGACAATTTCCAATTTGTAATTTCATGAATCTCCATTCTTTATATGTTTTTGTTTACAAATTTTCTTTGAACTCGTAGAATAATGCTTCCATTATTAATCAAAAAATCTAATTGTCGGAAAAACCATAAATTTAACCATTTCCCACCAATGTTTTTCAATTTCTATCGCAAATCGTGCGTCTTTTAGATCGATAAATTTCACGAAATACATCGGAGCTCTGATATCAGATATCTCATGCTGAAAAATTAATTCTATGACACTGACGATCAAAATTGATCTTCCGGGCATTGACAAGTGCCGCGCCTTGGTTAGGCGATATTAACTGCATAATTGGGGACCTGGAAGTCTCTTATTACTGAACATTTGTAACCACATGGGCTTCCAATGTCCTGCCGACTGATGTATCATAAACCCGAAGACGTGTCGCCGCAATTAATGGACTCGATAGCCTCGTGAACACCTGGGTCTATCCCCTTATGGGTTTAGACATGGAGGAGCGTGTGTATATCTAGTGGACGATGCTTGCAACTCCAAAATGATTGCTCGCAAAAGATCACGACGCGATTCTCTTAAATTATTTTAATATTTAAGACGAGTAGCAAACTCCATTGGTCGAGAAACAATCGATCTAACAATGCAAATGGAGTATAGTGTCTACAAGGGTTGGTTTTACAAGATAGGAATTCATAACGCTACATTCAACGACGCGCAACTTCTTTAACACTTTCAAGACTGATCAGCGATGGACGAAAGTAAAACAACGACGAGGAAAAAGATAATTTTAGTAAAGGGTCGTTATAATCCTTTTTTTATTTTTTGGCACCATTGAGACTTATTCAAATATGTAATACTATTGTAAAGGACCGATAGGATTATATATGCGGCGACGGATAAAAAAGAAGTTTAAACGAGTATATGCGAGTATCACGTGCGCATCTTTTATCACGTTGGCAACAACGTTGATTAGGTATATATTCTCAGGTATATATGGTATCTGCTCATTATTCTTGTGAATTTTATTTCGCGAAATTACAATGTCCTTTGCGTCATTTGCCTTTTAAACTTTCATCGTAAATCTAAGTCCAATCGTCCAGAAACGTATCCTCTGAACACTAGTGCCAGAAACTTCCAAGCCACCCTATAGATTCGCTTTGGAACGCAATTTCGCCTCCATCTCTTAATGGAGCCTCGATATTCGGGCGCAGCCGGTATCACGGCTGACCGAGTGGCCGATAAATCTTTTAATAATGTGAAAATTAGAAGGGCATGAATGTATAACGGGCCGGTAACGTCGCTGCGACTGGAATTTTCGTCTCCAACGAACAATCCCTCTCCTTCTCTCTCCATCTCTCTCCTCTCTCTTACCCATCCTATATTTCTCTCTTTCTCTTTCTCTTTCTCTCTGTATGTCGAGGCTTCCACAGAGCCTGCAGGGTTGCTCGAGCGTCGCCCTAACACATCGATTTTCCATTCTGGCAAAATGTCCACGGACGGTAATTTTCTTAAGATGACTCGTAGCCGCATTCTCCCTCTCGTTGGCGGGAGCTGATATTGTGCTTACGCAGAATCTCGACGTACCATCGATTCCAGCCTGCAAACATTAAAGATTCCGCTTGCTCGTCTCGCGTTCCTCCTTTCGAATCGACAGATAGCAGACGTGCACGCGAATCTAGCGACCTGGCGTTGCTTATGGGCTCCTTTATGGCCCGAGATATGGCAAATTATACGATATGCGTATGTACAGCGAGAGTCAAAAGTGAGTGCACACCTTGAAGGCACACAATTTATTCGAAAACTCTTACACATGCGAGCCGTTCGCGGACCAACGCGACTGTGTCTCCAGTGTTTGAAATTTTTGAAATTTTAGTGCCAAAGTACTTAATTGACACTTTTCTTGTGTAATTTCATCAATTTCCTCTACTTTTTCTTTTGTTGGGTTAATCGATTCGGCGAATAAGCGGCTGATAAAATGAAAAATTATTGGAAAGATATAAACGTAAAGTACGTAGGAATTATGTAAAAACAAATTGTGTAATAGTAAAAGACATAGATCTGTAGGTAGGTCGATATTACACAAATCTCATGTTTGGTAAGTGTATAGCCAATTTTGACTCTCGCCGTATGTATTGTAATCCGATCTTATACTCATAGTGGCGTAAATTTCAGTTGGAAAAACATGTATTGTCGTTCTGTAGAGCGAGTGATTTGCTCGAGGGATTGAGAAGAGGATCGTAGAGCATGTGAATGATTCGTAGCCGGTGTATATGCTGCGACGGTCGATTTTAGATTTCTTCTGGAATGGGAGTTGGAACAATGGAAAAAGATAAGGATAATGTTTTGAACGTCTCTTGTAACGATCGGGTTACTACAGGCGATACGATCTTTCCTCGATAGCGAGAAAATAGACGATGTTATTTAAGTCTACTATTGAATCGGAATATTCCTTCGGTGTGAACCGAGAATTTTTAAATGTAATTCTCTGGTACTAAAATTTTGCGAGTGAATTAGAGAAGAAACGTATAGAGTATTTTTCTATCCAACCTTCTATTTCGAATATTGCTCAGGTACGGCTGTTTTCCAGAGACTGGTGAAATATTAGCGATGAAACAGATTCTTTGGATATAATAAATATTGAAAAAGAATTACAGTGGAAATACATCAAATATTTCTATAAATATGAACTACCAAATGTGCTCTTCTCAACAAGAAATAGATAAAATTTTCCCGTTTCTTTACACAAAGAAGAATAGATTTAAAAACAAGACACGCAGTTATTGAGTCCGCTGTTGAGCATAATTAGACCAGAACAAAGAACGAAGCGACAGAAAGAAACACGTTCTATTCGATTTTCGTGCGACCAATTTTGGGAGACGAAGAAGCTTGACGTAAAACGAACGTAGATACGCGTGGGATTCGACCAGATCTGACATCCAATTTTCGTCCGAATTGATATTCAAGGCACTGCCGACGCACAGGTAATTACCTGGGCTTCCTTTGTGCATAAATCCTGTCGGTCAAGCCGCTTTGCCCGGCCAGAATCAAATGTATCCCATAGAGAATTCAATTTGCCACATCAATCTGGAGTTAAGCTTAAAGTGCTCATTATCGTCTTTCGTTGAGAGCACATGTACCATAGAGCACATACAATTATAATAACAATGTGGTCGGTTAATAGCTATCGGACATGTAAATTCGCTTTGTCCCTCTGCTAGCGAATTCTCGTTACGTTGCTCGACCAACGACGGTCATTATTAATTTCGTCGTTTCCGCTCGGTGATTTTCATTTATTTTCATCTGTGTTTCTCACCGGGAAAATTAGTTACTTGTAACATATTTTTCTGTATCTATTTAAGTGTCAGATCAACGCTGGTTCGCGAGTGCTTAATACGAAAAACACGATAAGTCATACATATACTTAAAGTTTTTTAGAAAATGGCAATTTGAAAAGCCAATAATTTCAATCCTACCTCATTCGGAAACGCCACAGCATGAAAAACCTCATCTTCTAACGAGCATACATTCAACTCACCTGAAACAAACGAAAGAAAATAAATTAGAATCTTACATTTTAAGCTTTTACAACGCTCGATAGTCATAATGTTTCTGACTTTTGAAATCAATCGTTTTACGCGTTGTTTACTCTAAACACTAATTTCGATTTCAATTCTTCGGATTGAGAATCATTACGTATAAATTATACGTACAATACTTGCAAATCAGTGAACAACGAACGCTCACTTAAAAAAGCCACAAAGAAAGAAGTTAAGTTAAAGTTACTCAAATAACGTGTCTCGCGAAAGTACTCGCACGCTTGTTAACTCCTTTTACGAATATACTACGTATGTTGTAGGAAACATTTAAAATGTCATTAGTATTATAGCGACACTCAACTAGCATGATTACATTAGTAAAATTCTGAGAAGGTATCCAGAAGTTAAAGATATTTAGTACAGGCACGTATATAACGCACGTGATAAATATTTATATAAATATAAATAAGTACATGTAAAAGTTTTCTACGGTAGGTGTACGAGTACTTGTACGATAGTACGATGATATTTATATACAACAAATCCAATGAAAAGAATTTCGCATCCTTCGTAATTTCCTTTCGTACTTTAACACTCGATCGCACTAATCTTGTACGGTACCTAATTACAACGGAAGGACGAAGATTCTTAAAGAACATTATTCTCGAGCCTCACACAGGAAACCTCGTAGCACGAAACGGTTGAAACTTCCTCAACGAAGACGTTCACCACTTTTTCACCAGAATCGCTTAATTATCGGGGCTTCTTTTGTCCGTCGAATCGCATTATTCGCAGCAACTCGTGTATTTAATCGCAGTCGTCCGAATTTTCACAGAGCTATCTCGTTTCCACGAGTTTTAGAGGCTATCGAGAACTTCTTTCTCCCGTTTCGTCGACTAGCTTACTGTCGTCGTCGAGCGACGATGTAAAAAGCGAGAGAACCGACGCGGTAATTGCATTTTTGCACCGAGAAACACCGTTTTCCACGAAATTTCTCATTTTTCGTCCCTTAATAGTCGCGCGTCGACTCGTTTAATATTCAGCAATTACGCGAAACGAAATTATTTGCCTGGGCACGGTAACAAGCTCGATTCCCCGCGTTTCGTAACAAGAGAATCGGCACAACGAATAATATTTTAACGAGGAGCCGCGATCGACCGGCTCTCGCCCCGTTTGTGTAATTTGTTTACGACAATATGAGAACCACGGGACCAGTGCACGTTCCGCGACCGTATGTTTAAGTAAACTAGAACGCTCGATATCGAGGGCTGGTTTACGGTGGTACTTTATTCGATTGCGGATTCTAATTTCGTTTTGGTGCACATGGTATACGACTTTTATTTATGGCGCTCTTTTACGTTTACGCATGATCGAAATTGCTTCGATCGTTTCGCCGTATAAATTAGTTGACTTAGAACGTAGAGTTAAGGGAGACCATTAATTACGCAAGATTTCGCTCCGTGTTTGAAGTTTGCTGTGATTTATGCGAGAGATTCATAGAGGTAGCGGCTTATTTAGCAAAACAATTATTATCGTATCTATTCTCATACTTCGATTGCTAGCAGTATCGATCGCATTTAGAATTATTCCCTTGGTCGAACAGTTGGAGAAATAAACCGACGATAAACAGTAACACAGAGATTAAATTAATATGTGCATTCGATTTAATTCATAGACGCCTTGTATTTTACGTATTCCATTGGAAACAATTAAAAAATACGTATTGATGTAACTTAAAAATCTTAAAAAAAGGGGAGGGGACGAATCTGCATCAAAGTCGTATTTTCTTAGGTGTATCCATAAAAATATAAAATTTGTATAAAAATCAGATGAATGGTGTGAATATGCGAGTAATGAGTTTTTCAAAAAGCAATATAAAGATGGTACGAGACGAGCGAGACACTAAGCCCCTAGAAGGCTAAAAAACAAGTCGAATGTTTTATTAACACGTCGAGGCAGATGGATTAATAAAGAAAGATGAATCAGGAAATACGGAAGATCGATAAACGTTATCATCGCCACGGTGGTGCGCATTATTGATCGACAAATGAACGCAGTTAGTCTGGCCTGGGTATATCGTTCGACAGTCACGTCTTCGGGGCATCAGAGATTTCCGCGAGCAGCGTAAACGACAGTTTAATCATCCGTGCACCGTCTACGGGATATTTCTCATCGGTGGATCGGTTTTTATGAGCTCGTGCAGGCAACACGCCATGGTGGAAGCTCATGCATCAGCCGCTCCGACTCATGATTTCCCCATTAGAATGCCGTTCGTCGTGTCAACGCGCGTCGAGATAGATATTTCATGGTGAACGAGGCGAACAGATGCCTCACGGATGTCAGGGCAAAAGTACGTAAGTGTGCATACCATGGAACGTATGGCGTTGGAGAACGTCTCTCTCCCAATGGAATCTGCGTCTCCTTACGAAGTTGCAATGCGCTTTTACGCCAATGTATATATTATTATATGGATGTTCAATTAATCGAAGCAAAAGCGCGGTACGTTAGCATCTCAGTCCAAAGAGCATCTCTGTTTATTTAATTGGTTAGAACATTTATCTAAACCAATTCGAACTCTCGTAGTTCGCTGAACAGTCTCGAAAGTAAAAGAAGAATTCGTAGTTAAATCCTCGAACGATCACATGTATTAACAGAGACATATGTAAGAAACCAGTACGATTAAACAATCGCGGTAGATGAAATCAGTGTTTTGATAGCAAGGAAGAAGCTTCAAAAGCGATTGAATTTTGTATAAACTCTTAGAGAAGAGTAAATGAGTATGTAATACTTAAAGAAGTATCTTCTTAAACGATAAGAGTACTGATAAAAGAAATAATATTTATAAAATATTTCAATTTTGTACGGCAACAAATATTCTTGAAATTCATCAACTCTTACCTCCAATTGTTAAGAACTATATAAAGCTACAATAAAAGTGTTCCATCGATAGAACAGGCGTTATAGATAGACAAAGGTTGGCAAAGCATTTTAGAAATACTTTATATATTTCGCACAACGTGCCACGTGCTATGCTACATATATCGCAGCCGTATGAGGTCTTGCTGTATGGCTGCGCATGCCGTTATTACCGTGTAAACTTCTAGAAAAGATTACTCTTCGTGAAACGTTTTTGTTATGAAATATAAAACAGAAAGAACGACCGTCTGGAAATTTACTTGCTCGCACGGTTTAGCGCGCGCGCATAGTGTTGCAATAAAGAAAACTAGAAGAATGAGTTACCTCTGTATTTCTACCTCTAATATTGAACGTCACGCATGAACAAACATCAATTCCGACGGAAATAAGATAAAGCCAACCCCAGCGCTGTTTTAATTCCCACAGTATCGATTACATACATTTTTTACGCGAAACTTTCCATCCGAAATTTATCGAGTAATTTAATTTATTCGGTAAAATTTATTATTGCGAAACGTATCTATGTTTCGTATTTCAACAGAACTTCTGTTATACGAATACCTATTATACGTAGGTTCTACTGCGCGAACGATTTATTATGTACACGTTCCACTAGCGAAACAGCATATTGCCTTTATTACTTCAATGTGAAATTAGTATTATCAACGTTAACTTGCATGCAATACACGTTATTAAATAACTGTTGAAACATAGTGGGGGATATATGAATTCCTCGAAAGATAAACTAATCAATTATACTCTTTGTTTGTACTCAAGTATATGGTTGGCGTTGAACTTCTCAAAGTAGAAATGATTTAAGTACTTTCATAAGTTTATTTACCGCGAATAGCGTAAAGAGTCGTAAATTCTAGGCTAAATTTAAAAAGATGAAGTTTCCTCTTCTTTTCGATGTATGGAGTCGACGTAAATTTCTACAACGTGTCACGTACACTTTCAAAGATAGTATCTTATAGTACAGTTATTATTTTTCTTCTTTATGTCCACATATTACGTTATGTGCGAAGACAAAAAGTATATTAGTGATTTTTTGAACAGAATATCCTACTTTATCGCACTTTTGCACTAAATCGAGGCGCGAAATGTTCACAACTATCCACAGATACAAAGTTCTATAATTTTAATCAAAATTCTATAATTAACAAGTATACTACTACTGATGTATCTTTCTTAACACTAAACCTACCACAGCGGTCAAATTGACCGCTTGCAAATTTCTACGCAAATTTTACCATATTTAAACGTTATCAAATCGCTTCCTAATCTATGACTTTTCATAAAATATGCATACAATATATCATTCGGTATTTATTTCTAGTTTGCTTTTTTTTTCTAAGAAAGTGTCGGTAGGTTTAGCGTTAATTGAAACGTGCTATCGATTACAAGTTTCGAACCATCCGAGAAAACTCAAGTTTCATTATTTTTTCGTGCCATCTTGGTTCTCTTCGTTCGATTTAAAACATCTAATTGTTACTTCCTAGCAGCCTGTAAAATATAACTTTATCTAAAAAGTAAAAGTCAAAGGGAACTTCAAGTATCTCAACGTATCTCGAAGAATGAAAAACTGCTGCACAGGATATTTTAATAGAGAGTACCTACCTGCTTTCAATACATATTACCTTAAAAGGGCGGAAGAGATCACCAACGTAAAATGTTTACAGCACACTACCACTACACTCTCGCCTAAATCTACCCCACACACACGCGCAAAGTACTGCCAACTAATGAGTCGTTTCTTCCTAAGGCCCTGTCTAACCGACCCACCCCTTTCCCCGCTATATTTCCACCAACGTAAAAAGGGAACCCTTCAAAATTCCCACGTTCACACCCCAACGAGCCTCGCGACCATGAACCTGCTATACCCATATAACTATAGCAAAACGCCCGCTGTCTCTCCCCTTGGCGTTGATTTACCCCACCTAACCCCAAAGAAAGAAGACTCCTCGGCTTGGTGAAACACTATCAAACAAAACGTTTCTCCCACCACATCGATCACTCGTCGGAATTTAATCGGCGACCGCGACGCGGTCGACATTCATTAAACAGTCGCGCGCGCGCTTGCTGCACTAATAATGATCCCAAAGCCACGAAAAGCTGTACACGAGGGCGCAAAGGGGTCTCCACGGTAACCACGGCCAGGCCGACCGGCACAAATTTAATATCTGCTAGTTCATAATGACACTCCTGGAAAATGAGCCTGTACGCGCCACCCCAAGCCCCTCCGCGCTGTTACGCGACCCTCTCCGGCCTTTATTTGTGTTATATACAGGGTGCGGTGGAAATCGCACGGCTCCGTCGTCAAGGGAAGAGAGAGTCTCGAAAGTGAGAGAGAGAGAGAGAGAGAGAGAGAGAGAGAGTGCGGACACGAGATTTCAAGGCTATGGAATGGTAGCTAGTTCTTGCTTTTTACCTCTTGTTTCTTTCTGTTCTTCTTTTTTCCTTTGTTTCTTGACTTTTTTTGCGAGATGGAGGGAACTTGAGATTGAAACTCGATCGAGTGGGTTTAATTGCGCGCGCAAGGGGCGAATTGTTGGTAGCGAGAATTTCTCGAGGGAGAATGGTGAAAATTGTGCTGAGAGTAATAAGTTGGAGTGATTGAAAAAAAAGTATATGAATTATTGGTGCGCCGTCAAAGCGGGGCTGGAGTGACGTTTAACGCGTTAGCGACGAAATCGTCGGATCGCTGTTCTGGGAGAATAATGACCCAAGTGTGAATAGATAACACTTCAAGATAGTTGTTACTGTACCATTAGAAAATCTGATTCGTTCTATTCTTTCCTCGTTATATCTACATTCTACCATTTATCGCGTTCGATAGGTGCTTATTACCTTTCAAAGCTTACACAAATTCTGATAGCTTTGAAAATAGTCGATAATTTATTTATGTAAAGCGATAAAAAAATCGACCCTCGTTTCCTGAACCCACGGTAAAATATTCTTCTATTTGAATCCATACTACCAAATTTCCAAAATTACGATATCCGTATTTTCAATTAAACCATCCGTGTAAAACGAGAATTACTTTCTCAGATTACGTCACGCTACTCCTATCTCATAAGATACTTTTCCATTTAAAATTACATTAATGAATCAAATCCCAAAAATTACATTAATGTATCATATCTCAAATATTCTCGAGACACCCGTTATAATTAGCGCGATCAGCACACGAACCTGTACTTAAAACCTTACCGCTGCGCAACAGAGATCATTAAATTTTCACCTACCACTGCGAGAACACCTCCTGCCTGCTCCCCCTTGTCCCCATTACATGCACAAACCCTATACAACACACGAAACGATTCCCCTCGATCAATTTACTAATTATTTCTCTGGTAATCGAGGGCCGACACGAAAACTCATTAATTCCACAACTTTGACTTACTACCTTTGCAAAGAAAATCATTCTACCAGTATCACGACTTTCGCCACACCCAGTGTACACAAGAGCGCGCGCGTGTACGTAAAACGTCGCGCGCGGCGCGAATTTCGTCGGCCAGGGGCGGCTTTATTAGGAAGCCCCGGGGGTTGGGTCGGGTGATCACGCTCGAACGACGCTTAAAGGAGGAGGAGCGAGCACGGGGGACCTGTCGCAAAGAAATCGCCGGGATTTCGAGCAATTAAAAGCGGAGAAGCGGAGAGCTTAAGTACCGGGGCAGAGCATCGACTCGCGCCTTTTCGCGCCGACGCCCTTCTTCTTAGGTAAACCAAAGACCGTTTTGATTCGTCCGCGAAATAACAAGCAAACTGCGAAGCTCTAACCTCGCCTCGACGAACGCGCGATTTTCAAGCTTCCCTCGCCAGCGGGTGCGAGTGACGAACGAACGAACGAGCGAACGAACGAGGCGAGTAATCGTAAGGGGCGCAAAACGCGCGACGCAAGGGTAAGTCGTCTGTTAGAATGACGTAATCCGCGACATCAAAGGCCGCCACGCCGATTCGAGCAAGGATTTTCACGTTTTTCGCTCGCGATCCATCCGCTGCTTCCTCTTTGTGCGCCGGTTTTAATTTCTACCCGCTACCGTTCGATGCCGTTCTGCGAGTGAATAGACAGTGAAAGAGGGAGAAACGGCGCTCCGAGGTGATTTTAGGGAGAGTTGGATCGGCGAACGCCGCTTGACGAGTTTTTACTTTCCCTTTTATACCCTATCTTTTTCTTTTTTGTTTTTCAAATTGTTCGAATACGAAAATTCCTATATCCGAAGGATCGTGTCTCTCCATTAATGCGGATACTATAGATTCTACTGCACTTCTGCCAAGAACTTACATTCTCCTGTCATCGCAAACAACCCTGCTGTAAGACTTTAAAACCAGCCATAAAATGCACTTTTCCTAACAGCACACTAAACTCGTAATTTTCGAGCAAAAGCTTCTAAAACCATCCTTAACAATCGCATCGTTCTAAAAGCTCCCTTAATAATTACATACATAATGCCACAATCAACTAACATAATTTTCTATCAAGTAAAGCACAATTAGAAATGAATCAATCAGTCACATCAATGTGATACAAGAATGGCAGATCTAAATATCGTCCATTCTGAAACAGCCGTTGAAATGAATAAAAGGATTTTTACCTAATGAACCTATTACTTATCAATAAGAACGTCACGATTCAAAAATTTGGAACTCGAATTATATATATGTTATAAGCTTGGCCCTGACGAGTTTACATAAGTGGAGTTCTACTGTATCTAAATTATAAAAGAAACGAAATCTTTCCATAACGGTCCACTTATTAAACCTGCTAATAGTGCTGTTGCGTTATCGCGTGATGAGCTCTGTGAATTAGTATCTATCAGTTAAAATTAGTATCTAGAATAGTATAGCGAAATATATATCATAAATATTCAGAATCAGGCAAACTTTTTATCTCAAACTGATTTTCTAAAAAATTTACTTTTCCTGGCCACATGTATCGCTATACTGGCAAACCAAATAAAAATGTACCAGTTTAGAGTACTATTGCTCGAGAATCTCTTTCGTCAAAATCTCTACGCTCTTTGGAATCGCAGAAATACCAACATCTATACGCGAAATACGAAGAAACTCGAGCTAGACTCTAGCAACTAAGATATTTCAATTTCAAACGATCGTCTCGAGGGCAAACAGAAACTTCGATGATCCAGCGACTAGCGCGATTTTAACGTAACCCGATCCGTCTGGTGGGGAATGATGGCTGCAGCCGTGGTAACCCGGCGACCTCACGGGCAATCAGACGACGCGATTGTTGCGCGACTCGCGAAAGCCCTGGGAATCCGAAACGAGAGTGAAGTTTCCACGGGCCGGCTTCAATTATTAAAACGCGTCGCGACATCGGATACGCGGCGGGTGAACTTCGGGATGAGGGTTCCACGGAAAGCAAGGATTTACCGTGACTGTTAAATCGAGTCGCCGGTTGCTCTTGCTTTGAATTCGCCCGTACTATTGTTTATTCGAAATGGAAAGAAATCAATTGTAAACTGAAGACAGAAAATGTAGGGGAAACGCGAGTCTCCTAGAAGACAAACTGATCGATTAATTTTAATATTCAATTCTCGGGAAACAAATGATTTCCTTCCATAAATTTATTTATGAGAAGAAAATATATAATGCATACATAATGATAAATTCTAAATAAAAAATATGCTTTTCAATTTATGTAGTTGATCGATAATATGGCTTCTGAATGGTTCGTACGAAGATCATCGTAGAGAATGCAATTAGTCACATTTTGAAAATAAATTCGAATTTCATAATACAATTTTTCTAAATGATTTTCTAGTTGATTTTGTTTCTGGACAATGGTAAGGAAATGCTGTCGTTCCACTGAGCGGATACTTGTTTAAAATCAACTCTGTCCGACACGAAACCTTAAATGAAACAACTTACTTTTTTTTGTGGAATAATCTCTTATTATCCTGTTATACTACGCTATACTACGTACGTTATACTAATTAGTCAAATAGAACGAGCTCTGACAAATAAAATCCCGAAAATTAAGACGTATGAACCAAGCTCAAATAATTGCAAATATGTCACCTGATAATCACCACGAAAGTTTAAAATCTAAAGATCCCTCAATATTCACAATGACACATCCTTCAAGTATACATCTGCGCTATCCGCTTCTGAAAAACGCGTGGAAGAAAATTACCGGAGATATTGCTCCATCGCTGAGCCAGCGTACAGTGGATCTGCAGGTACCGGTATATCCGATCAAGCAAACCGAAGGCGGATGATTTTGTAGGCAAGCTGACCAGATCGGCGGCAAGCAAGAATTCGCATAGCTGGATTCGCAGCTGAGGGAGTGTATCGAGGCGAGCGTGTCGTTCGATTCGATTAGCTTTGTCCGAGAACGGTATTCGCGGCGCGCATATTAGCAAAGGCACGCAGTCGACGGTGGGCAGGGGTGCATCGGGTTCGCCAGGTATTCCTTTCGACCAGCGTACGGCAACCCCAAGCGAGTTAATCAACGAGATGCATTCAGAGGGATAGATCGGCAAGCGAGGAGAGAGCGTCGCGCACGAAACGCGGCATGCCGGCTAAAAAGGAGCAAGCGGACCGTGCAGCCGCCAAGCACAATGGACAGAGTCCACGATATTCAAGCAACGAGGTTAACCTCCAATCGCGTGGATCCAAACGCGTTCGACCGGTAACCGATCGAATACCGTTTACCTAACGCGCTCTCGATGGTATGTCGGACCAACGTCGAAATTACTCTCTTGAAAATTCGACACAAAACAATCTTGTTGCACACGTTGTGCTACGTTCAGTTGGAGAATGGAGCAGCAACTTCTCTCGTTGTGGAGAGTGGTAAGAAAATGGCTCAGTGGGGTCCTATTATCGTTCGGATGGTTTGATGGAATATATATGTGTTCATAAGTATTAGAATATCTGATGCTTTCGTACCAAACGCGATAATTGCATGGAAACCTTGCGTCACATTTTGGTCAAAGTTGCGCTAACTGTAAAGTGTGGTTCTATGGTTCCTGCCGATCGTTTGGCTACAGATATGTTACAGATGCAATGTTGAACACAATAAGCACATTAGGTATATGAAACTTATGGAACGGTGTAGCTTGACCCTGTCGTTCCGACGCAAAGTGTGCGCGAGTATGTTTCCTCTGTATGGAAAAGTCCGCTGCCACTACCCATTCTGTATAAAGAGCGAAGTATGTGTAGCGTTATAAAACAATTATCTGAATATATGTTTTTATTTTTAATAAAATAAAAACGCTGGCCTTTAAATCTGTAAAAAAAATCTGACAGATATCAATCACCGATTTCTACCAAATTTTCTCAATAGTTTTGTTATGCCCAGTTAGGCTTACTATAGGCCGCGTTTCTAACCGTCACTTTTGGCGCTACAACGTCGCAGACAGATCGTCTTACATGACCGGCGAAATACATATACACAATGTATCGATGAGCGCATAGTTGTTATCAAACAGCAAGTTCTAGAACCTTCGATTCGTCTTTGGTGTGTTTACCAACGCAAAAATGTGACATACGTGTGCATAGGCAAAAACGGTTACGAGACTCGATCGTGGTGGGGGTCGTCTCCAAGAGAAGACAAAGGAAAAAATCGAAGGGCAATCAGTCTTATACAAGAAGTCAAATCGTTTGAATCGAGAGGTTCACAGTAATCGCATTAAGGTCGTGTCGTCAAACAAAAACGTCGAAAATTACAATAAAGTCGAGTCAATTTATACCAATAACTAATTGTGTCATTGCGATATTATTTGTAAAGTGTTGATGATAGTTTTGAATATTGTTAAAAATAGAAGTTTATATTAATCCTGTTAATCAGTGTTATAATCATTTCAACCACCTCTGTTATCCTAATAGAAACAGGGGAACGATTCGTTCGTGGCGTCGATTATCGAAATCGTAACGAGAATTTACGACTCTCGTTGACGCGTTTACTCGCGATCGCGTCTCTCCGCGAACGGTCGTAACAAGTTTAAAAGATTATAATTGTTTTAGAACAAAAGATTGATGCTTCTTTACTTTACTATAATACTTATTGGAATACTGCCGAACATATAAGAACGAGTAACGAAACGATTATCGCGATTATGGTACAAAGTACCGAGTACTTATCAAAAACAGCACCGGGAACGAAGGCTCGTTACGAGCATGCCGATTATAGCCGACACTCGGATCCAGAGGCCCTTGCATGGGTTGTCGGCTAAAGCCGGCGTTAGGAACGAGAGGGTCAAAAATATTCCATAGAACCCTATTCGACGTTCCCATAAAAATTAATTATCTTCTGACTAATAATGTCTCGGAAAACATTTTATAGTAATTATAAAAAAAACATGCAAAATATGCAAAACGCGTATAAATATTATAATAATGTGCGACGAATGTGTGGTGTCAGATACATCAAGTGATATACCAATATTTGGTAAAGAATAAAAAGCGAGAAAGAAAAGTCCATGAAGGTTTGTGATGAACGACGAATGATGAAGAAGGGCTATATAAGTTTGTCCTTAGTAAGGGTAAAAGTTTGTGAGGATTATAGAAAGGAAGTTATAGGTTCGATTGGTATGAGCTGATTCGAAATACATAGATTGATGAGTTGACATGGAAGTTGACCTGGACTTAGGACTAATTTCATACGAATTAGTTTGAACTTATATGAATTAGTGTAAATTGCTGTTAATTGAACTGAATCGAACTAAACTGATCCAGACTTTAACTGTATTAATTGGTCGGTCGATACAGAACTTCCTAGATTACTCTACTGGTTTAAAAATAATTTAAGTAACAAACACAATACTGATATATCGTCCGATCAAACCTAGTTCGTTTCAATTTTATCTTTTCGCGTTATTTTAGCGTATCCAAAATAATCATACGAAAACCTTAAATTTTATCCTCTTTTCCCTCAAATTTACAATACGTAATCAAAATAAATAGCATATGATTTATCGGAGTTTGCGATTTTACAAAAATCATCGATTCTAAAATTTAAAAATGTATTCGTTAAAAAAATATCTAGATGCGATTAAATTTTCGTTGGAAAAAATGAACTTTATATGGACGAAAACAATGGAATCGAATGGATTCGGGGATAACGTTTCCTAAAATACACACATAACAAAAGTGGTCTAATCCGAAGACAGGAAATCGAACTTCCACGATACGGAGCGATACCACCGGAAACTAACCGAGCCGGGCTAAATGCAATGGCAACTGAGCCGAGTCGAATTGTAGCGCGGTAAATCGGCACGGTCTAAATCAAAGGGAACCTCGATTCGTGCGCGTCATTCAGCAGAATCGAACGCACGACATCACATTCGAACATTATACTGGCGAAAAAGCTTTGCCAAGAGCGGTATCTCGATCCTTTTCACTCGGTAACCATCGAGAGTCCGTTTCGAAACGCAAAGCAACAAAACGTGTGCCAGACTCCTCCCCGCCATTCTCGACCTTCGCTTTCCAATTTCGCCATTAATTCCCCTTCGATCATTCCCCGTCGCTCAAGCTTAAGCACAAAACCTATTCTCTGTCACGATATATTATTCATACGTATCCCGAACAACGTAATAATCCCCGGCCTCTGCCTACACCCGTACGCGAATAACTCCCGGCCATCGTATAAATATCAGCCAGCCATCGTTACCAGCGGCTGTCCGCCAAAAAACGACCGATTTTAAGCGTCTCGTTCCGACCCTTTGAGAATAGAAGGGAGAAAAAAGAAAAGAGGAAAAGGGCGGGTACGATTCGAGGAAAAATCGTGCTTTCGACGAAACGTGAACTTTCCACGCCGTTTCGAACCAACGTTCCCAGTGGAATTCGAATGGATGAAAAGCACGATTAAAATAAACCGGATGGGTAAAGGTTTGAAAACCTGAGTGATTATGCATGGTATTTCGCGAGACACTTTTTTCTTCGTATCGTTTGTTAGTGAAGTTGTTATCGAATAAATAAGTATAAATAGTATGTTACTCGTAAGCCCGGCATCGTTCGGAAGTGGATTAAACTCTTGAAATGTCTGCATGAAAATAAATCCAAGTGGATTCTTGACGATATCGGACACTCGTAAATACAAAGGTAAATTTTATATCGGATGCATTGATTTCAAAGCTATATTGATTATTAGACAAAGGCAGAATGCATATAAATGTATAAGTAAATAATTTAGATTCCATATCTTCTTTAATTATGTTGTAATTTATTGGCAATAAGTACACTGTTTACTCCTTTCGGGACAAATTGTAAATCTCTGAAAATTTAGATTCTCCTCCAATGCCTGTATATCATTTCATTGAAAGACACTTTCTTAGACGATTCTACATTTCACTTTTTTACTAAAAAGAAGTTACCTTTGGGACTGAAAAAATAAATCAACTGCAACGATACGAATATTTCAGATGGCTTAATGGATAGCGTTACAGCCTGTTAAAAGTTTTACGAATGTCTCTATCGACCGTATCTCTCTCGAAAACTGAATATGATAGATACGATAGCGAAAAATGATTTGATATCTTCTGGCGAGTGTAGTTCCAAGACGAAAAATAGTGTCAGGACAGACGCATCGAGTCGTTTTTAATCGATCGCTTGACGTAGAACAACCGGGGATGTTTGCGGATTATTGATGGATGCGCGATGTGATAAATGGACCAGTATGTTTTCATCAGATTGTAGTTAAACTACAATTTTTTTCAGCACAAAACATAGATAGGTCTATACGATAATATATATTCTTCCTTGTTTCAATTAAAAAGAGGAACGAAATTATAGCGTCCATCGATACGATCTACGATGAAAAACCTAAATTGTTACGTGTAAATCTAATACGACGACGAACAAGCGAATCCAAAAACAATATATTAATTTATATCTCCAATAAAGAAATTTAACTGCTTAGACATAGAAACGAATAAATTTACAGACGACCTATTAATAGACTGCGGATTTTTATGTATTTTGGGGAAATTTGAACGTACAAAAAAGAATGAAAATATCTACGATATATTACCAGTTATAATATCGAAGAAGCGAAATAATCTACTTCTTAGATTACATTTTTTACATTATATTCGTGAAAATATAAATCTGCATAAATATCCGCAGTCTACCTACTAATATACAATTTAAAATTCTATCTTGATGAAAAATTAAAATTTACATGCAATTTCCTTCCTCTTCCGTGCATTTTAACGTTCGAAGACGGAAGAGAGAAACGCAGGGACGAGAAGACAGAACAGCCGAAAGAACGGGGGAGGAGGAAGGTTGGCAATGCCGGCCCTAGGGCAAGGCGAGGGCTATCGTTTTGCAAGGGATTTCCTGGTGTATCGTGGAATTAATTAAAATCGTTAGTAATATCCTCCCAATTCGACGGGTTCCGGCGTTATTATCGTCCCAGCGATATACTATACAACGGCGTAAGTGCGTGGCAGTCGATCGATAATCCTATATTACGTCGCATCGAGTAATCGTAATTGATGCGCACGCATGGCTGCTATTAAATTTGCGCGCTGCGTAAATTCACTATGAAACATGATGCAGACCCGATGGTAGGTACTTAGCTAAAACCGCGTTACATCCGAGTCCTATTACATGCTTGTAAATAATGTTTCGGGCGCCTCCACTGTAGAACGTCATCAACGAAGTAATCGCGCCTATCAGTCTTGATCTGAGCGCGAATTTTTTTTTTTTTTTTTTTTTTTTGAGATTTTATGAAATTCAATAATTTCACGACAATGAATTGTTGATTTTTGTTGTACTTTAACGCTAGAACTACCGTACCCCGATCAAAACGACTGTTTATTGAGATACAAGTGCGATTACTATTGAAATATATGTAATTTTGTGTGCTACACCGGATCAGCCGCGCAGTAGCGATACAGTAGTAGTATGTGTGTGAGCGTGTGTGTGGTTGCGTGCGCAGCGTCTCGAGAAACAGACGAGTGCAACAGTTCCGTACGCATGGAGACGAAAAAGTGAGACTAAAAGAATGTTTCCACGAACATCTTGTAAATCACATATCAAATAAAGAGTAAAATATTTTATGATTGTTTCTGCAAATTAAGAAAGCGTTGCTAGATTGTTATTTCGGCGATTACGATCCACAATTCTCAACAATTACATTCTATCTATTTGCTCTCATCGCGTTACTTAAATTACTAATTAACTGTGTATAACATGTTTAGGTACACGTTGAAGAATGACAGTTGTAGCGTGAATATCATTGTATTTCCTACAATATGTAATCGTAGTTTTAGCACGATGTTATCTGTATGAAATGAAACTATTAGTATTGCAAATTTTACAATTCGCAACAAGCCGGATGAAGTCGATATACCTATCAACGTTTCTCAGATTTAAATCAAACAGGATTAATTATCGTGACAGGCATAGCGCCGCGTTTCGACCAGAGGGATGATATTTGAATTGACCGGTCGCGGATATTAATTATAACTCCATGAAAGCGAATATCACGGTGAAAGCGTTTGCTTTCCCAACAAGGATTCCGGACGTGTTTCAGCTTATTTCGCATGGCGGCGCGCGTTCCAAATCACGAATGGCGCAAACCGATTTCTCTGGAAAATCGGAGTACGCAAAATTCCAGCCATCGTAAAACGTCGATTTTGTAGTTCACTCACGTCGACGCTCTATTTCGAACAAACAATCGTAGTACCGTAGTGCATTTTCGGTTGACAAAAACAGTAAAAAAAGAAACGTATATTTGTGCGATTGAACAAAGCCTGAACGTGTAATAGTAACATCCGAAAGTGTTTGTTTGAAGTCTTCTGAACAATCGTTAGAAGTCCAAATTTTATTTTTATAAACACGAAACATTTTTATTTCATTTCTTTCAAATATAAAAATTTTACATTTTTTGTTTTATTCAGCGTAGAACATCTTGGATATTTAATTCCTGAATTTGTATAATAAAATTCTTTCCTTTAATAAAAGTATAATATCTACCTTTACAGTCTTTTATATCGAGCTGATCTTTGCATTTTGTATTTGATATTCATTTGCCAAATCTTCCGCATAATATCAAGTATACCCGTTTATTAAATTTATTTAATTTATATCAAAGCTTAACTTGAGCAATTTTATTCTATTGTCAACAACTTCTAATCACGCAGACTGTCCAATTATAATATCATTATAACGTTTGATGATCACCTGAGAGTTTCATGAAATATTACTATCTTCGTTAATTAATGTTTGGATTATAACTCGAAACAATAACAGCCGAATAAAACGAAAAACGAAAACTTCTATGAGAGGCGAGCGAATCTACGTACAACATCGACACGTATGCATCGACGATGACTCTTGAAACCACAAACCGCGGCTGCATGTGAACCGACCATAAAGCAGAACTCCAGAGGTAATCTTCATTCATAGAATATTGAATTTTATAGTCTAAACTGCGTCGCGAATTACCGCGAACTCATCTTGTTCAATCAGTCTGAGATCACTGCTTCCATTTTCCTAGTAGCAAAATGCAATCCAAACGATTCTCCGTATCCGGAGTAGCCCGGATTAAAGTATTCCAGAGAATTACACAGATATGACAAAATTCTTAGTCATGGGAATTATAATGTTTTACTTCTTAGAGTTCTGGTCGATTCTAGAGTGCATGCTTCGTTGTATCAGTGATTTTTTAATAATTGCAAATATTTTACGCGACATATTCTAGATATTCGTGAAAGTATTAATACAAAACCGAGAACTAAGGTATATGCCAAAATAATCAACGTGAAGACTACAATAAAACAAGTATAAAAATAGTTTCAGAATGTTGAAGCTTAAGTATTGCGACTTATGAGTACAAACAAAAATTGTAATGTACAATAAGGAAACAACATTTCGATTTATTAGTTCTTTATTAAATTCACAACCTAAAAGACACTATGATTAATCCTATTAATTCAAAATGATACTTGAAGTGCACCGTGATGACTACAGAATGTGTCTGATAAATGTTGTTCTAAGCTATCAGAAATAATAGAGAGTTTTTCAAAGAACAATATAAAGTGATATGAAACGGGGCAGTCAGTATGCTCCCAACTCGCCAATAAATATATTTGTATAATGCAAGAAGAAAACGCAAGCTTTTATTCATATACTTTACAAAAAATCACTCACACCCTCAATAACGCACAATTTCTATAAGAAAGTTCCGCCACTTACTGACAAATAGTTTAATAACTTCAACGCCCTACAAATCGTATCGACGGAAACTCCTAAAATTGCTAAAAATTCCAAACTCCGTTATAACATCGAACGAGCAAATCTTCCAGCAAACGTCATCTTCGCGGGAAACATCTTCCCTTTCTCTCTACCTCGGTCTTTCGAACCATAAGGGGCCGTGAATAAATTCAGCAAGGCCAAAGACACATTGTGTCACGTAGATGCCCCGGTGTGAAAGCAGCTGCACACCGTTCGTGCATAACGAAGAGAGAGGAGCCACTCACCTCGCAGTCGTCAGACAAGATTCGCTAATTGGGATTAATTCGCGCTAATTAATTAAATCACGAAATGCTCTGCTGGCATATAGCAGACGGTGGCGGGGGGCGCGCGTGTACACGGTTGATCGAGTGTACGTGTGTGAGTGTGCACGCAACGAACCGAAGCCAGGACTTTGTGACACGCATCGCTGATAAAATCAGCAAGTTATACAGGAGAGAAGCGGGAAGCTGCTCGCGCGGAATCGACGTTTCACCGTCTACGCGCTGCGACTCGATCGGACGTTAAAAATTCGTGGCCGATAAGACGCGTTCTTTGATAAGGTTTCACGAGATTCCCAACGGCTGATCGCTTTTCAGATATCGAAATTTTTTAATGGGGTTGTGGTACGAGCGAAGACGAACGTTTTGAGAAAGTGATGAGCGATTTTCTTTTTCAAGAAATGGGAGAGAAACTTATTTCTGCAAAAATGTAGAAAATAATTTCACCGATTTGCAATTTCCCTATTTTGAATATAAGACATACAAATTAAAAAGTATAAATTGAAATTTTACTTTACGTAAACTATACCGCAGGCAGGCGGTATATTTCTTAGAAGAACATAAAGTATCATAAAAACGTAAAATACTTGAAGTTGTTCAAAGCTCCAACACGATGGATATGTCAGAGACGTAAAGGATATGCATGTGTCAAGGTCGACGCATCGTGTGGTGTCGATCCATTTCTAAGAGTATTGTACTGCTGATAGCCGCACCATAAATGGGTGTGTCATCAGGGTTTAGGCTCGATAGCGGCCTTGTTACGAGCACGTTTCCAAGAATCTCGGATGTTATAGATTCGAAGTGCCGAGAAGTGACCCGACGCTCTTTGTTGTTGTCCACCACCGAGGATAGCGTGCACGGAGCCGATGAGTCGAGGACACGAGCTCACGGTACCCCGTGACACGTGGAAAGTGATAAGAGTTTTCTAGAAGGACCTGGCCACGGAGTGAGCGGAGTGATGAATCTTCTGATAAGACGGCAAGAGAACTGAGTCAAAAACTTATCCCAGAATCAGAAAATCGATATATTTACGTATTATCTATTTTTGTAACTGTATATTTCCTTCCGAGTTAAAACTTCACCGTTCTACCCGAACCTAATGTAAATAAGGTAATATAACGAAAGATGCACGCAATGGCCAGCCTCGTAAATGAAAAACTTACAATGAATGGACGAAACAAGATTTTAGAGAACACGGAACATTTTTTCGAAAATACTATTAGAGGCAAAGTATTTTAGTCGCAAACTGTACGGATCGCTTGCGATTAGTAAATTTACCGTGCTGCAAAGCGAAGATATATTTATTATAATTAAAGAAAATTTTGAAATTGCACGTCGGAGTAAGTCAATTGATACGAATGTTAGCATTAAAAGATTAATTACATACACAGAGTTAATAGATGTTTAGTTATTTTTAAGATTTTTAGCATTTGAGAATTGGTAGCTACTCTCAAGTCAATCGAGATAAAAATTATGACTCTGATACTTCGGGTACATCGGAAAAAGCATCGAACAACGTTCGTGAAATTCATTAAAATGAACGATGAGTTTCTTTAGGGAAATACATAATAGGAAAAAGCGGACGGGCTGCCTCTGGATTAAACAAATACCGACGACTTTACTGTTCGTGCTTTCAAAAAATTCATTTATCGCGAACAAACTACAAGCTGGTCGAGCTGTCAGTCAAAGTATAAACCGAGGGTAATCCGATCGGTCTCGAACGGAATCAACATCAAACGCAGAACTCTCTGTGGAACTTGATTTTTGGACGCAGAAAAAGCAAACGAGAATCGCCTCTCTACCTTCGTTCATATTAATTACTTTCACAGACGGCTGCACGGCACGCGTGTGTTTCCTACAGTTCAATAAATACAGCGGTAATTAAATTTCTCGGTAGCAAAAATTTCACTTGAAACATCGTTATTCCTTTACATATTCCCGCTGTCTGCTTCGTAGTAAAAACATAACAGAAACTCTTCTATTCAAATTTCCAATTTTTATATTAAAAGGAACAATTATATAATTTAGAAGGAACTGTCCTGAACAGTATTTGGAGTTTTCGACCTGTTAGCCAAAGGAGATGAATTAACTCGTCGCTCAGATCGCCAAATTTTTCAATGCAACTAATTTTGTATTATATTTATATTTATAAAGCATAGAACCAAACTCATAGAAATTTACATCGCTTTATTAACTTGTAATTGCGTGATTGTGCAAGCTTTTATAATTAAGGGAAAACTCGCTGAACTCGTTAAAATGAATTAATTTATGTGGAATATTTGCGTAAATGTAAAAATTATCATATAACTTGAAAGCAGACGTAAATTTTGGATTCTGAAAACGCGTAGACTATCGTGGAGCATTTGCGTACGTCATGTTCATAGGCCGTAAAATTAGCGAAGAAACTAGTGGCTCGAGTTTCGAAAGACGAAGCAACATAATTGTAAAGAGAGTTCAAATTCAAGCTTGAACTTTTCACAGACTAATCAAATGCGTCGTTTATCATGAGATATTATCGGCCTTCGATATAATAAAGAAAAAATGAGACAATACCAGACATGAAAATACGAATTTGCATAAACACCCACAATCCACGTGTATGCAACAAACGAACAGGAAATAAACTTTAGTTGCAGATTTCGCAAACGTATAACTTGCTGTAAAACGTTACATCGTGTCATATGGATCGTAAAATTTATATAGACGCTAAAGTTTCGTGTTTTAATTAAAAGAGAGTTCTACAGGGAGTTGGTAGCGAATGAAGAAAGAATAAAAAGGGAGGATTCGACGAACCCCGGTGAAAATAACGACGGAAAACGACTCGCAGATGTTAACCGGTGCTCGACGAGCAGGGAACGCTTTATTCGCAGATTGCACTAGTTAAAAACTGTCGCCAGAAATAACAGTAACATGCGGTGGGCTGTATTCGTTTCGTTCGAGCGGCAGGCTGAGAGTTAAATTTGTAAGATGCCAACCCTTACTGTTCTTTTACTAACCTGTTGACTAGGGAATTTAAAAGGAAGAGAGGGGCAAGCTCGTTGCTAATTCTAATTCTTCAGTTCCTTCTCCTTGCCATGCGTGTTGTTGTTCCAAGTTTTATTTATTTAAGAAAAATGTTAAACATTGACACGATATAATTGTTTTCTTTATTTCTTCTCAAATATTTGTAAAATTCTTTATCTTCGATCTAGTTGTAATTAATCAAGTGTGAATAAATTTCATATAAGGGTACGTAAAATGTTTTCTTTATTTTTTAATATATTTCCTTTTGTTACAATTCGTTGAATGAATTTTCGATGCGAAATATGAGATAAATCACATTAAAAATATATCTCATACAAATATATCGATACCTTCGATACTTTACCTCTCATATTAATATATATCTCGGTAATACGAATATATTCGAATATATGTATAATACAATAGATTTCATATGTCTGATACACGATATCGCCAAGCGATAACATAATGCATTTAAAAGTTAAATATGCATACCTGTACATACAAACAGATTCTTCTGTAGAATATAAAACAAATAAAACATAAAATAAAACATACTACGAATAAAAATAAATGTCAGTGATTTAATGAAAATTAAAGCTCAGAACTCCAAAGTAATTCAATTTCCCCGACTGTACAGCATAACTTCTATTCGAGAAGCGGTATGTATATAAGATTTCTGCTCGTTCTATCCCTTTCCTTTCACCGCTGAAACACCATCAGATTTCTACGATCATAAAGTCAAAAGCTCGCAGAATTTAATTAAACGATCAACAGCTTTTCGTTCGCGTAAACTCGCTTTCCATTGCAATCAAACTATAGAACGAACCAGAACTTTGCCCATAGATCGAGCATTTCGAACGCTGAAAAGCTCACGTGTTCCGATCAAATACAGATATCAAAACCAGGGTGCTTTTGCTCGAATTAATAATCACAAAACGTTATTAAAGTTGTCGATAAGGAAATGCCGACGCCAGACGCGCGCACTTTTCCTAGCAGTTTTCCTGCCGCGATAAACTTTCTAATTATGAAACTTCGGCTGGACTAAAGTGTATCAGCAGCAGCGGATCAAAGTGATACTCGAGACCAGGCTTGTAAAACTTCTCTTAATATCGGCTATAATATTACGGGAAACAAAACACCAAGTTAAATAAAAAAAAGAAAACAGCCTTGTTGGGGACTTTTAATTTTCTCCCAACTTGCTGCTGTATAGTATGTACCGAACTGGCTCGATATTGTCAGTAAGTATCATTTATTCGTTGCAGGATCGCTTTGCGTTTCAGTTTCTTCATTGAAATTTTTAACAAAGAAATAAAAATACTTTCTACAGGTTCGATGAACGTATTCCCGAAGAAAATCGAGAAATTTTTGAAGCACGTGGTTGCATTTATTTGTACTTTGTAATTTCATTTTTATCATACTGATAATTTTAGAAAGCACAGATTACAATTTCCAAATTTACTTCTCACTTACCAGGAATGCATGAAAATACAAAAATCCAATTCTCGCGCGATCAAATCCACCATCGAATTACATAAAAATCCTTAAATAAAAGTCGTTCTTTTAGAAACGAATTCTCGAACAAGCTTTCATTTCTCTTTGAAGCAAAAAGCTTTTCGCCCTTACTACGAGGAACAATCGCCATCAACAATATTGACCATTAAATTACACGAAACTTCTCGAATAAAAATCACTTTCGTAAAAACAAACTCTCAAACGAGATACCATTACTCGTCCTACCAAAAAACCTTTTACTCGAATCACCTACATAATTCCTACTTCCGAGGAACATCTAAAAATAGGGAGAAGATATAAATGAAACGAGATACAGCGCGCAATATGTATAAAGAACAAGGCTTGGTAAAATTCCTGGTGCAGTAACAGCGTCGTAAAGCATAATCCTGAACCAGTACGAAAGACCATGACCCTGGCCAAGGAGAGTACGGTCGACGCACGATGACCGTCATAAAGAACCGCCTTCGTGAAAACGCGTTTTCCGGTTCGAGCATCGACGGATAGGGCGGCAGCACTGGCCGACAAGCCGATAGAACGACGTGTGGAAGGGAAAAGCATCGTTTCAGAGCCGATCTAAATTTAAGTTTCAGATTTATACGCCCTTGCTCGCCGGCCATTGACTTTGCTCGGACTCGTACGCTTTCAACCCCGCCGCTTGCTTCTCTAACCCACCCCCAGTCACCCCCTGCGTGGCCTGGATGCGACTCTAACTCACCATTTTTCCCTCTTATTCCGTCTACAGGGACCGCGAATAAATCATGCGAAACGCAAAGTGAAAGATGATGTTGCCGTCGGTAAATCTTTCGGATTATTCGATTATTTTTATCTTCGGGGTAATTGGCTGGAAGTATTCACGACTTTTGTGATAAGGTTTAGCGTGGATCGAGTGATTAGGTTAGGCTCTTCGTTGAAAGAAAATGAGGGGAGGAATTTGGGGAAGGAGTCTCTTTTAAAATGTGTTCGAAAAGGGTGTTTATGAGTTTTGATAGGGCAGAACATCGATCTTCTGGTATAAAATTTGGTACAAGCTTTTGTATCCCATATAAATTATTGGAATAAATTGTTAGGTTGTCCGGAAAGTTTCTTTCGTTTTATAAGGAAATAATAAACGCGACATTTTTCGTTTTCTATTATTTTACTGAATCACGTATGATCCATTTTGTTCCGTTTCTATTATTACGGTCATACGTAATTCGATAAAATAATACGAAACAAAAAATGTCGTGCATCCGTTGTTTCCTTATAAAATGAAAGAAACTTTCCGGACAATCTAATAATAAGGTTCGGTATAGATTTGGTGTGTCGAGCGTAATAAATGTGAGGGCAGCATAGAGGAAATAGATGTGAAAAAATTTTGCTTTTTGGCAAGATGATCTTGTTGACTTTCAGTTCAGATTTTTTTTAGTATAACTGAGTGTCTTGAACAGGCTGTATGGAGGAGAAGGGATGTAGAAAAATACTTTTTTTCGCTTCTGCTACGTGAGATTGAAAATTTTAATACGAGATTTTTGTGAAAATGGCTACACCAGAGAATTATGATAGAGAAATTTAGTGATATGATGGGGTTGAGAGGCACTGATCTATTTATAGAAATGAATTAGTAGTTATATGGAAGACACGAAATTGCGCTAGGTTTTGACTTGTTAGCTCAGAGCGCAGAGTATTTCTGTTATGCATCTCTGTTGTCTGCGATCGTAAAATGTAACGAATGAGGAAATAAACGGCGGTTATTGAGACATAGCTGACGTCAAAGTGTAGACTATAGACGATCGTGAATGTTATGTATACAGAATTCTTAAAGTTAAATTTTTATGGGCCATTAGATGAAAAACAGTATTATTCAAACAACAGATATAAAAGTCATTTTGAGCTGTAATGTCTTTTATCCAATTCTTTATGTATCTTATTAAATAAACAGAAAAAGTTACGAATAAAACTAATTTCCCTATTGTATATTGCATATTTGTACAAATATTAAAATCAAATTTTAATCATATGTTCCTCGCAAATAAATATATCTATATTTATTATCTGATAATATGTAAATTTTTCTTATTTCACGCATCGAGTGTAATGCATAAGCATATTTTTCTATCCGAAAGTTACAAGACAAAATAAAAATTTTGTAAAATATTATAACTCCGGTTGCACTCTCAGCGTTAAACTCTCACATATACAAGTCTGCATAAAAAAAGACGAAAAACTACGCACAAAAAGATCCGTAGAAAGTGGCCATAAATATCTCCGAGCAAATGATACGCAAAGTAACAGATATAACATGTTAGTAAGATAAATATTGTCAACTGTCCTTAAATTAAACTTCCTAACGCCCAACAACTTCTATATTTCACACGGTAAAAAGACTAAAATACCTATGAAGAAACGAAATGATCGCCGAGTTCCGGTATCGGAAAAGTTTACGAGCAACATCGAATCAACAGTATCAACGCGGTCACGAAAATGGCACGCAACCAGCTGTGTCGTCTCGTTGAAAGAGGAACAGCGGAAAGACTCGGCAACTCGAAACAGCGTTGGCGAATGCTACATCCAAGTATCCCTCATCGATTTGTACAAACGAAAGGTTACACATAGTTTCGAGCGATGTTGCGCGAGGAACGCGAAGGAAAATAGAGAAAAACAGGAAGCATGCAGCTCCAACATGTATAATTCAGACAAGTTGCCTCAAACTTTGTCATCGTGCGTACCTACATCGATCGTATTCACCGTAGTCGGTGTATAAATATTTCCGTATGATGAGACGCGCTTCTACTCTATCGTTCCGGTGATCGACGAGGTGATGAATCGTGCATTCGAAACTACCGGCGTTACACCAGCATTTGCAACGTTTATCGCGCGACGAATGGGCTCTGTTATTGAAGCTTTACGACCGAACCTGCGGATGGAATTTAAAAATCGCGGCCGAATTGGAATCACAACCATTTTGCATTTGGAGATTTCGCAGATCGTGATATAAAATAATCCAGCTTTTCACCGTCTTGTGCAAAGTAAAATTAACAAAGCTTCTGTTATCGAGGTGTTTCGAACGAATGTACGAGCGGAATTTAAATGTTGCGATCAGTTAGAATCAGAGCGTTTCGTATTCGCAGGTCTTGGATATCGTGGCAGAGAATAATCCAGCGTTTTTACTATCGCGAACAAAATAAAATCAATAAAGTTTCGATCGAATATCGATTTTATTGCAGTTCAAACATCGTCAAGCATTTTTCAATGCAAACTTGTAACATAATTGAAGGCTTGAAGCGACAAACGATGCGAATTTCAAAAAAGGTAAACGAGTATTTTTTGAAAAAGAAAGCGTGTAGGTTCCATTTATTTATCTGAGAAATACGCTGCAAATAGTTATAAACGCTAAAGTTATTTACTTTAGCTTTCAAAGCTATTCTAAGATAGAGATACGACTGTGGCTGAAAAAGACGAAAATAGGATACGTGCGTAAATAAATAAATTTTTCTTGTCACGACTCTACGCTAAAATTGTTCTTAAAATGCTAAGAATGATTTTTAATATCGGAACTATTGAAATTACGAACTTTAATGGACAAACATCGATATACTTCTGTCCGGGGCACGCGTTTCTATATAAATGAAATCTCACGAACTTTCCAGGAAAACTTTAACAGTAGCAAGCTGCTCTTAAAAAGAGGCTGCCACGGGAGAGTTTCTTAAGCAGGAAAGCGTACAAATGTGCCGGATTGGTTGACAGAATTACGCGGGAGCTTTTGAGAAAGAAATTCAGCGTTGGCCATTATACTTAGTCATAAATTTCGCAAAATCTCGAGCAGTTCCTTTAAGTTTCATTCTCCGTGGGTTTTCCTCGCCGTTCTGTCCAAGTCTATATTCTCCTTCGCTTCCTTTTTCTTATGCCTCTCAGTGGTAAGAATCACGCGAAAGAACCGCCCCGTAGCACGCCGAGCGAAATAAATTCGAAGCATCGTCGATAAAATATCGCTGCCGGTGTAGTTTATCGTTAATCTCGAAGGAAAGTACGGCTGACGGCGTACTAACGACGTTCTACTAACTCGTAGAATTGTAGTTGTTAACCGTTTCAACAAAAATACAAATTGTTATCGATAAGTTAATCTCGTGGAATTTGTTAAACTTCTAAATCGATACATTTTTACATCGTCAAATCTTTGAAATTAAAAAGTTTCAAATTTTCTATTTAACGTAAATTATTTGTCTGGTAGAATATTTGTAAAAAACTACTCTGACAATTGCGCGTATTCTACGACAAGTTCGTTAACAAATCTAGCAATTCCCTGTATTCTGTGACAAGCTCGTTAATCCTTCTACGATGAAGTAACTGCTACGGACTTTTATGTATTTGTACAAAATCTAAAGATGTAAAAGAGTACAAAATACAGATAATATAGAGAAACATATAAAATATTGAAATTAGAAATACACGTCGTAACTTTTCATAGGTAGAACGAATCTCTGTTTAAGTTCTATTTCTCTAGTTGTGCCCATACAGATATAAACCGGCATAAAAATCCGAAGTCTATCGATAGCAAAACCTAACTTAACCACGTTTTCCTCTATTCGGCAGATACATATCCCAAACAGCCTTGGAATACAAATTCCTCGAGCCAGCTGACTAAACTTAATCCACCGATTCATCGTTTTCTTTCGCCGCAACACAAATCTTCATCAGCCTTTAAACCTTTATTTTCCATTTCCACATCTTCGTGCGCGCAGAGATAAACCCTACAAGATTTTCTCCGACGTCCGCGGACATAACCGAGCAATAAAACCTCGTACACCAACCTTCGTTACCCTCGTCCTCTTGCGCGAGTAAAACTGAACGGGAAGCTGTGCGGCTCGTCGCCCAAGGAAGACGTAACGGCGAACGGAACCGCGCTTTTTGCGGCCGTAAATACGGCGGAACGCGTCTGTAAACGTCGATGGCTCGCTCGACGTAAGGCAGGTAGTTACACGCTTACTGCCACATTTATTTCACTGGCGCGCGAAGATGAGTAATTTAAGCGTGAGACATTTTTTAACTGGACGAACTGATACGCGTTTGAACGATCGATAACTCTCGTTTGATCGACTTGCTATTATTTACGGATGCGCGTTATCATCCGAGCGATCGATAACCGAGGCTCATTGGCAATAAAATCAACCTCGTTCTGACGATTATTCGCAGTGACGGATCGGCTCGGTGAACCTCGAGTCTTTATGCAACCCCATCGGGCCGCTCCAGGCACTGATAAATCGTTCTACATCGTGGAACGACGTTGGTTCAAACTTTTCAGAAAGCGACTTCCTGTAGAAAGTGTATATTAAACTTCGAGACTGGGCATTGTAAGTTATATAGAGCGAGTCGTGCAAAGCTAATGGTGTCCTGCTGCACGGGTATTGAATTTGTAAGATTGATATTTTATTCATGACAGATATGCATACACTGGAGGAAAGGGTTAGTGTACTAAAGGGCACTAAACTTTAATCAGGTCCACATAAAGTATATCTTAACTTTGGTTCGATCACTGAGGTAGAGATAGAAAGCAGTGTGTGTCTTTGGACGTCGTTGTGTTATCCACACACATATATATATTTATATACTTTTATTATGTTATACAGGGAGGTTGGTAACTGGTGGGACAAGCGGAAACGAGGTGATTCTACGCGAAAAAAGAAGTCGAAAATATAGAATAAAAAAAAATAAAATACAAAAATATAGAATAAAAAAGTCGGATAGTAAGTTAATAGGTAGGAAAACACTTCGGTCACATTGGAAGTGTTTATCAACATAACGTCGATCGAGACAATGATCTACAGTGAGATCCGTTATAACGAGACGCGATAAAGTGCACGCGTACCGAGCGAAAATTCAAAGTCGATTTTCTCGAAAACAAAGCCTCGAACGAAAAATTTTTATTCTATATTTTCGACTTCTTTTTTCGCGTAGAATCACCCTTTTCTGCTTGTACCACCAGTTACCAACCACCCTGTATAATGATCCTGCTAACTGGGGATGATGAGCTCGTTCATCATTGAGAAACGATACGTATGAATATGATAATGATACGTATGAAGTTAGTAACGTCACTTATTACTGGATTCCATTCTTATCGTTTTTTCGATATTATATGCCACTAATTTATTTTACTTCAACCTACTAAAATCCCACGACTTGAAAACTCTTAAATCTCTTAATATCCGATTTCTACATGAAAAATAGCAAAAATAGAAACCGTTAGTCTTCGGCAACCCTTGACGTAAATTCGAAACGTTCTCTGCCTTTCTCCGTAAAATGCCTTTCAAGCTCTCTCGATTGCTAAATTAAAAGCCCTAGAAACGTAACACGTCGATCTTTTTCAAACCATCCCATAAACCAGCAACAGCAACTCCCTGGAAAAAGCCTGTGCGAAAAAGCGTCGCGCATCCAGCTGGCTCGAAAAAAAATTCGTTCAATTTCGCGAGAACTTCCTTCCACTCTTGGGGATGGGGATAGAAAGACGAGAAGACGTACGAACTTACGAGCTGCAATTCAACTAAAAAAACATGGCGAGTAATCGTTACGAACAATTAAATTAAACGACGAAAAAAGGGAGTGGCGAATGGCGTCCGGACGCACGCGGAGTGGTAATTAAAAGTGAGCCCATTAATTCGGCTTACGGGGGCTTGGAAGCGTTTGAAATTGTTTACAAACTAAAGTACACGTCGCCGAAGCTTTTAAACGTTCGTAATTACAGGCAGCCTGGTGTCGGGTTGCAATTGAAATTAGAATAGCGAAACGACAAACTGGTAATAAATATAAACGCTCGAATCGATCCGTCTCTGCGTGTCTCCTTCTCTTCTCTGCATTCTTCCCTCTCTGTTTCTTTCTATCTTTGTGTATAATAGGGGGAGGAGGAGAAATTTTCATGAAAAAAGCTGGGAAAATTGGGCGACACACGCGAGGTACCCGCGAGTGAATTGCATTCAAATTTTTATGAAGCCCCCTCTACCCGTTTAAAACGGGTAAAGCCCGGGTTTCCAGCATTCGAACGTTTCAGCGAGCAGAAAATTCACATTTTATTGCTGCTTTACGGGCTATTTTCGCATGGCTCGTTGAAAATGTCCCTTCAGTCGTGTTTAAGCTCGTTCGAAGGAGGGACGAGCTTTATCATTGCTGGTGGGCGTCAGATTCCGCGATATATTTGGAAAAATTTTGCACCGTAATGTACCGCGTGCGTGACCAATTCAGAATCAAAATACGTACGTGACAAGATCGGGCAAACAGACTTATGAGCGAGGTTCGTACATCGATCGACTAATACATTCAGTAGTTGAAGTATTAATACATGTTAGTACCTATCATAATAATATAAGCGCGTAAGTTGTAAATAATAACGTGGTAGACAGCAGTCTTTGACATTTTTTCAAATACTTTTGTACTATATAATTGTCGATGCACGTAGAAGTCCCGAGTATTTTTGGACAATTTTTATATTGCAATGTAGTGTGTGATGAATTTAGAAACAGACTCTGTAATACGTAGTGAATTTAGAATCAGAATCCGTGATACGTAATGAATTTAGAATCAGAAACCGAGTAAAATCGTGAGCTAGATGTAAATTCATGCATCAGTAAATCGCCGCTTGCTGCACACGATTTGGAGTATAAGTATCATATCAATCTGAATAAACTCATCCTCATCTTATACCTATTTTCCCTATTTATTTTCAACTTTATGCATCATAAATATTCGATCGTCAATGCTTCTAAAACAATTAATAAATAAACTGTCACACAACGACCAAACTAAACGATCTAGATGGATAGCGAGGATTTATTAAGCGACGTTTCCATGAATATTATTTTATTTTTCATCTACATATTTTAAGTATAAAACAAACTTTGACAAGTCATACAGACATAGTAACGAAAATCTATAACTGTCCTAATATTTGCTCGATATCTGACTAAATATTTGCTTAAAAAGTCAATCTTTCCATCAATATTTTGTTATAGCAACCTATATCGAGTTTATGGGTGAATACATCATTTAAGCTTAATAATCAAAATAATAATAATAATATGTTGTAATTCTAGCCCCAAGCGGGCCATAAGATGGACTTGGTTTAGAAAAATCCAATCACTCATCCCTCCACACCACAATCATGTCGCGCTTTGTATTAGGTTGTGCGGAAAGTTTCTTTCGTTTCATAAGGAAACAATAGACGCACGACATTTTTCGTTATCTATTATTTTACCGAATCACGTATGATCCATCTTGTTCCGTTTCTATTATTACGATCATACGTAATTCGATAAAATAATATGAAACAAAAAATGTCGTGCATCCGTTGTTTCCTTATAAAACAAAAGAAACTTTCCGGACAACCTAATATATCAGGCTACCTTGAGATTAATTTCTCCCTGACTGCTTGATATTTATACTTGCAACCTAAGGCTAATATTACTTTCAATCTCCTTCTCGTGATCCCTCTCGTTATGCTGATATTAACAGCTAAATATAATTACAAGACCTAGCGAGAGTACAAAAATATCTAGAGAAATATAAAACAATAATCAAACTGTACTTAACGAAATTACATTAGATCTACAACATGTATGGAAATAGATTTCAAATGATCTCCAGAGTATCGATATCTTTACTTTGTCCACGCGTTTGCGCTAATTTAGCCACTGTGCGTCATCTTAAACTTTCACCTCAAACAAAACAGAAGCAAGGAACTACGTCGTAATGCGCCCACCGAATAAAATTTCGTTCAACGAGTCCTCCCACCCGTCCCAGAAGTCCAACATCGTGGATTAACATGAGAAGTTGGCGGTGATAAAACATTCAACAAAATTCAGGGGAGTATTCCGTTGGCACGATGCTGAATTCGCAATCGATTTCACGGTGGTGCGGGCCAACAGCACTTGCAAAGAATCCCATTTAATGGTGGCAAGCTAAACAGCGAAAGTTCGTCGCGCGTTCCGCGGGGAAATACTTATGCAGTTCGATCGATTTTAAAAGGAACACTCGGCGAACTGAGAAGTTCCACAAGTCGATGGACCCGTTGCCACTTGTTGAATGTTTATAAAGCGCAATGTAAGCCTAAAGTGGCCACTCTTGAAATTTTCCGTTACACGTGCCGCTATAAAGGAGGAACCATCGATGTATGCAAATCTTTGCGCTTCTCCTGTGCGTGATACATATCGTGCGTGAGATATCAACTTCATATTGATGTACAGGTACTTCACATCGGCATAAAGAAGAAGGTTGGATTTGCGTGGACGATAGTTGAAGGAGGAGCTGGCTGTATAAAGAGGGAAAATACAATGGCAAGTTTATGAATAGGGAAATGATTTTATCTCAAATTCCATTTATATAGAATATCGTTCCACTTGAACTGTTTGTCTGGATATCCACTCTTTGAAATATCAGAAAAGCAAGAGTAGGGTAAAAGCAAGAATAACTAAAATTTTTCAAATTTTTCTACCGTCTTTTCTTTCACAAACTCCGTCTATTACAATATTTTTCCTAACTATTTGCTCAAATATTCACCCATCCAACTATAAAAAAAACAGGAAAGAGAAGAGAAACGAAGAAAAATAAAATTTCCAAAGTTTTTCTACCGCCTGTTCTCTCAAACTCCATCCAAGCGCTTCCCTTGAACTATTTGTCTAAATATTCACCCTTGCAAATATGAGAAAAATAAGAAGGGACAGAATAAAAACGAAACTAGAGTTTTTCTACCACCATCGCGCTTGAATTTCTTCTAAAATTATTCGCCAGAAACGAAAGGAAAAGAGGTTATCGAAATATGAAAACGGGGGAAAAATTTACATGATATCTTGCTGGCTCATCTTCGATTTCCAACTTCTGCATGCGACAAAACGAGCCGGGTAATCTAAAACAGAGGAATCGGACGTTTCTAATCCGGATCACGCGTGTCCAGAATGAGATCCGAGTTGGGAATGGGATTCGAAACGATGGCCAGAGCGAAATGAAGCCCCCGTCGACGTTTTTCCATTCGAATTTCGACGCAAGCTTTGCCTTTTCCGTTCCTCTTCTTCCACCCCGTCCACTCTCCTTTTTAGTTTTTTCTACGGGTGAAAAACGGTCATGCAGCCGGGAAATGCGAGAACTCGCGTTTCGAGGCACGTATTGGTGTTTATTTTCGAGGAGACGTAAATATTCTGCTCTTTTTTCCTTCACCTTTTTTCCCCGAACCTCTTTGGATTCGTTAGATATGCATGGTTTGTAGATTCGATTTAGTCAAAAAGTGTTGCCACGGTATACTGTCGCTTTGTGAGATAAAATACCAGGCTTTCTGTTCTACGCAAGTGCAAAAACGTTTCAATGGAATATTTGCAATGGAAATTTCCAAATTCTGACTATATCGATGTTGCGCGTCTTGTTTTTGAAATAAATTGACATACCAAAGCAACGAAGAAATTGAATTATTTATGCAATTTGTGTTAATAGTTACTCATTAACAAATTACTGACCTAGCGTTACTTCTTTCCTGGCTAAAGTGAGGCTTTGAGCAAACAAAAATTCCATATATTTATTTGGATTAATAATGAAAAATAATTAATCCATTAATCATTAATATATCTATTAATAATTTTCTTTATTTTCTACAATAACCTAGCTTTCCTATTCTCTATTCATGGAACTTCTAGCGTGAAGAGCGTTATTGTCATAAATGGTAATTGAATTGTGCATTGTAAATTCAGTTCTCACAATAAGAAAGGCTGCAGTCCTTATGTCAGACGACCTAATAATTTACTTAAATCCTCATAATTGGTACATTTCCCAGAATATATTAAACGTGTATTAAACATAATCTGATTACAAAGTTGTCGTAGAAACTGAATATATGTATACATAATTTAATCAATTGCGAACTAGGTATATGAATATTGCAACATTATTGAATACGCTTTGAATAATTCAAATTTTATAAATAGACTTATAATAAATTGTCGAAACAATCACGGTGATCCCAATTTTACACGCGTGGTTATACGTATTATGGAACTAATTGAATTATCATATTCTCATCCTTGTCCTACTCTGGCAGAAATTAACGAAGAATTGCCATAGATGTTGTAGAAAAAAATTCCCTTGTTTTATGTAAGTTGATTTCTCGCGTTATTCTATAAGCAAAAGATGTATGGCAAGATGACTGGAAATCCAATACTTTATAATATATTCAATTTCTTTTATCGAGAGAAGGGAAATTTATTGTAAGCACTTAAGTATTTCACGATTAATAAATTAATATAAAATTTTCTTTTCCTAATCCAAAATTTTTTACGTGTTTCTTAGTGCTTTTAAAGCTACCCCTTCCTGTGATACTAACGATAAGTAATATTATTAGAAGTATGTACGCATAGTTGGGAAATAGAAAATAAAAAGAATGAGAATGAGAATAAGAGATTTAAGGGAATGAGAGGAGAGAAAGGTTAAGATAGGATTGTAAGACAAGGATTGCGTGAACCAAGTCCATTTCTTGGTCGTGTGTGTGAAAAATAAAAATTATTATTATAACAATAACTTCAATTGCGTAATACCTCGTTAATCTAACTTTTTGGTAATTATTAATTTAACAAACGAATGATAAAAATTGTTCACGGAGCGAAAATGGCTTTGATTATTATTGATAACAAAGCAGAAATTCCTGGTCTTATTTATTAGCGGAGAGAATAATGACGTTGGTATTCAGGCGGATCCAAAAAACAATGGAATTCAGGCTGTATTGTGATGCCCTCGATACAAATACAGCCTGGATAAATATATGTTTTGAATTCCCTTCCTTATTGCATTCCTCGTCGCTTTTCGTATATGGTCGTACCAATGTAAACACCACGTTGCACGATCACCTTGTGAAAAGGGCACAATCACCGTGGCCGTGTACCATATGCCTTCGAAACTTTTTCTGTTTACATTAGGAAAATATATCATTCCTATTCTGATGTTTTTCATACTCTCTGAATGAAATTCGATCCCCGGAAAAAATGAAACGAATCTTTTATGTATACTTCGTAATAAACCTTGGTTATTCTAGAAATCTTTCAACGATTAATCTTTATTTGACATTAACTTCAAAATAATTTTGATTCTGATATTTTATTGTATGTTAAATAATTATATTAACAGAAGACTACAGAACAAGCATAAGTACGTGTTATGTGTTATGTATGTAATGTTAGTTTATAATTAAAAAAGAATATTTTAATACAAAGTATTACAAAGTACAGAGAAACTGATAGAAAAAATTTGCGAATGAAACGTTGCATTAACATAACTTTGATTCTTAATCGGTTAATGAAACGAATTCGATCAAAATAAAATTATTTTTGTATATATTTTTCATTTCTAGTATCACAAATAAAAAGTGAAACACACTGTCAATAAGTAAAATTAATAAGAACTATTCGGCCTATTCATTCTAAACGTGTTTGCTACGTATCAATCTACAAATGAAGATTACACGAGACACGCATAATGAGTCATATTCATTGATTATCTAATTTTTATATCGCTTGTTGATTAAAAGTGTGTATTTTAGTACAACTGAGTTAAAAAGCAAAATGACTTTTTATGTATTAGTTTTTAAAAGTTGGTTAAGGTTTTATGTAAAATAAACAGCATAACTAATATTGTGCTAATTAGACTGTGGATATTTATGCAATTTCATATTTGTATAAATGCAACTAAAAGAATGAAATCTATACATATATTCGTTCCATTCACTAAATATCACACTGGTCGTTTTACTTTGAATATTTTATATCTTTTCAATCTTTATCTGCGTTCTCTATAGTCTTAAGCTTATCATAAA
This sequence comes from Bombus confusus, assembly GCA_014737475.1. Taxonomy (NCBI): domain Eukaryota; kingdom Metazoa; phylum Arthropoda; class Insecta; order Hymenoptera; family Apidae; genus Bombus; species Bombus confusus. The sequence continues at coordinate 384,743 of JACXIV010000044.1, forward strand.
TGCATAAAGATTCGCAATCTAGTGATAATTGATACTTTAGTTTTTAAATATTCATATAGGTAATAAGATATTTCTTCTATCTAAGATAATTCCTAAATCAAATAAAAAATAGTTCAGTAATATGGAACTGATGTGCTGAATTTAAAAAAAAGCTGCTCTTCTAAAAAAGCAGGAGGTGTAATTTATCATGTTTCTTCTCTATGACCTTCAAATCATTTAATTCTCAAAACCTCAAATGTCACGTTGAATACATGAATCTTTCAACGAAGCAAGCTTTTCAAATAGGAAACTGAAGAAAAACGTCACTCACCTTTCAAAACGGCTGTGAGGAGCAACACGACGAACAGTAGGCACGGTTTACTGCAGCTTCGTCGTCCCATCATGTCCTTAAAGAGGAGAGCACACCACGGCACCACAGTCAATTACGGACGCGCGAAACGCCAGTCGAGAATCTATCCGCAGTGCGCATTGTTCACAGATCGAAACTAGTCCCAATCGTATAGTTACACGAATCAATTCACGAAATGTATCAACTACAAAGTATTCCCACACTCTTTTCTCACGAGTTCTGATTCAGGAGAACTATAAAAAAAAAAAACTGTATCCGAAAACTGCGAAACCGAAAACAAATTTAATCTCGAATTGGTTTGTTTACCCGTACGAAATCCTAAAACGTCGTATTTCACAATCGACAGAGAGTTATTTACTCGATTTATCAAATGAAACGATCGTCTAACACGACTAGAAAACTCGGTTCAAGAACTTCAAACGATCGATTCGACAAATATCATGAGCGACACCTTTCACGAATTCGATCTATTTGAAATTAACCAATAGATCGCTTGAACATGGAAACGTTCCAATTCGCGTTTCTATGGAAATTTAGATAAAGGAACGCGAATTGGCGCCGAAATCTCACCAATGTCGGTTAATTAACCCTTATTTTTTACACTAATGTTTTCCACCACTATGAACGTTAGAGCACGATCTTTAGTCAAATAACCGAGTAAAAACAGAGGGACAGCTGAATCAAAAGTAACCGCGACACACGTGTCTTCACGAACGAATGAAATGTGCGAACACAATTTAGTTTTTGTTTGATTCGTTCGACGACGAGTATTGTCAAGCGTGAATAAGAAAGCGTACAACGAAGTTCAATTATATCACATTTAGTATGGAATGTTTACCGATTCGAAGCACTTACGACAGTATACGATCGAAAGTATATCGAGAGGACAACGCAAAATACCTATCCCTTCAACGTATCGCGCGACACTGACTGTCCTGATCGCCGTGGCCAACACTCGACACGCTCGCGAGGCCAGATGGCGTTGCTGTTGCGACGCGTTTGATAAACCAGGAGACGCCGGCATTCGACTCCGCGGCCCGGTTGCAACAAGTTGCAGCGCGTGGCTCTTCGGCTGCACGCTTCGGGAACGTGCATTCATTGAATGCAATCCGCACGTACGCGGCCGGCATAACAAAGTGCAATCGACTGCGAGCCGCCTCTGCCGAACGCGGTTGTAATAAAATTAAAACTGCCGTCTCGCGACCCCTACGATAACGGACTGGCTACCTTGTCATTCTTGACGGGGAATCGAGATGAAAAAATTCTTTTAACGCGTGTTCAATCAATTTTTGAAGCAATAAAGGTTTTTTTGTAGATTGGCAAATTTTATATAAATGTCACGAAGAAAAATATGATAAATCGTATGTAGGGACCAAAAGTTAGAGATTTTTTCAATATTTTTGTGCAAAAAATCATTAAAAATATCTTAATTTTGTTTTAAATGGACGTATTCTTACATTACATTACGTATTTTTTCCTGACATCAGAAGTATAAAAAGTCTTGTAAACGATAAAGAAATAATTATTTTCTAAATCGTTCATTCACACTATCATTACATTACAACTTTATTACACTATCAAAGGGATAAAAATGCCTACTCACTATTTAACGTATTTAAAAATTATTATACTTAGATAGCAATAATTAAACAGGTGATTTTACTTGTAATTGATTGTATTTATTACGTCGTACATACTAAAAAGGGATATATTAAAAGACAAATGAAAACTTGTAACCTCTTATTATCTGGGTTTGCTCTCCGGACTCTCCGTATTCGTGGTTAACGAGCCATCCGAACTATAACAAACTTTCTACAAAAATTCAATTGAATTTACAATTATATCTCATCCATGTAATTAATAACAATTTGAATAATTGAAATTACGTACTCTGATGGGCACGTGTTCCTTTCGATGACATGATAACATCGCTGAAACCGATTTGTTTATTTTCCTTTTCCTGAAAAAATAGTAAATAATATAATTGCTTAAAGCTTAACTAACTTTTTAGGAACTGTTTTAGATTTGTCATCAATCTTTACAATAAGCAGAGAAAAATCAAATGATCTACGAAATAATTATCCAATCATTATTATTTTAAATTTACTTATTACAACAAATAAATCTTTGAGAATAATAAATTAATTACAGGAAATTGATTTTCTAAAGTGATAATCAATAAATAGTAAATAAATACTCACTGATAACTTCTGCTACTGTTACTAACGTCGATCGTGTCTTTGCTAGTGTAACTAATTGCGGCTAAACAACGTTCCTCGTCCATACGATCTTGACAACCTCCATGACATTTACCAAACCTGTTCTTCCAATAATCCTTAATTCTTTCCAGCAACCTCTTACGAGGTGATTGCGTTGGACATGTATCAGGTTGGCAGTATTCTTTATTTTCGTACAAAACAGCAACTCTGAGTTAGAAAAGTAGGAAATTTTCTTTAAAAAACTGTTGTATGTGAAATATCACTAAATTGGGAAAAGCAAATTTTCATAGAATTTCAAAATCTATGGAAAAATTCATTAAAAATCATTGTATTTGTTTTTTATCGCTTTGATTTTCTCCTAATCTCAATTCATTATACAATATTTTGATGTGAAATTGTTTGAGAACATATTGAATTTTAAAATTGTTCTTCTATCAACAGCGAGGAATATCATTTATCATGTCTCCCCGACTCTTCGTATATTATAACATTGTATTTGAATAAAATTCCTTCCTTGTAAAATATAGAAAATGTGACTCAGTATATTTTTGGTCGATAAAAATCTTAAAAATTTTTCCCCATAAAAAATGTTTACTAAAACATACGGAGGATCCTGTGGTTCATACGAGACACACTCGTCTGAGTGTTTCGTAAGGAATCTGTAGCAGACCAAGCTCAAGCCCACCAGCAACCACACTAGCAACGCGCTCACCACTGCGATCGATATTAATTCGGCTGTTCCTAGCGAGACTCCCGTTTCCTCTTCTAGAACGAAGGAAAGAACGAGGCAACGTTAGAAAGCAGAAACCAATAAAAAATTCGACGGCAATTGAAGCGCTGCTTTCTCTCGTCACCTTTGTACAGAGGTGACACGGCTTCCTCGGGTTCAACAGTTTGTTGCGCGCCTGTTTTGGGCATAATCTCATATGTTCCGCTTTTTGCTCCCTTCGTGGGACCGGTTCCCGCGCCTGACATGGAAAAACGATAGGTTACAGAACACATCCTGCACTGGAAAATTGCTAATAAGGAAAAGAATCGAGCGACCTACCAGCTTCCTCCAACGAGGCGATCACCCTCAATACACCGCCGAACGCCGGGTACCATTTCTCGTCATCAAGGTGTCGTTGCACCTGGAAAGGCGATGAGAGTCGTCTAATGATTGTTGATCAAGTTTGAGCAATGTAGAATCAGATAAAGCTACGGTAGAACCTTAATTATCAGAACACTGATAGGCTGTAAATATTTATGAAAATTGACATTTTAATAGGCATAATTAAAGAAGCGAGATCTAATTATATGTAGACATTCTGTATACAATGTAGCTCAATGCTGTATTGAATCAGAGAATTTCGGATAAACATCGTTCAAAACAATCATCAATTGTAGAACAGCATTGCTCAAACTGAATTGCACAAAATAACATGCAATCTGAGAAACCTTAAACAATATGATATTGCATGAAATATGTTAAAAAATATCGTTTAACCATTTATACTATTTTTTAATAATGGTTATAAAATGTTTTGCGAGGGAAAGGTTTCTTGATTGTAATTGAACAATTCCCTTAAGTATTTATGATATGTAAGGAAGATTGCCACTTTCGATCACAGCGACTCACAACGTACGGATTGCTGCAGCCAATCGTAAAACTCCTGATTGAAGGCCTCCAGCTCAGTTTTTTCTTTCGATATCGAGACGATACACTTCACGCTAGCTATGTAGTATTTGACCAATGCGAAAGTCGATCGTTCACTGTATAAAGACTGCAAGGTGTTCTTCTTAAAAGGTAACGCGATACTGAAGAAAAATTCTGTTTTAATATCGTTCATATTGGCGATGGAAGGAAATGGTTCAACTTGTCAATACCTATTTGGCTGTGTATCGTCGTCCAGGAAAGGAAGAGGGATGATAATCGATTCGTCGTTTCGATCAGATTCATCTTTGTGCCCTTCAAATAATGATAATATTATGTTTAAACAAATATCATCTTTTTAGTATTGGATTGTTTATTAAAATTAGTGATATATTGTACTTAGCAAGTATTTGGTTTTTGTATTAATTCTGACGAACTCACTCGGATTTGTACTTTTAATTTTGTGCTTCGGAACATGCCTCTTTTTCTGCTTGAACGTGAAACGTTTCATCTCTCGTTTATTATCGATCGAAGCTAATAAATAAATAATAGTTGTATCAAACAGATCATCGCATAGAAACTAGCTTAAAAATTGTTTGAACTTTAGCTACATAATAGATAAGAATAATGTTACTATTATCATTATCACTACAGTATCTACAGTACATATTATTACAGTTACTGTTATCATACATATCGTTATTTATATATTTAGACACAAATAAACCCATCACGGTATCCTAGCAATCTACTCCATTCCATCTACAAACAGGACTATTTTCTCCGAACTTTCGATTGAAGCAATCAGCATCGAATAGCTTATAATGCCCGTGAATACTTTACGAAAGCTAATAATCATATTCTTACATGCAGAGTAAGTAATAACGCCGTCGCACGCGACCGACGACGATTTTGGTGACGTAATCACTATCGCTTGAATCTTTGTCTGTTTTATTTTCTTCGAAGGATTTAGCCAGCCAGCTCCGTTGCTTCGTAAAAAAACTTTCAGCTGTTCGTACAGTTCGAATAGTTTTCTAGCATTTCGGTACTTTACGTTGCCCGCGTAATAGGAGTGTTTGGTGAGGGGCAAAATGTAAACCTGCAAGTAGCCGCCCATAGTGTCCGCCAGGGCTTTCAGCATCAGGTGCTTCGTTTTTCCTATCGACAGCTTACGCACGCTTTCCAGACAAATGTGAAAGTAATCCATCAGCAGCGCGATGTACCGATCGTTCTCATAATTTAGAACTTTCACCTGGAGAATCAGAGTAACCATGGATGGGCATGGTATAGACACATGGATATTTTTTGAAGGGGAATCGATGATGGAACGATTTCAAGCTTTTTTTAAAGCGGATGGGATGATAGGTTTGATGGAAGGATGATACATTGAAGCTATTTGCGGTGTTAACACTTTATCGTTTTACGATATTTTTGTGGATACTTAAACAATCCTCAACTATTTATCTCTATAACACCATATTAAGGACGAACTATTGAAACATAATATATATTTGGTAATCTTAAGCTACTGCTAAAACTAAACACTATTACAATATTTTTAAACTTAAATTTCCATGCGATTTGTCTTAGGTTGGAGATTATAGTCTGTACCACGAGTATAACCCGATATGATACCCAACAAAGTTGGGCAACCTTTCAAGAATAACGAAATTCCGAGACTTATTTTTGAATAACGATTCTGTTCGGCGAAAAATTATCTGTTGGTCACGAATAAATTTATATCATTATTTGAGATAACACCGCTTCATATCTTCTTGTTTAAATACAGAATTGTCCATTAGTACTTCATTTTTAATTTGAGCATTTTTATTCTATTTAACATATATGTACAAGTGATAGTAGATAAATTTTGTTTAAAAAAAGTAGATAATTTATTATTGGTTATATATGAAAAAATACATTTTATAGATTTATTAGATAGTAACATGAATTATACATATGCTATAGAATATACATATTTGATTGAAGTATTGTTAGTTCCTTTACTAAAAATTTATTGGTACACCAAAAATGAAAAAATCACAAACACGCATCATATTATAAAGAACATAAAAAATACGCAAAAAGTATAGGATAAAAAATATAATTTTGGTGATTCGTAATTAGCAAAACTAGGTTAAGGAGAGCCTTACCTTTGGTAAGAGATCTTGAAACATTCGTCGACTATTTAAGATAATAAATTCCTCCGTGGTCCAGCAATGCTTAGTAGTATCACTTTTCTCAAATAACACCGTGCCAATGTTTTGTTCATGTTTGAAAGTATTAACACCCATCACCCTAACATTCACAACAGTAACGAGATGAAGCATATATTTTTAAACGTAATGTTATATTCTCAGTTTCATATTATTAATTAATACGATTCTTTTAATTGTACAATTAAACTTTAATAAAATAAATATGATGCTAGCTATGATGATATGAGCGTTTATGTTTATATACCTTTCTATATTAACGAGAGTAGTTGCAATAAATACCGGAAAGAACCATAGAAAGCATGATTTCATAATCCAATCGGTAAATCCCGATTAATACGATTTTCCCTTGAAAAAATTTCCCTTGGAAAATTTATGCCGATCTCTAGAGTGTTCCCTAATCATTTCGTCACGACTTCCTCTCGTTTGTTATGCGACCGTCTTCAGATTAATGAGTTGTAAATTGTGAATAATTTTAAGGGTATAAACGTTTAATAGGTATAACAGCTTCGATTTTGTCTTCGAGCAAATGAAGATTGAAAACTCCGTTTTCTTTTCATACTTAGGCGTGTTTACATTACAATTCATCTTTACATTATATAAAAATTGGTGAACTATTTTATACACAAATGATTATAAGTATACATATCTATATAACTCATCCCAGTTTTTGTAACATCTTGAAAAAAGTTAAAATATTAGGGAAAGATTAAAGACTCTTTACAATATATATATATAATATATATATATAATATATAAATATATATATAATATATAAATATATATATATAATATAAATATATATAATGTAAATATATATATATATATATTTTTGTATTTATTTTACATAATTTGGAAGCTACTATTGAACATGACAAAAAATACAACGTAAAATCATCAATGCCATCTGCAGGATTTTCATTACAAATCTGTAGGATTTGCTGCCTTTTCAAAATTGTCTTTATGGATTTCTTCCCATCTATTTAGGAAGTTGTCTTGGAATGAAAAATTATGTATTCGGTGCCTTCATTTTGCACAAAAATCGCAAGTGCAACATTTTCACTTCGTCCTTATTCAATTTCACTACACCTTCTTGGTTATCTATAGATAGCAGAGTGCCTACTGCTTCTCTGTCTTCTCCGATAATCACTTTAACTCGGTCACCTCTCGATGGAACTACCGGTTCTAGCTCCTCGCAAACCAAATTCACTACTCTGTCTTCTACTGGTAGGAAGACTGCACACATGCCGCCCTGTTCATACATATATGTAAATAGTAAACAGATTTGAAATAAAAAGATAGAAAAATAGAAATAAAAATATATATAATAAAAAAATAAATGAAAATCGAAAGAAATATAAAAAAAGGTATAGCGAAATTAGTGTACATTATAAATAGATGTTTATACATTTATAGAAAATTTGAAGATGCAAAAATACATATAATATATACAATATACGAAACATTGTATACAAAATATTCACAGTATAATACTCTTCATAACACATATTTAATGGATGAAATAAATCTCTGATTAGATTCTGCTACTTTGATTGTATTTACATAGACATGTATTTGCATAAACATCTGTAGTCTAATTATAAATAACATAAAACTAGTTTTATTAATCAAGAGGTAGAATACTTACAGATATTCCCCGAATAACACCTTGCTGACCCGCTAACGCAGGATCTTGATGAGAGTCGCGAATTCGAACTTCAATATCCGTTGTGTGCCATTCGGCTCCTCCAATGATTCCAGAACTGACGCTCGTATCTAGACCGGCGCCTGGTGTCTGTGGATTGTATGGGCTACCTGCAACTCCTGGAAAAGAAAGTGTAATGGTTTTAACGAACATTCTAATCTTGATTTCTAAAGCGCCTAAATAAAGAAAGACATTTACCCGGAGTCATAGGACTGTAACCCATGGGTGAAGGCGTGGCGAAGGCTCCATGCGGACTAGTAGTATATCCAGTACCACTTGGCGAGGGAGTTGCAACGTACCCTGTAGGACTAGGACTTGCAGTGGCACTTCCTGCCGGACTAGGACTCGGTTGATATGAACTGAAGCTCTGCTCTGAACCGTACATCGTGCCAGGCGTTTGTGGCGTGAATGGTCCAGTTGAAGGATAACCTGGTGCATAACCTGGAGATCCGCCTTCTTCCATACTGTATCCATCGAAGTCATTCGTCCTGGCAGGAGTATTGGTAACAGCTGGATCCCAAGCACCAGATTGTCCTGGTGTACGTGAACCATCGTGGGATGGCGTCATCGAGCCATAATGAGGTGTACGAGAACCATCTGCGAATTTAAAATATTAAGATTAGTTCTTTGAATTTAATCATATACTTACATGCTTGTACATCTGTTCAAACACTTACTTTCGTACATTGGTGTTTGAGAGCCATGCATGGGTGTTTTCGATCCATCTCTAGCGTACATGGGTGTCTGTCCACCACCATATGCTGGTGTCCTGTTGTAGCTGCTGAAACCACCATCCTTTGTGAGTACAGCAACGTTCGCAATGTGAGACCTGTCCACGGAGATGGTTTGACAGGTGGAGTGTAATTCTACACGAGCAGTTGTCTCTGTAGCGTCTTTTACTATTCCAACATTTCCCTTATACGGCCCGCCAGTTATTTTGATAGTGGTTCCTATCAAATCTCTGTCACGTCTGGCTCCACCACCACGACCTCTGCCTCTTCCACCTCCGCCACCTCTTCCAAAACCACCTCTATAAAAAGATAGAAAATACAGACGATTAAAGAAAGAATGAAAACAGAAGGGAATTATTAATTAGAAAAGAATTATTTTGAATATAATAAAAAAATGTTCCACCATTTTATTCAAAATAGGAAATAACGAATGATACTGACCCACTAGGATGCATTGGCGAAGCTATTCTTGGCGACATGAATCCTGTCACAGGTGACATAGACGATATATTGGACTTATTTCCACCAGAAAGTTGCAAATGTCTCGTTTTACAAACGAAGATTCCACCGTTGTCAACGAACATTCGCGAATGCAAAAATGCAAAGCTTCTGTACAAATGTTTTATTTCCCCACCCCTTCCAGCATGTGGACCATCTACCACTTTGACAATGTCTTTCCTTTGTATAGTGTTCTGTTGTGAGTCTAACGCCACTGCGTTTCTATTCTCGCGTCTCTTTGTAAGTCCCTGAGGTCTAGCTTCTATAACCTTGCCATGCATTGAAAGTACGTGAAAATTTTCACGCTCCAATCGAACAATTACGCCCACGGTTTGTGCGTCAAGCTGTACTAAGTCACCCCATTGGAATTGACCTAAACTGTCTACCCCAGTTGCCATATCCGAACAAAGTTGTAAATCTCTTGGAAGCACTTCTAATTCATGCATTGAAAGATCAGAAAACAAAACTACTCTATTTTGTTCGACTCGAACTATTAAACCAGTATCACCTTCATATCTTCCTGCTACAACCTGCAAATAATTCCTTTATATAGATTCTATATTATACATGAGTTTTTCTTTATATTCGTTATTCTTTGATTTTTACCTTAACATGGTCGCCCATAGTGAAATATTTTCGTAATTCAGACGCTTGAAATTCTAAGGCTTCTCTAAGCTCCTCATGTTTTGGCATAACCATAATCATGTTTCCATCTATCGAGACAATTTTTCCTTGCAAGTTAATCAATTCTCCCTCGCATACTTCGACATTGTCCCCTGTGCTGAAAGAATGGGTCACTGCCGCATCTTCTTTATTACCCGCACCAGATCCTGGAGCTCCGCTTAAATCTAATTCAACACCTTCGGGAGCCTCCTCGAACCTTTCTAGTTCAGATAGAGTTGGTTTCACACCTTCTGCGATAATTGCACTTGTGGTAAAATTTTTATACAGAAATCTGAAACGCAGTATTTAAATTCATTCACATATACTTAAAATGGTACTGTTGCAATAGCAAAATAAATAATCCACGTTGACACATACCCTTTTCTACTATATCTATTTCCTTCAAAAATCAAGAAGTCACCATCGCTAGTGACTTCTCCTCCGATAGCACGAATTGCTTCGGGGTCAAACGGTTTGGCTGTTGGTCTTCTTTTCCTCTTGCGTTTTAAGGCTTCAGATTCGCTTTGTGCTGTTCTCAAAGCTCCACGTGGTCTAGTATAATCAATTCTGGGCAACAGTTTCAAATGAACCTGATTCTGTGCCAAGTCAACATAATCAACTTGAGCTATGTCATCTTTATAAATGCCTCTTTTTAGTCTAACCCATTGTTTCGCTTTTAAGCCTGTCTGTTCTTTAACTACACGTAACACATCGGTCATCTCTTTGATCGGTACCATCTGTTGTTTCCAAACACCCATTCTTAGATTTCCTACGTTTTCGATAGCTGCCTTTACGTGTGGCTGTTTGTACGCTTCTACGTAAATATAACCCTTTACTCCTTCAGGTGCAACAACAGATTTTATTTGAAGAGGTTCATCTAAAAGAGGTTTTGAAATTATAAATATTTTCGAGAAACAGAAATTTGAAGTAATTATGACTTACTACGTACTTGAAAATTGGAATGTTATAAATTTTCGCATTAACAATAGTACTGTTGCTTTTTCTTCTCCGATACGGCATTTTACCATCCACAGATTTGGATCTTTCACACCTGGCAGTAAAGTTTGCTGTGTGATTTCATCGCTCATTTCTTCACCGCCATCACCGAAATGTCGAGTAGCAATAGATTCATCTGCATACTTTTTTCTAAGATATTCTTCTATTTCATCCTCCTTCTGGGAACTGAGAAAATTTGTAAAAATTAGCTTAAGGACAAAAGATTCTAAAGGATTTGAATAGATTTAAGGTATTTACTCCCAAAGATTAGTTCCTCTACGCCTGCCTTCAATTTCTCTGGCTGTAGGACCCAACTCGTCCACCTCATTTCCAACGATACCAATTTCTTGGGCACCTTCTTCCCATTCATCATCATCTTCAACTTCGTCATCTACTTCAGCTTCGTCTATGATAAAATCACGATATTTGTCTTTTTTCCTTTTCTTACGAGGTCTATCATCATCCTCCTCTTCTTCTTCTTCATCATATTCGCTACTCCCTTCCAAATCCTCCCCTAAACAAGAATAAATATCAGATATGATAAAACAAATTTATATATGTATATACATTCTTTGTCATTTACCTTCAGGTTCTTCCTCAGGCTCCACCGTTTCTTCATCACCAGATCTTGCTTCCTCTGCCTCATCTCCTCTACCATCCTCTGAACTGAAGATTCAATAAATCCTTTAAAATCATGATCAATTCCATTTTTAACCCCTTCCCTTGCCTTAGCTAGTCTAACTCGTGATGAAGATTTTAACCCAAACATAAATATCATGATACAGACTCGTGAACAGATAATTGGCCCAAACATGAATATCACGATAATTCGGCTTGTATTGTGATTGTTCTTGAGCATCAGTCTGGTTTGTTTACTATGTTTTGACACCTACTGCTTGGGCCTGAGTTTCCTTGAGCTAAATGGCACAGGAAGAGGTTAATAAACAACATGATATGCTATAAAACATATTTTAGAATTTTTATTCAACATAACCAACTAGGAATAACATACAAGTATTCCATATAGAAATATAAACTTAATGTGTAATTACAAAAATATATAATAAAAAAAAATATATATAATAGTTGCTTCAATATTTTATTTCTTTGAATAATATGGTTTACGTTTATATAAATTATTTATGAACAGAACTTCATTTTAAAAAGCATATAATTTTTGTATTATATACATATAACTGAAACAAATAGGTTGAATAGCCATAACAATACCATTTCAATTCTTTATTTGCAGAAAACAATGAATCAGCTAACATAAGATTAAATTTGTAAATAAATAAATTGGAGTTTCAATTTAGTTGCATTAGATTTTAACACTAAACCTACCACGGAGGTCATTTTGACCGCTTTCAAATTTCTACTCAAATTTAAATGTATTTAAATGTTATCATATTGCTTCATATTTTGTGACTCAATATATTCTTCGGTATTTATTTCCAATTTGCTTTTTTTTTCCAAGAAAAACTTGTAGTTTGCCATGCTTACCATGGGCAATCAATTTAACCGCTCGATAAAATATTCTTTTACTCTTAAAATAAATATAATCACTACAAAGAAAAGGCTATCTCAAAGTCAGATGACAAACAAAATCATTAATAGCAATTATAGCTGAAATAAATGTCTGGATTTTGTATAAAGAAACAACAGGTAAATACATTTCAAGACAGGAATTTTTATTCCAATTAGCTACAGAGCTCGCTGTTGAGTATACAGAATAGCGGGAAGAAAACCATACAATAAAACTATCAACAAGTTTAGATTCAGTACCACGAAAAACTTGTCTAGTTAGAAATTGTAAAGCTTACAAAACTACGAAAATCTGTTCAACATGAGGGAAATATGTATATGACAAATGTACATTTGATAATAAGATAATTTGTAAAAAATGCAGCGAAGTTGAATAAGATATCTCTATATAAAGAAAAGTGTAATTTCATTTAAGTCTATAATTAGAATTAAATAAAAGTAAATTTGGACGAAATTTCCTGACCATCATCTAAGTTAAATTATAAAATCTACTACTTTTTAAATTCGCGGTCGTTTTGACCGCGCCCGGTAGGGTTATGAGTACACGAAGTGTCGGTAGGTTTAGTGTTAATTAGAACAGTCTTACCGACTGTCTATACAAGTTTTTGTGGTGGTTCCTCCTATCAATAACATTAACTTGGTAATGTCACTAATGAAGGCAATCCAAAAAGAATATGCTTTCATAAATCAGTACAATTGAGTTTCAAGAAATGTTGTATCAGCCTTTGATTAGATAAACTTGATTTTCCTGACTTCTTAGTTTGCACGCTGAAATAACTATCACGTGCATTTATATATACATAGAATCACTGACAACTCACTGTATCAGCCATGATCATAAACATGGTCGTGTTAAATTTCAATATGGCACCCAGGTAAATCATAGGTTATGTATAAATTTTACACGCATATAGTTTTTAAAACAATGATCTGCGTGCTTTAAATTGATATTTTTGAACTCCACTTGTTGAAAATTATCATATGACGTAGAAATAGTGAAATTCTCATAACATATAAATAAAATAAGTATTAATTTTACCCAGACGCTGATCGAGACCGTGATCGCCACCTGGAAGGACTCCTGGATCGCGATCTAGACGGACTTCTACTGCGAGAGGCGCTACGTGATCTTTCACCAGCGTTGCCACCATCGCTACCAGCTGCGGATTTCACTGAACGGTTTTCCTCTTGATCACTTTCACTGCCACCACCTCCTCGATCGCTTTCATTGTCCGATAGATTGCTCGCCTCTGAATCCGACATTCCACACGGAAATTATATCGAATTCCCTTAAATACGAATAAAGGTACACTATGAACTGACAAGTTGTTTAAGGCACTGGTTTCTATACAAAACACGTAGCGTGTAGCTGACCGTAGCTACGGATACTCCTAGCTTTATGCCGAACCAAATGAAACTGAACCGTCTGCTTTGTGAATCCAAAAGAAACAAGATGGAAGGCAGGGACAGGTATCGCTCTGCGCATGCGTGGCATGTATATACGTATGTATAAATACTTCTAGAGAGATTTGTGCCAGGTGATTATGGTGCATGGCGTTCATATTTACTTAAAAAGTTTATATTTACTTTTCTATCCGAGATAGACAAGTATGAGAATGACAAAATCGTGCAATAATGATTTATGTTAGTAAATGTTTAATTTTAAAAAAGTCAGAAATAAAAGAAGGTGCTAAAAAAGTAAAAAAAATTACCTAACTTTAAGCTTAAATACATAGATTCTTGCATACGCTAAATTGCAATCAAACAGGGTAGATCCGTAATTTTATAGGTTCTTGTATATGCTAACTTTAGTTGACCGCTTAGCACTTGGCCCCTGTACTATGAAACAACCAAAACTACAGACGTGAATACTCTCGTTTCCTCTCTGATACTACGAATGGTTTAGAGACAGAGTTTTAGAATAAGAATTTTTTGTATCATAGATAAATATCTTTATTTATATATTTTTTATTTTACCACATTCTGATTATACAAATAAGAAATAAAAATTCTTTAATCATTCTCAGGCTATCTTTCTTGTTCTTACTCCGATTACTCTGAATATTGATTGAATTCAGTTTACTCATTTGCTTTTTTAATATCATTACAATTCAGTGTAAGAAATATAATGTCTTTTTACACTAAATACAATGATTTAAATGATTAAATAGGCAATGACGTAAAGTTAGATTAAACTATTGAAGAGTACCAAAGTCCCCTTATCATTTTATTGTGATCCCCATGTTACAGATTTAACGTAGAACCAGAAGCAATAATTTTTTATTATTTCTTCCTTTTAATACATTTTTTTATACATATCAAACTTATTTTATTTCATTTTATTTTATTTTATTTTATTTTATTTTATTTTATTTATTTTATTATATCAAGTAGAATATGTTTAGTATTTTGAATAAAAAACGTGATATTAAGTTACCAAAATAATGTTTTCCAAACTAAAGAAAATGAAATTTAATATAAGAAATATATTTCTCATTTCCAGTAAAAGTAATACGTGGTATATATATAATCTAAGTGTCTCGTCACCTAGGCAATGAATAAACAGGAATAATAATCGATCTAGTTAACCATTGTTGAATTATCACTCTCAGTTTCTGAATTGAGTTCTCTTTTGCTAAAATAGTAAAAATACTTATCCACCGTCATGTCCGATTTGGCTAGAGATTTATTAACCCAATATTACGGGCTCGGTGCAGAATCGAATAGCAAAAAGTGTTTGTCAATTAATCATTGTATCGAAAACATAAAGAACGAAGAGCAGAAACAGGTTACCGAGCAAACCTCCTTAACCATTAACGAAGAAAATATATCTGATGTAGAGTCTCAGGTAGTCAAATCTGTATGATTTTTAACTGTTCATTTAATTTGATGTTATTGTCATTGTTAATGTCAATGGACATAGTATATTTTTAATTTTTTAGTTCAATTAGTTTTAATGCTTAATTATTAATCATTAATTAATAGGATGGTTTTGTGCAGATTATATCATTATTTCAGGAAAACAATGATAGAAATACAAAATATTTATTTATTTTTATTTTTTGGCCATTAATGTTGCTAATCTCAGAAACATTTAATTCTTTGTAATTAAAAAAACGTAACGAAAATATGCTAGCAATTTCTTTATTCCCAATGTTATCAAATATATTTTTAAAGTGAAATTAACGATTTTTAAAGACGAATAAACAACGAAACTCCCTTTTTGCAGTTGCTTAATTACTACAGAAAAAACTAATTTTATTCACGACTACATTACTTTTGCTTATTGCTAACAAAATAATAATCGCTTACAGCTTACAGAGAAGAAGAACATTTAATTTATTCTTATTTTATAACATCGATCGTAATTTATGCTTTCATAATCGTTTTATACGTGATCGTTCGTAGAAAGACGAAGATGAAAACCGGAAACTAAGTATTGCGAACGAATTGTACGCACGACCTTTGGGAGTTTTAAACAGCATGGAAGATGCATACAATGACGATGAAACTTTCGATTTGAAAGATATCGATTTTGGGCCGAATATTATGTGCAATATTTTCGAAAATATGTCACACGAGCAACCAGCAAACGATAGCCCTTCGGATTGTATTGAACAGAATATCGAAGATCCAGGTATTAACATTTATATCAAATAAATACTCTATGTTCCAACCCAGTTCTGTTAAAAAGAAAAAATCGTACGCGGTATTACGTATCCCATACACCGAGCCAGAGCTTTTATCTTTATATTTATACATCCAAGAAATTCTGACTCTTCTAGCAGCAATAACTTTACGTTAATCATCATAAGTTTCAATTCAATTTCAATCATCACATTAATTGCAAACTACTACCCCTATCATCCTAACGGATTCTACGGGAACTTTAACGTGAATAACGTGGCGTCGATAAAAGTCGTAACGATGATTTACGACCTCTGTTCACTGTGCATATGTGTACTATATCAGTCTGTGCATCTGCCACGTCGCGGCGCGTTGAACACTAAAATATTCCAATGAAGTTTCAATATTCACGCTATGTTACCCTCTACGTACGTTACCCGTTCCCTCTACATAGAATCCATGTCTCGATCAAGACGGCCACCAGCTATACAAATATAATTAGTTGGGCCGCAATAATCTCAAGGAACGGTCATAACATTTTTGACCGCTTTCAAATTTCTACTCAAATTTAACCATATTTAGACGTTATCATATCGCTTCATATTTTGTGACTTTTCATAAAACATTCATACAATATATTCTTCGGTATTTATTTCTAGTTTGCTTTTTTCTTTTCCAAGAAAAATTTCTAGTTTGCCATGCCTACCGTGGGCGGTCAATTTGACCGCTCTATAGAATATTCTATTTACTCGTAAAATAAATACAATCAGTACAAAGAAAAGGCTATCTCAGGGTCAGATGACAAACAAAATCAGTAATAACAACTAATAACGACTGTTACACACGTAGTCTTGTCATAAACCATAATCCATCCCTCGATTAAAATGGCCACTCAGGCCCACATAATGACTCTAAGGAACCGCCATAAAATTTAGCATTGCTTACGGTCAATTGTTACAAACATTTTAAAAGTCGAGAAGTTTCTTAGGGTTATTGCTCATTCAGATAAAACACGAAAACACCGTTGGTGGCGCGACCAGCACGCATCACTAGTTCCGTATAAATACCGCCGTCACAGAACGTGACTTAACTTGCTACTGCATCTTCGAACCGAACATGACTGGTTTTTCGCCAGTGAACATCTTAACTTGCTATTAACACTTTGCTGAGAACACGTCTACACGCGCCACGCGTAAACACTTAAGTCTTCAAAGTTGTTGGAATAAAGTGTATATTTTAACCTGTTAACTCACTGTTATAATCATTTCAACCACCCGCATTATCTTAATCGAAATAGGGGATCGACTGATTCGTGGCATCGATTATCGGTATCGTAGCGAGAATTTACGACTCTCGTTGGCGCGCTTTACCGCGACCGCGTTTCTCCATGAATGGTCGAACACGCTAATTGTACTTAAACAAATATTTACTATATCTTTTATTTTACTATAAATATATACTATATTTTTTATTACAGAGACAGAAATAAGCGAAGTAAAGGATACAAAGAAAAATGATTTAAATTTAGCATTTATCGAGGACACTTTTCCGGATAATGCTTCAGAAGCTTCTTCCGCGACACTGAAAGAATCGCGAAAGTCTTCAAAGAGTACTGTAAGCTTACCGCCATTAGCGCCAAAAAAGGAACCCGTGTACGATGAAATATTCGTAGACTTTTCCAATATGAACTTGAAACAATTTCCCATGGAAATATTGAACAACTTTCCGCATTTAAGGGTACTTTACTTTTTCAAGTAATTGCATTGAAATATTAACAGAGCTGACAGAAACTTCCTCGGTATGTCTTTATTACATTTTGAATACATTTTTTTTTTTTTGTTTTTAGATGTTGTATTTGTCGAACAACGGTTTGATCGAAATTCCTGCCGAAGTTTTCAGTTGTTTAAAGTACTTGGAGTGGTTAGATGTTAGAAATAATCAACTCTCTTCTTTACCAGCTACTATCAAAGGGCACATGTGCCTAGAAACGATTCTACTTCAAGGAAACAGAGTGGAAAATTTACCGTTGGAACTTTGTAAGCATTCATTGAAAACCTTTCAATTTTTCCCACTTTTTCCTTTTCATTATTTCTTCTGCATGTAGCCATAGTGTGAAAGAATAATTTGTAAAAGAATAAGCATAAATATATGAACGTAGATATTTGAAAAAATATCAGGTTGAACATAATTCTTTGGGTTATCATATTACAAAACATGTTAATGATGTATTTCTCCTTATCGAATGAACTTGCTGCGTGAGAATGGGCCTGACACTTTGCCAAAAACTTGTAATCTCCTAACATTTAATGCTAGGCACCTTGCCCAATTTGAAGACCCTTCAGGTGACACAGAACCCGCTTGTCACGCCGCCGAAAGATATCGTGGCTTCCGGTTGCGCGGCTATTTTGACATTTTTACGAATGGAGTGGAATAATGCGCATCCTGAGGAACGGGTAGAAGCCAAGGAAAGTATGTGGATTTCCGCGTAAATAAATTTGTATATGTAGCTATAGTTATCAATAAATAAATATATATATTTAGTAATTAAGAAGCCTTCTGGAAAAAGGTCCATAAGACAAAGTGATGAATTTTCAGACAAGATCGGACCAAAGTTGTCGACGATTCTTTGTTATCAATCTCCACGAAAAAATAAGAAGAAAATTATACCATTGAAGAACACTATTTCTAACAGGAACATATCTACAAGAGAAAAACGTAAATCGTATAAGCCCAGTAACAGGTATTACCATGAAAAACCAATATTTCTGGATAATAATTATTCTTTACAAAATATATCCAAATCTTTCTATGATTTCTATTTGCAAAAAGTAACCAGTTCCAAGATCGATAAAAAATTAGAATATAAACGTGTTTTGGAAAGTATAAACAGTTTGAACAATAAGGAAATCGATGATGAAATCGATAAAATGAATAATAAAGTCTTACGTTTGATGGGGCCATCTCCAAGATCTCTTTATGTTCGAAAAAATATAAAAATTTTAAAAACTTACTCTAATTCAATGGAAAAAGAGTGCAGAAGTATTAATAAAATAAAAACAGCTATATCAAATGAAAATAATACATTATTAGGAAACAGTAAGAGACATAAGAATTATACAGAAAATTTTGAACGTATGTTTCATATTGTTACTAACGATGGAAATAAATTTAAATTAAATCCAATGAGATTAAACGATCCAAATTGGATACTGTCATGTTTAGAAAATTATATAGGAATAAATAAATAGTTGAATTATTTACATAGTACAGAAACAAGTAGTTAAAGTATTTATGTACGTAAAAATGGAGAATAAAAATTTCTTCTACTTAAAAACAGAATATATACATTTCATCCCAAAATATGTTTAAAATTAATTAATACCCTGTTACTCTTTAGTAGGAATTTTTAATAAATTGATGATTTCTGTAGCTATATATGTATGTACATATATATGTTATATTAAAACGATAAAAAGTCTAAATTTCATTAACTTCTACTTTACAATTAATTGCCATTAATTCTTGAATTTAGATGTGAAAATAAAGGTGCAAACATTGCAGTGGAACATCGTTTGCTATGGTTCTCCAAGCTAAGAGAATTGTTTGCCAGACAAACAGCGATACTTCAAAAGATAAAGTAAGATCACCTTCATTTTCCCTGTTTCAATAAAATATGTCTCATTCTTGACAACCATTCCGTAACTGTTTAGGGATGAAAATGTTTTAAAAGAATGGAGGCGGGATAAAAGGAGTTATAGGAAAGCTATGGAAAAGGCAATGAAAAGAAACGCAGGTACTATAAAAAAGACTTAATTACATTATGTTATAGTTAAATAAAATATTTATTTAACAGATGATATTCCGTTTGGTTTCGATGTTGAAGACTGTGCTTCCATATTCAAACAAAGTTCCAAACTGGTGAGATTTGTTTTTTAACTTTTTTAACAGTTTTCATACAAAGATTTATAAAAGATTTGATTGAACATCTATTAATTTAAACTATAGAAAAATTTGGGATCAAGAAAAAAGGACAAGCAAAAATTTATACCACCGGCGTAAGTGATAAACTTTTTGCTCTACAAACTAAAAATTATAATATTATTATAATTATAAAATTACTTTCTATTTTGTTTCTGTACACTTGATACGCTAATGTACACAATGTGATAAGGACAACTAGCTTCTTAGTAACATAATCAGCAATATTAGTGTTACATAGTCTTTATTTGTCTTTTGAATGTAAATAATTAAGTGATATACCCTCTACTCTATAATTTAAAATTTATATGTTTTCTAAAACGCAATCAAAAATTCATGAAACAATAATTTTTTACAGAGACATTAATAAAAAGATCAACGAGCTGTTAGAATCTTTAAATAAACTTGAAATAAATACTACGGATGAAATAACTCCTAGAACCAAACAGAACTTGTTTAAAAATGATATAAAAAAGGTATTTGATACGCTATTTTTCTATACTGAAAATTTATATGTTCATTACAGGGAAAAAATACATTTGTTTTTTTAAATGGTACTGATTCTCATGCATTTTCTTTGGAATTTCAGATATTACAATTTCAAAGCGAAATTCAGGATTTGCGAAAATACAATGACGTCGCAACGGTACCATTGAAAAATTAAACAAACTGCAAGGATTCCGGTAAAATTATTGATCGCTTTTTGATACGATCAATGTCCACTTCAACTACGCCAGGAGTATCAGTCTTGACATTTTTATTTAAATAAATCAGTAATAATCACATATCGTTTCAATAGTGTTAATTACACGTACGTTACTTAACAAGTAAAAGACGGGACAACTGGAAATATTATTGTATGCACATAGTTCTTTCTTTCCATGTTTAAACAGTATTGACAAAAGAAAACACGCATTAAAAAGTTATTTGCTATAAAAAAGCTATACATAGAAACAATTATTCATATTAAATAGAAAGTAAACTCCTATTAAACAGAGTAAACATGTGTATCAATCTACTTTAGTAGGATAAGAAAAAATATACGTGATCAATAAATCAATATTATGTAAAAAAAAAGAAAAAAAAAGAAAAAAAGGATGGTAAAATATGCAGGACATTTCTGCTTTCCAGCCTTCCCGTGATTATAATTCTTTCTTAATCGTTTTTATGTTCAATCGTCACGAAAACTCGTGGCGAGTATATATAAAAATTCTACAAAGTGATAATCCGAATTAAAATAGATTTCATAGTTACGTGAACGATTTTCGCAACGATCGAACTTTTCCTCTTGTTTTATACATGGCACCGCATCTCAAATCCTAGTACGATTCTTATACTTCGCTAAGGGTCGGAAAATCACATCTTAATCCGTGATACAACTGTTTTGTAATAGTACTATGATAAGTAGTAATTATAAGGCAAATATCTAAGATCTCCATATTTATTTGAATTCTTTTTCTCTTATTTAGTTCTCCTTATTTAGTTAGTTACTTTCTATCTTAGCTCTGTACATTTGATACACTGACACATACGTGATATGAACTAACTTGTTAGTACCTAATCAGCAATGTAATGATCTAACTGTTGCTACTAACTGTTAATGTTACATACACTTGATCTGCTTCCTCCTGAACAAATAGCTCTCTGGAAAACAATTATCGCGTAATTTATGACTGATTCGGTTATTTGCGATAGAACAGATACATATCATTATTAATAAAAATAAACAATCGTATAAAACACAATGTATATGTACGGTTGTTCAACTTCTTGGACGTAACAAAATTAAATTAGCGATTAACTAATTTTTGGATACTTGTGGACGCTAATGAAATAATCAATATTTTCCAAACAATTCTATACATCACATTCCATGGCAATATACATACGAGTACTATGTAATGTAATGCGATTATAGAGCCAATTAGGATACGTTAAACATAAAAAGGCCTTAGGATAGGCATATTAAATATCGATTATGTACACACTTTAAAGTGAACATCTTTTTACTGGGCAGTACAGTACCTATAGATTAGATTCTCTTAGAAACACGGACCTGACGTTAAAATTATACTTTGTGTTCTTTTTTTTACTTTTATAGCGTTTTAGTAAGAATGAACCGAATGAAGCAAGTTTACTTTCCCCTCTTGTCTCATGGTTCTTCCGCCATTCACACCTGTAGTTTTTGTAAGAAAATATCTTTCGTTGGGTTAAAAAAGCTTCGATTAATTCAGTAATTGAACACACATACTGGCATTATCCTTTTTCATCATTCAGCATTCAACACGTTATATACATCCGCTGATTTTTAAAAAAACTTCATATTAACATACCAGCATACCGAATATACTAAAATTCCGTAGCATTGTACTTACGAACACAAATATTCATAAAATTAACCAATTATCCTTATCGTGTTTTGCTTTTGCTCTGTTTAAACATTACTATTGCACATTTTACACTTTCGAATTCTTTACTCTTGATATCGTTGCAGCTTACTTCATGTCATATATACATTGTATGCGAATATATAGCTAACACATTTGGGTGATTTTTTCTTTTCTTCTTCCTCCTATTTCTAGTTTAAAACAGACATCTTGTAGGATAGTTTTTAGAAAGGAAGTATGAGTCATTAAAAATCTTATAATATAAAATCTGCCCGTATTTCTCTTTTTTTTATTCTTAGGAAAGTATTCTTGATGATCGATTTTCTGTCCTCTGCATGAAAATACACGATAAAGAAAGCTTTCTTGGGCCAGTTTAGAAATAAATAGATTGCTACGTTATCAGAAACGTCGTTTTTAAGCCATAGAAGCCTCCTTTGTAGATAGTTCGAGTAGATACACTTTATTCACAAATATCACTGGTGTACTCACTCTTTGTTAGAAACTTCTACACATAGTCTTGACTCCGGGATGTTCCTCGTGCGCTGGATTTAAGTCGACAAAGCCTAATTTACTGTAAAACTCATGAGACTCTTTGTCCGTACTTAACATTGTAGTATGTACACCAAATGAACCTGCAAAAGAATTCTTATCATATGACAGATCATTCCATAAATAGCAATTAAAAGACTATGCAAAAAGCTATTTACCATTCGCTCTTAAAGCGGCAAGAATACATGTAATTAATCTTTTAGGGACAGATTGGTCCGTGACACTTGGTAACACAGCACATAACAGCTTCGACGGATGTTGTCTGCACAATTGTTCAGGTACATCCGCAACAAATGAGTGGAAATACTGTATGGCATCCTATAAATAAATTTCAGAAATTAATATACTATCAATTTTCTGATTTAATAATTAACAATAACGAATTACAGAAAAATACCTGAACATTTTGTGGTAATTCATTAATATTATCCTCCAATGGATATTTCATTCGTAACTCAGGAATCCAAGAAATAGATAACTTCTGATAATAAGACTTTACATTTAAGGCAGCCAGTGCATATCCTACTATTCCATTCTCATCTTCGACAACCATACACAGTTCTGGACTCAAAGTTATGTAACCGCCCACCAATCTGACATTAAAAATTCAATATTTGCAATTATTTATCGTAACGAAGAAAAAATGCAATTTGTTATAAAGAAAATATATTCGTACCGATCTGCAACTGCAGATGATCCCACACAGCCACATATTTTATTGCACACATCATAAACTGCATCTTCATCACTTGCTAAGTAAGGCCTAATTGTATAGATTTTACTACTGGGCACTTCTGGCGCTTTATAAACAAATAAGTCATTACCACTATCCACTGGAATTAATCTCTACAAAAAGAAATTAATATTAATTTTCCTTTCTTTCACCCTCTCTCTCTTTTTTGATTACATATTTAACTTAAAAAATATGATTGATAAATATACCTGTAGATCAGCCGTAAGACCTCCACGGAATACCCATGGTTCTTGTTCTCCACTCATAAAAGTTTCTTTCCAGCCATTGGAGAACCCTATCCCAAGACACAGTACAGCCTTAATATAGTGGTGAAATACAAAACGTTGTGAGCGCGCGATTATGCAGTTTGTAAAATTTATAGAATGGTCTCCACTGCTCTGAACACTAATTTTGCTTAAAATTTGTAACATGCATAAGTAGACTTCGATCAATGGTACTTTATGTTTCTTTATCTCGGTCACACTACCGTATCCTTTGCATTACTTTATAGAATCGAGAGAATCGTATTTGCGAGATAAAGAAATCCATTAACCGAAAACACAAAAACTACGGTGCACCATTTCATTAATGAATAAAATCATACGTAACTTGATCACGTTTGAATTGATTGTTTATTTGTCTACCTACTGAACAACTTTCAAATAAAAAGGAGCAAGAAATTCATAAGGTACTTTGGAAAACGAGTCTCGTTACAGGGAGATTGACTTTCCATCCATAGAAGATTACATTTCTGTATTAATGTTGAACCAATCATGATTAAAGTAAAGTGTAACAACAAAAGAATTAATGCTTAAAGAATGTTGCACCAAAGTTCGCGCAAAGATAAATTCTTAGGATAATGGAAAGGAAAATGGGATTGGTGGAATGGTAATCCAGTTTGCCAAAATGCGCCTGAAATAAAACTCCTATTACTCCTGAAAAGAATACAGTTTCTGGAACTAAAAGAAATTAGTACAGGCAAGTTGGCAAAAGGAGGATGCACTACTGGTCATTCACAATTCATGAAAGATGCCTTCAATGAACATAATAAAAGCATAATATGCAGTGAACATTATTGATTTTTTGCAAATAATACGTTAAAAAATTCGAAGAAATAAAAAGAAGCACAGACGTTCCAACTTTTGTTGATTGTGTTTGACCAGTATAATTCTCAGGAAAAAGCTCTCAATATTTTATAACATTGTCCTAACTTCGCCAATCTTTTCAAAATTTTCAATGGACTTATTTCACATGCAAAAATTATTATTACAAAAGATTTATTGAAATGTTATCTTCAAAAATAAAAGTGAAGTTTACATTAATGCAATTTTGAAATATATTCGCAATACATATATACACGAATAAACTAAAATACAGTTACAGATATAAATGCTGTAAAATAAAATAAAAATCAAATAATGGGGGACAAAAACGCTTTATATAAAATTTCAATAAATGTTTTGCAAGAATTTTTGCAAAATAGGAAAATATGTCCATCGTGTACCAAACTGCATCAAGTACTAGTGATATTTTGTTGAATACACATAGATCCTTCAAGGCATCAGATCGCTGCTTCTACGCGCAAATCTTTTGCTTATATTAATTATAATAATAATACTTTTACAAAGCTTCAAACTCAAACTGAAATTCTATCATAATTTCCATTGGTTTGAAGCTTTGCTAGTCGCGCGCTTTTTGTTGGATTACTCAGACTGGTGAATCGCATACATGTGTAGCTTCCCTGGGTAAACGTTGTCATCGTCGACGGGAATCTGCCAAACGCTATCAACAAGACAAAAAACACAGAAATGCACGTTAGTCAGTGAATTGAAGCTGTACTGTTCCTGATACACTTATATTGTTGGCAGAAACTATTTACTGAAAGTTCATCTTTGTTCAGTGCATGGTACTAATCCAAATATATGTTACCATGTTGAAATGTATAGATTGTGAATTTGTGATAAATAAATACAACAAATAGATTTCTGCCAAACATTATCTGTGAAAGAAAGTCAGCCAATATGTTAATAGCTGGCACTAGGTTATTTCAAACATGGTATTTGTTCAGGTCCACATAGATGCTGTTAAATAGTTTCCCAGAAAGTGTTTGCTATGAAAAATCCTTTTGCCGAATATTGCGCTAGAAAGTCACATCAACTCTCATTGTTTTCATGACTTGTCCTATCATGATAATATATAGCAAAACATATATAATATTTTAATCATATTGTCAGAAAAAGTTAACGAGGAAATGAGAAATGTTGTGACATTCTTTATTCGCTAATAGAACTATAAATAGGAAGCCGTTAGTCGACAAATAAGAAAATTACTTCATAAGAAACTATACACAGTTAAAATTAAAACAATTTATTTTAATTAGCCTTAAATACAGAATAACTTATTAAGTTCGTGTTTCAGTTTTGTATAAGAATTAATAATGTTTGGTGCAATTGTATAATGCAATTGTATAGTGCAACTGTATTTTCAGGAAATATGAATGTATTAGGTAAGGAGAGTAATTTACTTTATAGTTTTAATTTGTTCTGATTTTGACTTACGGCAACCCTGCTTGTTCGTTTACGCGCGCTACATGATACATTTGATTCTAAAGCGCAGAAACAAATGTACGGATGCAATTTCATAGATATGCGATCTATGAAACACTTCGATTCCAAGTATTACTGATGCATGTTCACATTCTGATTAATTAAAAAATAGTCAAGTTATGAAAAACAATTTTTGAAAGAATTTAGTGAATTCAGTGAACTCACTCAAATCGAGTTCCTTTTGTTTAACTTCTTATATTGTGTAAATATTTGCATATGCAAATTTCAAATATATATAGCATTTATTGTATATACAGATTGCAAAATAATATTTAATATTTTATACGTAAGAATGTTACATTTACATCATTTACAAAATGATGTGGTTCTTAATTAGAAAGGTTAATATCTATTTTTATTCTTTGGTAATTATATGTGCAAGAAATAAATAATTTTGTTTGTTTTAAAAATAGATTAACAAAACATCAGTAACTCTTGAAACTAGTAATTAACGTTCTTTGCGTGTTTTATGATTGTATAAATTATGTCATTTTACAAGGAAGTTATATACAGTCTAACAAATTCACAAGTTTAAAAGAAAAATATTTTCAAGTTACATGTTTAGAGAAAAATGTTTAAGAAATAATATATAAACGACTTTTTTAGTATATTAAAACGATATATACTTCCAATTCCTACAGTATTATAAATCATTAGTTACAAAAATTATTGCTTAATTTCTAAAAAACACATCTTTCTTGTAAAAAGACAAAATGAGTAAGTTAAGGAACGAATATAACATTACACTTACCAATACTCGAGACACTTTTGTTCTGAAATATAAGTATAGGTAATAAATTATAGTACTTTTGAGAAAAATTAATAACAGCACTCATCTGTAGTACAACAAATACTCATCGCGATATAATACAGAAATTAAAGAAAAATAAAACATAATGAAATTTTGTGTTATGTAGTTTTTTTTAATTTTGCCATTGTACCAGCATACTACCATTTTGAATGAACTTTCTTCATTTATTTTAATATTACCCATATTTCTATACATTTATATTTAAAGGAATTAATAATGGGTAAATTAGGAAGTATTTAAATAGAATTAAAAATATGAAATACTTTTGATATTACTTTCTACTTGATTTGGAGCATTTTCCTTAGATTCTTTCATCTCTTTTAAAGAAATATCGAAACATAACGACATACTGATGGATATATTGAACTTTTTGTAAGAATATAGTGTAACTTACCCAACCATTTCACGTAACTGTTTAAGAGAGACACGACTCCTCGCATGTCCCACACATACGAATACAGATCATACAGTAACTCACGATTATTACAATATGTAAGCCTCTGAAATAGTCTATTTACAGCATTGCACATATCGTTTAACTTAGCTGCTCGCGTGTGCCACTCTTCGATCTAAAATTTATTTAAAACAGTTATATATATAGTTTTATATATTATAATATAATCATAATACATTGATAGAAGAATTGCATACATCAGATTCTGATACAGTTTCATCCTCTTTCGATTTTCTCATAACGACGTGAGCATTACTTTTCAACCAATTAAACTCTTGCAGTAATTGAATGCCTTGACCACCATGTTCAAATGGCAGATAGAAAAGATCGCATAACAGCGATAAATCTTCTTGCGTCAATCGCTTGTCGACATCTATCGATTCTTGAGACTCTCGATATGCGTTATCACCGTTTTCATGATTTTCACTGTCATTTTCAACAATCATCTGAGTACCATTTACAACAGGGGAAGTGCCATCCACTTCTACCTGCATACTGCCAGAGGCTTCACTACACGTCTACGAAACAAAATAAACAATTGTATAAATTTCACAAGTTCTATAACTAATGACATTTAAAGAAACTCACAGAAGTATTTTCTACCATAGCATCATCCTCTGTTTGAATCTTGGCTGCATGTGCTGGAGAATTATTAGGTGTTGTATTACAATCCATTGGTTCCATGGACGACAAAGTATTTGAACTTGGTACATTTTCCACGCTAGTAGAAATTGGTGGAATAATGGGTTCACTAACAACAGTCGTTTCAGATACCAAAGAATTCATGACGGGACCAGTAGCAGGTTGCACGTAGCTGTCAGTAGTTGTCACACTTGAGCAAACTTCAGCTAATGCTTGAAGATGATTGGAATTATTTACTGGTGTCGGTGTTGCTGGAACGGTAGTTGTAGTTGTTGTCGATGTGAGACTCATACATGTATTTACAGAGGGAATTATTGGAATTGGTACAGTTGGAGCAACACATGGCTGTGGTTTTGCTATGATACCCCATGCAGACCGTTTTTTGTTAAATTCCATTAACCAATCAGTAATAGCATTTTTCAAAGCATGCCGAGGGTGATATATATTTGGAGACATCGTTAAAGGAACATCTTCACCAAGCACACCATCTTCTGTTTCAGTCTCTAATTTTATGTCAGCTGATACAGTGTCATCTGCAAAGCATAAAGTAGAACAAAATAATACAAACTTAATTTATTTTTTAGTCAAAAGCAATTAGGTACTCACTCAAACTTAAATCCCTTTTCCCATCAACATTACATCTACTCCATTGAGCTAATGTATGAATTGCTATAAAATTTGCTCCATATTCACAATTAGGGTTGGTTAAAACACCTCTGAGTTTAGGAATCAGGTCAGGAGATCTACCAGAATATGGTCCTAAGAATACTCGTTTCTGATCATAATCATTAGCATGTAAATTATCCCATATGACTGGTGGCCTCCTCAGAACTTCTGTAATCTCTTCAATAGACTCAACAGTTAAAAGTCTGGATATTACTTTAGGACCAGTCCACATTATATCAATTTCTTGAGCCAATTTACTACCAAGTGTGTTAAGATACTCTGAAGATGCTACATTTGGCATTGCCCGAGTTGCACAATATTGTGTTGGACACAATAAAAATCTAGGTTGGCCAAGATGTTGAAAAATATCATTTGTAACAGAAACCTATAAACGGATTATTTTAATTAATTATGAATAAGATATTTTATAATTATTATACTGATTAAATCATTTAATACATACTTGTGCATGAGCAAAAGATTGAAATACTTCTTTATCTGCTTCACTCATTTCTGGCTCTATATCATCAAATAATAATGCAAATGCAGTACAGCCAAACTGGGTAACTTGCTCTAATTTTCTTTTTAATACACTAACTTCCTTTGCACTTGAATAAGTGATATCCAATCCTGGTGATAATGCATAATAAAATGTGATACCACACTCTCTTGCAGCTGTTATCAACCCTGTTAAATGTTCTGCTTCTTCTACCGTGTATAAGTCTCTCCAATATGCTCGATGCTTGTAATCATCTTTTGGAGCATACAAATATGAATCCATACCCCATTTTTTTAATCTGAAAATTAATGAAGAGAACTTAGAATACTGTCTTTAACACGGGCATGAATAAAAATTGATATAAAATACTTGCTTTTGGAACAAATCTTTCCTTTGTTCTGTAGTCCAAGGTCGCCCATAAAAACCTGAAATATCAAATGGTATATTTTATGCAAACAATACGAGTTACTGTAATGAATAGCGCATTCCAATCATTCCCCCTCCTGTGTGAAGCCATTGCGAACGATGACCAAATATGTATGTTTCACGCCGTAGAAAAACCGTTTATGTACCTTCGACGACGCCGCAGATGAAATTGCCGTTTTTCGTATTCAAATTTGCGGCCCCATTTGTCTCCGCCATTGCGGATTACAAGAGGCACGTTTGTTTAGTACAGGACTACAAAAATGGCTAAACAGTACTTCGGTGCAAAATTCGTTTCTTGAAAGAACGAAAACTGAAGCTGTTACAAATACTATGTTCCTCACAACACGATTCTGTTGTGCGACCGTTACGACAGCATTACTCGTTTTCTTGAGAAGAAAAAAACTTGGTTCGGAACAGTGTAATTCCGATGAAACAAAAACCCCGTCTCTAGTGTTTCTGACAGGCTGCGCCCGCTGTTCTGATCGATACTGATTTCTCGATCCATCGACTGTACGTAGAACGATTAACGAAAGGCTGCGTTGGATGGTGGCGACATCTGAAATTCGAATCGAAGATACATTTTTGAACATAATCGCTTTGTAAATTAGTCCAAGAATATACCAGTTTTGTTGCATATTTAAAGCTACAATTATCTTTAACTGTATCTAAATACATGTGATGATAAAATGACCGGCAACAATAAAATGCAAGTACGTGTATATTTATTGGATGATAAAAACATTAGTATCTGTAAATAACTTTAGACTAAGATTCAATTGTGATTTATAGCTGTACATTATACATGTTCAATTTAAGACAAATATTTACAAATGTATAGAGATTGAAAGTCGAGGCTGTATATCTTTATTAAATAAGTTAACATTTTTTTGTACATATATACAAAGATACAAAATTTGTCCGAAAAAGAATAGGAGAAAGTTCCAATGTGTACGGAAAGATGTCGTAACGGATACTCTTCGTGCGTTGTTGCGATGGAATCGTTTCAAACGCCTCTATCATTTCAAAATTAACAAAGTCCTGGATATCAGAATAGAATAAGCAATTTGGAAAATGCACTTTCATATATTCCACATTCTTATTTTTACAATCGATCATATTTTTCATTTTTATTAAATCAATTTATGTGAAAAAATAATTTACTATAACGTTATCTTCTTATTTTACGGTTTAAATTTTTCGTTTACCTTTTGATTGATGAAAACGTATATAAAAATAGTAAAAGTATTATTCCTTGAGACATCTATGAACTTGTACAAAGTTCAAGTTTATACTGAAAATAGTTAACACATGTTGTAAATGATGTACTTTAATATCTTAACAAATTTTATATTGCAAAGACTACATTTATTCTCAGTAAATCATCATTCGGTGTAAAGTACAAATTCAATAGCACGAAATTCGTCCTGTGTATATATATTCATGCTGGTTTTATCAGCGGCATCGATTAAACGTAGTCAATGTATATGTGATTTCGGTATCGTATAACCTCAGTGTTAGTTCGTGCCGCAGGAAACGCCACATAAAGTACAGTCCTGCAATATTCCTTTACACACGCAATTAATGTTCAACATATAGCCTCAAATGGAACATTACTAGTGAATTGTCACGAAAAAAATCGGAAGATACACTTTTACGTGTTACTATTTATGTAAATGATAAACTCAGCTACACACACAAAGAAACTTTATTTCTTTTATGAACAATTAAGTATTAATTGAGATAGAAGCTAATCCGTTAAGTACATATTTCAAGTTATCGAAAAATATAGAGATAAATAAAGCAATTATGAATGATTCCTTTTTATTATTTCGACTTATATGCATATGTTTCTACATATATACAGAGAAATGGCGCATACGTTGTTCAATGTTTTTCAAACTGACTACTCGAATTTGAATCGTACATCGCTATCAAACGCAATCATCCGACAACGTATCAAAACAACAAGACATATGTACTTAGGCTAGAAATATACATTTACGTCTATTTCTTAGGATTACAAACAAAATGTACAATTTGCACGAATGAATGTTGAACTTTTACATTTTATTCTAAGTCTCCTTAAACGTGATACATATTCCACATAATAAAATCGAAGCGTACGTTCCAATGACGCCTTGACGAATTGTATCGTGAATGGGTCGCATTTGAAATATTCGATTGGAATGTTCACAGTATTCTAGCTACGAAAAAATGTCAGGTAGCACGGAACAGCATGCAATTCCGTCCAAAAAACGTAGGTTCGGCGGTTAACGCAAGCGCATTGTGTCAGAATCGAAGGGCCGACGAATCGCTTGGCAGAAATGCCACATGGAGGCGCGGCAGTCGTCCCTCCAAAGAGGGGTGTAGTTTTTTTTTCGGACGATATGGAGGGGGTGTCGAAGGGGCGGGTATGGCCCGTGGTCGTAACGACGGAGCCGTATCAGTGTGAGGCCGGCTATCAGCCGCCTAACATCGAGGTCGGGGTTACGCTTGTATACGTAACACGGCTGCCGCAGGCACCCACACACACACTTGCGTCACCCGTGCACGGATTCTCGCGGATTCTCTTGTCGTGGGCTAGGCGAGCAGAGGGATCTGCGAACTGTTCACGCGGGGAATCCTTTTTGGTCGTCGACGGGTGGGCAGCCTTTCTCCATGCAGTATGCGTCATAATCGATAAGGACAGGAGCGGGGCGCGTGTATAGGATCGTCTTAAAGGAAACGTCGCGCCCTTCGAGTATGTCGAAATGAATGAAAGTCGCGAGAGAAAGAAGAGCGAGAGAGAGAAAACGAAAGAGAGTGTACGTTTGGACGAGGTGAGTGCGAGCGTGTGAGGGAGAGAAAGGGAGACAGGAGCAAACGTAAGAGGAATCATAGATGTCGAGGTTAAGAGAAAACCGTGACTAAAGGGCAACTGGGTGGGGGAAAAGGAAAGCCAAGGAGAAGTTCGCGCGCGCGTGTGTCTCTAAACAGTAAAAAAAAAAAAAAAAAAAAAAAAAAAAATAAAAAAGAAAAAATATAAAGAAACAATTGAAGCAGCTCGACACATTCGACACCGTGGACATCGTGCTGTTTGATTCTTCGTAACGAGTCTGTTTTCGTTTGACAGTCGCAGAAAAGGATCAACGGTGCGCCACACGTCGAAACGAACAACCGGCCCTCGGAAGAGTGGAATGCGGACAACGTAGAGTGAACTGTAGACAGGACAATTTAGATAGACAAGCAGAGAAAAGGGGGAAAGCAGAGAAACAGAAAGAGAGAAAAGAAGCTGGTGATATCATCACGGACAAGGAAATTGCGGAACGTAAACGGGTCACGCGAGCAGACCGTGTTATCGGTGTCTCGTGCTTCGAGGGGAAGTATCGAGATATATATTGGCGGTGAGTGCGGTATCGAGAGTAATTAAGCAGTCGCGGGATTACTCGGTAATAATGGCTGGTCGCGATTGAGCGAGAGAGACAGAGCAAGCGTGTGCGCGGCCACTAGTGTACACTGGCTACATCTATTCGAATAACGCGACAGGACGACGAAGATAGAAAGAGCAGAGGAGAAAAAATAGAAAAGGCAAGTGAGAACAGATACTGATAGGTTCGAATAAAAGGAGAGAAAGAGGGGGATTGGTTGCCGGAAAAGCGGCGGGATCGTAATCGAAGAAAATGAGATGTCGTTAGGGGCCGTTGCCATAACCCGGAACGGATATATCGTTAGAAACGGTGCGGCGGTCGAATAAACGACAGCATCAAGAACGAAGTGACAGCTTGTCGCGGTGGTCGTTGTCGTCAGTCGATTCCCTTCCCGCTTCCTACTTGGAGCAGAAGAGTCGATGGGCTTGCGAGGAACACGGCTGGATCGAGTCGAAGCGTGCCAGCGAGGAACGGAGGAGTACGACTCGAAGCGGGCAGATGATTTTCGATCGATTGACGGTCGCACGGCATCGAGACTATCGCGCCACCGAGTCTTGTTACGTGTGTAGGTTGCCATGCCGTCGGACTGCCGCCGGAGATGCGCACCGACGTTTAGTGACGATGACACTTAGCTGAGATGTGTCATTTCTGACAGAATCGACAGGGGAGAACAACGGTCGCCACGACATCTGTTTCTTTCAAACGATGCTTGGATACATCGTCGACGGAGGGAGACGAAACGCACGGTGATCAGTAATAACGAGAAGAAGGAAGAAATAGAGATAGATCGAGAGTAATAGAGGGGGAGACGAAGAAAGAGATAAAGAAAGTGAGGTGGATAGAAGAAGAAAAGGAAAGCGAATATAGCAAATCGGCGGAGAGAACGAGAGGATGGCACCTCGATGCTTGTGCGTGGCCGAGCCGAATGTGAAGAATCGCTTTGTAGCGAAGAAACGAGGGGTGCAGCAAGAACGAAACAAGGCGAAGAAGCACGCGACTGCGATAACTCGTTTTTCGCGACTCGTAGCTGTGTCTCGATTCTGAGAGGCGCCCCGTCCACGTCGTTTTTATGTGGCCTCCTCGTCAGAGCGGCGACGAGCGAGAGGATTCGGCACATTGCCCGTCGGCCGCACGTGCGCATTGATGGTCGATAGTGAAACTCCTTCCAGAGGCAGATAGACGCGGAATAATCCTGTGCTTTCTCTCGTGTCGAGTTTTCATGTCGAACAGGTGAGAGACGGCCCGCACACACACGGCTGGCGAACGAATCACGCGCATTCCGTCCTAGAACGAATATTAATAAATATAGAAAAGAAAAAGGAAGAAAGAAAGCGAAAGCAAAATAAAAGAACTGAAGAGAGCGGCGTGTATGTGCAGCCCTTCGAGAACGAGAATCGTTCAACGGCTAACCATCGTGTTTCTAGGAGAATAATCGGTGACTAGTCGTACCAATCGTGTGCAGCGTGTCGAGAATGATAAAGAAAGAATAAGAGAAAGATAGAAGGGCATGCTGGGTATACGAGACGGCGAGGTTTCGTTTCTGAGAGAGCAACGGCAACAGCAGCTGCACATGCTACGGTGATCCGTATCAATTCGCGACTGTGATTTCTAAACTTAAGGTTATAAACAAATATTAAAGAGAAAAAGACGAAGAAGAAAAAAAGAGAGACGAGGGGATAAGAAGCGGAGGAAGTATATAAATTATTAAACACAAGCAAGATAGAAAAATATAAAAAATCGTCCATTGTGATACTAAGATATATTAAACGAGAATTAGGTGAACACGTGCGCTCAAGGAGATGGGTGTGAATGAAAGGGGGCGCGACACAGTGTGCCAGGCTGAAATGCGAGTGTAATTAATGGAAACGATGGTCGATCGCGGGGCATGCGTCGGATCTACAAACTGTGATACACCGATAACCACACCGAGGAAAGCCTGATGTTCGATCACTGACGTCGAATCGCGTGTACCGACCTATCCAGAAACAAAGTGGAATGAATCGCCGGTTTCGAGTCGCGTTCTCAGCCACCTCGTGATTTCTTCGCAGGTACGTAGTATTTTTTCATCCGTTCCTTACTATATATTATCATAACTACGATCATAGGTATTTAATTCTTACTTCTGTTCCATATCTTATATGTACGATAAATACATTGCTGGTCTTTATCACGTAGAATATAAGATCCAAATTAGGATAAACTACTCTGAAATTCCAGCTTTTGTGGGTCGTTCACGATTCACTGATTCTAATAGTGGTTTAATGTTCCAATAACTAATTACGTGTGGGTTCAAAGACAATTTATATATCAATTGCAAGACCGTCGAGCCCTTCTTTTTTTCTTTTCGTTAACGATTTCATTTGACACAGTTTTCAGTTGGCTTTACTACTTGGAACCACGTAAATAGACGCGGATCGCACATTAAACAGAAGGAAACCAAAGCATCGCACAGTTTTTTCGTGTGTTGGAAGATAATTAAAATTAGGTAGAGATTCGAGAAGAATCGTTGAGCGAAGAGCAGGAAGAGCGTGAAAATTAATTGGCTACCGCCTCTGCGTTTAAAGTTCTGTTTTATTTTCCTGTTTTATTTTCCGACCAGCGATACAGAAAAGCCTTCTCGCGTTTTGAATTCGTGAATCGCGTTTATTATTCCCCTCGTTTCTGGCTAGAATCAAGGAAAATATGATAAGCGTTTGGAATATAATGTTAGACGAAGGCGAATCGTTCCTTGAAGCATTATCATTTTTCTTTTTGTTATTCGAATGCTTTGTGTTCGAACGGCCTTGACTTTGTTTCCGTGTTATCATTGCAAATGAGCCACGCAACTCGAAAATGGTCTCGGGGCCACGAAACGCGAATCAACACGGTGCTCGTACCGTAATACGTTGTGATCAACGATAAAAATCACGTGTATACGTTAAGTGTCGCGTGGAAATCACGCGAAATTCGTGCTACACGAGATTGAGCAAAATAGTCGTGCTTCTTTAGAAAAAGAAAAAAAAAAAACTGACTCGAACTACTCGGTTTAATCGTATGCATGCATGTAACATGGTTAACTCATTCAAATTCATTCCTATTCTATCCTGAATCCCAGAGCTCTTTTGCACCATTCAATTAATATTATTAATGAAATTTTATGTCACAAGTTACAAATTACCAATATCGATAGAAAACTACAGAAAAAAACACGATAAGTTTATTTTCATGATTTATTTGTTTTAATAAATAATTGAAAATGGAAATAATAAGGTCCAAATCAACGAACTTTCGTGGAAGATCAATAATATCTATGATTAGCAGAATATTGTAAACGCAACATTATAATGTTCAATATCTTTGAAATGTTTTACACGCTAATAGAAACATATATTAAATTCTAAAATAAAAGAAACAGATAATGTTGACATTCGATTGTTTTTCTCACATAACCCATACAAACTTGACACTAAAATAAAGAAAATTTTGCAAATAAATTGTATATGTTACAAGTTATTCAACTATCCTATTTGACATAAAATTATAAAATTATGGAAAAGAAATCTCTCACCTGCATTTTGTTACTTATCAATTGATTAATATTATTAACTAGTAAGTTATTGTGCAATAGACAGACTTCTTATTGAGAAGAGATGTACAACCTGTTCAGGTTCAACTACAGAAATGTCAAAAACAACATTTTGATTATTGTGAATTTATTTTGCATATAATGGGTGTTACCGCACAAGATTTAGTGAAAGTATGTAAAAGTTACTCAACAATCAACAAGAAAATTATTTCTTGTGTAAATATGAGTGGAGAATGTGGAATGAACCTTTTTCGTAGCAGATTATGAGAGAAATCGATTTCAAAAATTCGTCGAGTACGCGTGTACTTGGCCAAGAACAGGTTGGACGAAATGGAACAGCAGTTCGCCGTGGCATCGTTCTACTTGATTTTTGCTTGCGCGATTAATGAAATAGTATATGCTATGAATAAATGAGGCTGTTTCTTTTAATGAAAAATTATAATATTATAATTAAAATTTTATCAAATTAAAATTATCTATTTATTAAAATTAAATTAAAAATATTATAATAAAATTATTAACATTTCGAACATTTCTAACTTGTGGTTAATTTATGTACATATACATTTTTAAAAATTGATAATTAAAAAAATAAATACTTTATCCAAAACGTAGATTACTTATACTTGTATAGAATTATGGTACTGTTTTTTGAGATATGGTCAAGTGCACGTGTATTTAGAGAAACTTCAAAATCAGTTTCTCCATCTTCACTAATGAACTTTCGTGTCGATTTTCGTTAATCAAAGTTACGACGGCTTTACCACTGTCTTTCCCAGTGACTCCCCGATTTCGCATCTGGTTCGTTGTGCTTTTTCCCAAGGCCATTTTCCTCCGCAAGTGGCTTCATCTTAAAGGCTCCCTGGTTACGCATCAGGTTTGCCTTCGCAAACAATTCTCTACCAGTTCTTCGACCTCGCGTCAGGTTCGGCCACATACCTGTTAACACACTCTAACCACTATTCCCATAAAATATGCCCGTCGGTTTCTCGCGCTGCTCGAAGGTCGGTCTTGTAACATATGATCAGCAGCTTAATGTCTTTATTAACTACTGAATTTTTTCCAACTTTTAAGTTAATATAGTAATTGTCCCAAGACTTTTCAATTTATATACAGATATATACACATATTATCAAATTATATACACATATGTACATTTTAATAAAAACTCTTTACAAAATCGTGAAAACCAATCCAACTAAACCTTCTGTCTCTTTTTCAGTCAGTTTAACCGCGTAACACCGCAACACTACAAGAAGCAGAGTGCTCAAGATCAAAAGCACCACACGAGCCACCAGAAGCTTCCTATTAGCATACTGAACGGCGTTGATGCAAGGCAAAGTGACGTTGATCCTACGAGAGGCCTAGGTGAGAGGCAGTGATCAGGCCGGTAAGGGGCCGCGTAGTGCAGGTGAAGCTAGGCGCGAAGAGAGGAGAGAAAGCTTTAGAGCAGCGTCGCCGGAGCAGTCACCAGGCATCGTGTACCACCCCCTGGCCACGGGGGGTGGGACAGAAAGACCGTCAGCGTGGGTGCCGGTGCTGCAGGGGCGCGCCTGGCCCGTCGGCTCGCCCGCAGATTAGCACGCCGATTAGCGGCTAGCTCGGGCCCGTTTCGGCGTACCGGCCTGGCGACCTCGGGGGGCCTCACGTCGGCGGCGGTGGCCGTGGCGGCCACGGGGGAGCAGTCCGCTCCCCCAGCAGCTGCGCCACGCCATACCACGCCGAACGGAAGCGCCAACGGATCGACCTCGAGCTCCAATCGCAAGAACAGAGCCATGTCCATGAGAAGCCTGCACCGGCGCGTCTCTCACCCGTAAGTCACTAAATTCCATTGTTCACCTTAGTTTTGCTGATTAAGTTGGATGACACGCGGCTGACACGCGAATGGGATCGAGATTGCTAGAGATAGAGAAAGTAAAGAGACTAAGTTCAGAGGAATTCTATGGAATAGATTCTATATGCTATTTGAATACTCATATGTGTATGTGTTACGATTCTTAAGTTTAACGAAACAATCAATATCAATATGTATAAACTTTTACTTCAAATTTGTGCTGTAGTTTTTCTTAAAATATTATAACTCTTTTCACTTATTGCAACAAGAGTGAGATTTGGATATAAAAATTCAAGGATAATAACAGAGTTAAATCCAAGAAACATTAAACTTCACATACTTGTATACATTTGTATGTTATTTGGATATTCGAATATCCTACCGAGCCATCCTGCCAAATTTTTAAATTTATCGAAATACCTGGAAGAAGCAACAGTGAAATCGTTTTGTTAAATTGGTCACGTTCTCATCAGATTTTTATTCGATATAAAAATAGATATAGGAATTTTCTACCGTTTGGATTTGGGGACAGAAATCTGTTGACAGCTTGGATTGATCGACTCGGTAAAGCAATTGTCTGGTAAAGATCCGGATTCGAATAATAGTCCGATAATCCGGTTGGATGGTCTTTTTTTCTTTATGAATTGAACATAGGGAGAAATGGCAGAGGAGAGATTTGAATGGTTCAACTCGGTCTAATTTCCTGTACCCGAACTTTCCCGCAACTAAGATTCCGCAGGCTTTCACAAGCCAAATGTTTTTGCATTTAAAGTTACCTTGTAAATTTTTTTCTCGCGGAAAATTCTTTTATCGTTTCTCCGCTATTAAAATCGCATTTGTTATTGTAGATACAAATTTTGTCTCGGCTAATTAAAATTACAAGTTCCTTATAAGTAATTAATCATTTAAAATAATTTGTTTAAATTTTATTGTATAAAATATTCTGGATCTCGTCGAAAGGAGGATCTTACGAAATTTGCATCGATACATTAGTTTCAAAGACATCTAACCACGACTGGTTTATTTCCCTCACTGCCAATACTAAGCCTATTCTAAGTAGTATAGATCAACCATATTTCCTCTTTTACACTATTCCTCGCTATTACTACTAACTTTTAAAATACTTAGAAATAAATTTCAGATTGATTCAACATTAAACAAGATATGTACATGAATTTAGTGGTAATTCTATATAAAATTCTTGAATTGCTTTATTATTTACTTAATTTAAGGAGTTTCAAATTTTCACCGTCTGTTTAACCAGAGATAAAAACGAATCTACGTGAAACTAGAAATTGCCCAAGCAGAACTAAAAAGGATCCTTCTCCAAGAACTCTGAGCTTAACGAATATCAAACACTCTTTGTAGAGCCAACATTCTTAACACCCTAGCATTTCCGTCGCATTGTACGCGGCGTAATTAGAAACGAGACTGGAGGTTCTTCATTCACGTAAATTTCATTCTATCCAGAGTCGATGGTATTACGCATCTTTCTAGTCGTATGTATTGCTATTTACTGGTTATAATACGTTTCTCGATCCCATCCGTGGAGCGTCTAGAGTGTATAGCAGCAACGCTTCAATCCTTTGACGCTCGCGAAACTGACGATTACTCGAAGCTAAAAACCGATAACTGGAAGGCGGAACTTGCATTCGTAGTTTAATTCTGGCAGAAGCGAGCCTGTTTTCCGAGGCGCGCTCTTGCCTGTCTGCTTCATGTATTTTCCACGAATTTTGCTTCAGAATGACGCGTTTATAAATATAACTATCGATCCGCACTTGTTCCAGTCACCGGCAGTAAAAATATTATGTCGGAGGAACATAATGCTGGGTTTTTTTTCGAGCGGGCACATCGAGCAAAATTGTCACGGCCCGTAATCGGGACGCCTCGAAAGATTGAGCGTGTTTCTTTAGTCAGAGAAAAAAGAAGGAAAAAAAGAGACGAACTTCCGTTTAAATCGGGAACGATCGATCCGACGGCGCCCGATTCCGAGGATCTTCTCACCGATTTTCGCTCGCATGAATGAGATTCGTTTCGCTCGGAAACGGATGACTCACAGGTCCTAATAATCGCCTCCTGCGAGTCTTCCACGCGAGTTTTATTCCCGTTGTTGCGAGACTGCAAGTTGAGAAACTTTTTCTTTTTCTTAGTGCATTCTTTTTGATGCAAATTTTCGCGTTAGAAAAATGAAATCATAATACAACTGCATAATTTGTATCTCTTGCGTAAAAGTGAGTTTGAGATACCGAATAAAATTTTTTTTACTAGGGAGATTTGGTTTTGTGTCAGTGGTATTTTATCGAGGAATTTATCGTGTTGGAGATTATTTACTGTTAGGTTTTGTGGCCTTAAGTAAATGGCAGGAGAAACTGTTACTGTCTGTGCTGAACGATCTGATTCTCCTTAAGCTATCGACCTACGCTCCTTGCTGTGAAAGAATTTGTCCTTAACGACAATCCTTATGTACATATAGATAATTAGAATAGCATTATCAAAATTATTGATTATAGTCATAATTAAAATAGTCGATGCGAAAATGTCCAACTTCAGCCATAAAGAATTATCTCGGTTAAGAAAGAATTTTTCAGTTGTGTTATAATTTCTTATACTGTTTTACTACAACACAAAATAGTATTCTACTACAACTGGACTCTAACTCAATAATCATCGCAACTACGACTTCTTTCATTCTTTCTACTGGTATTTTCAGTCTCGTCAGGTAGCACTTGCTTCTTTCTGAAATCTACGATATTATTATTAACTAGTATCAAATACTTTATCACATACTGCATTAAAATAGTCTTCGATAAATCTATAAATCTATAAATTATGCACGATAAACCTTCAAGCGAAACCAGAATAACTCGAAGAATTAAAAATTAAATATTCCTCTCCGCTCCGGTCGTTCACCGTTTCGTTTGAGATCCCGTTCACGGTGCGGTTTCTCTCGTATTTCCCCAGTTTCCGGTGGTCTGTACATCGCCATAGATCTCTAGGGAGTGATATACGCACTTCTCAGGGGCGGTCTAAAAAAAGCTCACGGCGCGAAAATAGGCTCGCAAATGCGGCGCGCGTTTATCAGCGCGGCAAGGCAAACGCGCCGCCCCTCGTGCGTCAACAAAGTTAGTCGCGTGTTAGCCTTTGAACAAGAC
The DNA here is from genome assembly GCA_014737475.1 of Bombus confusus. NCBI lineage: Eukaryota > Metazoa > Arthropoda > Insecta > Hymenoptera > Apidae > Bombus > Bombus confusus. Next base: position 426,634 of record JACXIV010000044.1, read on the forward strand.
AAAACAAACTGATGCACTGCTCAAAACAATTAGGGGAAACTATCTGCGAGGCGTATCGCCGCCCTCCTGAAAGAAGTATTGTCCAACCTGGCTACAATGCGGGAATTAATTGATGCGCAACCTGTTTCTCTAGAATCTAGGTGACAGTCAGTTTCCTCCAAATCGACTGTGACCGGCTGATAGTTTCGGCCTGGAATATGGACAGACATCGTTCCACGATATTTGTTTTTCATTTCACGTTTTGGGGAAGAAGTGTATTTCTTTCTTCAAATTGATTGCATTTTGTTGCAGGTCATTTCGAAACTTGTTGCGTATTTTTGTATAAACTTTATTGCGAAAATCATATACAGAGAAATAAGTTTAGCCATTTGGACTAACTTCCTGCCATCGTTGCCATCAAATGTTCGATATCTAGTTTGAAAAATTCGGTAGGATTTGAGTTAAAGAATGTAGCTGCTACAGTCTTTATTGCCTCGTTATCGTTGAATCTTTTTGATTCAGGTTAGGTTCGTAGAAAATTATTTAAACTCCTTAATAGGTAATAATTGGAACATGCAATAGCAGGAGGTGTAGTAAAACTTCCTATAATAATTTTTCCAATCAGAAGTGAGAAAGCAAATAGTATTAAATGGGAAGAAGAATAGAATAAATGAATGACTTAAAAATTTCACAGTTGTACTCAGCAATATAGAATTTTATATATTTTCCTATTTATGCTACTTTTCCCCTTTTTCTCAACACAATCCATGTCTGTCTATCCTACTTATTTCGAGCAGTGTACTCCTCGAACAATCATTGTCTTCTATTGTCATACAAAGTATCGTATTTGATAGCTATACCACAAACTCCCACATAAATCCAAGAAAAACTGGAAGAATGTTTGATACCGGTCAAACCTAGCTTGAGTCGCCATTAACCATTATCAAAAGTCAATTACCGCGAGCTTATAGGACGTGACTCGGCGCAACGGGCATGGGATAATGACTAACAGGTTACCCGGTGGCGTGGAGTCGAACATTGCAGCGTGAACGCCCGCTTTTAACGACGTCGATTAATTCTCGCGATAAAACGTCGAAACGTCTCTGTTCAATGTGCCCTACGGATTGATCGTTGAAAATGGAGCAGGCCGTTTAGATTCGCTCTCTGCTAGTAGCCAACAGCTTCAGGCTTCGGGAGAAGTCGTGGAGCGATCGAAACGCTTCTCCCTTTTTCTTCTTCCCCTTTTCTTTTTTTTTTTTTTTGTCATTTTTGTGAAGGCGACACGGTTACGTAATATCTGGTTGAAAAAGGCGACGAAATTTCGCTACTAGTCCGCTTGTTCCCTTTTTCCTCCGTATCCTTCCAATCGCTGCTGGATCCTCTATCCAGTTGAAAACGTCGCTGAAGAACGAAATTGTTGCCGCAGGCTGGATTCACATTTACCCGTGTCATCGCGAACGTTTTGTTCTACGGCTGATACGCTTTATCGGGCCTATGCAAATATTCTTGCGTTAAATGACGCGTCAAATCTGTGTTGAGCTGCTCCATTAACGCCGGTAAACTTCTGAACCGCATCTTCCTTGCGAAAAATTGCCAAGCCAGACTGCACGTGCTCCTGCTCGATTGGATGCAGCTCATTTTCACGTGGTTTTGATATGGATCGTGAGATTTAACAATTTTTTCTATGTTGGCGCAATCATTTGAGCGAAACATTGAGAGTAAAGGTTAAATGGAACGAGATACTTAACAAATTGAGCGATGCGTCGTCTAAAATAATTGTGTATATATTTCAAAGAGGATCGATCGTCTGCCAAGCTTGGTGCAATGTTACACGTCGTTTTGTTTCATCTCGCAATTACTTGGAATAATTTTCTGCCACGTAAAGAGCTCGACGGATTAGCGACAACGCGATCGTTAAGCGAAAGCTAAATGAAAGGCAGGGATTACGATCGGGCGCGTTTCATTCAAATCAAAAGCTGTCTGCGAAAAAACGCGTTTCTTGTGCTATTAAATTCCATGTTTATCACCGTTCGCTTCAACATTGCGTGATTCCGATGTTTTATTCTCTTTTTCTTCTATCTAATATTATATAAAAATGTAGGGAAAATACAAAATGTAAAGAAAGAAAAAGCGAATAGAAAACAAAGTAACGAGATTTTAAGTGTCTGTTTATTCGCGTCGTTCGAGTGCGTTTCCACTTGAAATCTTTTTCTCGTTTCCGTGCCGGCCGTCCTGTGCAATAACTCGCGAAATGATTACGCGGCGAGTGTGTGCTCGTCGAATTTGCATAATCCATGCGTGATTTACATAATGTCAATATATATACATCGGTGATTAATTTATGTTGCCTCTGGAATGGGTGGACGAACCGAGCAGTTGTAAAATTCGTGTCCCTGTGCTTGGCGTTGACAAATCGTGTTTCTCTTCGTTAAATCTTCCATTCTGCGGGTACCTGATCTTGTTATAAGTTCTGTTAAAAATACATTGGTTGATCGTGAGAAAAAAAAAAAGGAACGAAACGTTATGCACAATCGGTAGTTGTATTTACAGATACAGAGATAGATTCTGTATGTCAGAATTTATCGGTATTTATATTTATAGCAAAACAAAAATTCGATGGTGTTATTAGAAAGGGTGACCACCCTTTGCTTCGAAATTAAGCTTCAAAACGACGTGACCAATCAATTATTTCGAGTAAGCACGATTTCTGGAGATATTTGACTATTTACCTTTTTTTATCAAATATTTTTCTAAACTATTTAAATTCCTATGAAAAGTTTTATATATTACATTCATTGACTCTGTTTTTTATTTCTTAAGAGTCCGTTATAATGTTTTACATCTCTTCATTGCTTTTATCAAATAAAATTCCATTTTGTAAAATTATTTTGCTTTCTCGCATCATTTACTTTCTAAACATCGTTGTCAATCATTGTATGAGTATTGTATATTGTGTCAACGAATATACGTACATATATACTAAATAGAATATAGTTAGTGCAAATATATGTAATGAATTATTAAAATCACTTTTGTCATAAACGAAGTTTCATATGCGAAAACTTCATTCTGCATCGTCGACGTATTTCTTAATGAAGAGCGATCTGCTTCCTAGTTGAACCGTAATTACAGAGACATCCTGTATATTTTAACAGAATTTATGTCAAAATAAAATAACATCGTTACGGGGTTTTGAAGAAACTGATTGTCAAGTAGAGATTTTTATACTGAGGCCTATGATTGTCTTCCATATTTCTCCCACTATTACATTCCATTCGATGTTTCTTGGAGAAGAGAAGGAAGAGAAGATGAAAATACAAATAGCACGGAGAGGGAAATCGAATGATCGATTCAGGGCGGAACGGTTTTAAGAATAGATAGCTATTTTGGAGTCACCTTGTATGGCTAAATTGAATTGTCAGTCTCGTCTTGAGATTTCTGTGAGTGTCCTGAGTCCGATTCCCCAATTATCGACGGCCACGCGGTTCTTTTTGAACGGAGTCCTTGCCAGAGATATTTGATACTTATCAGTTGAAATCGTTTAAAGGGGCGCTTATAATACATAAAATTGTTGCACTACTTTGAAAACTTCTGTCGATGTGAATTTTCTCAGATGGGAGAAGGTGATAATTGATTTTCGAACGTTACTGTTTTTAAATCACAGTAGAACCTCGATTATCGAAACAACGATTAATGGAAAATTTGATGAATAGCAGGAAAGATCGGAAAACGCAAATGGAAATTCAAAGACAGTAAAATTTTCATGCAAAATTTTTGTTCATATTTAATATTAACACATACCTAATATTAGGTGCAAGTACTTCTGACAATTTGTCTGAATAAGTTATTTTATACATTTTAAATATATTTTTACCTAAAACGTGACGTATTTCTTGAATATTCAATATTGTTTCGCGAATATTTTATCTTATAAAACAGTAATATAAATTTAGGTATGAATAATACATATCTCACGCGAGATATATTTCCACTTATATCTTCGCCACTGTATGTTCGTTAAACATTTTGCACTCCTAAGGAGTAAGTTCTATAAGCTCACAAAATATCGGATGCTTTTTTACGACACCCTATATATCAATGTTTTGCTTTCGACATAGCGCTGAAACAGTAAATAGCTAACGCTGACGCATATCATTGCTGTAAACTTGGTGCTGTATGAATAAAATTATCATGTTTTGTGCTTGTTAAATTCCTCTTAACGTTCTCTACAACAATGGACAGAAAAAATATTATGTTCTTCACAATGGAACTAACTGGAATGGAACATGCAGATGCTTCTGATAAAACTGATATCGAGTTTTATTTGAATATATAGAAATACAACATTATATGTACATATATATATTTGTTTCCTTTATATTATTTCTATTAAAACTACAGTTTTAACGTTATAAACTTTAAAGTGATCTTTAGTTTATTATTAAAAAAAAATCTTCAAAATGTTTGTTTCTAAAATATAATGTAATCTGTTCAACGCACCGATAAATTTTTTGAGCGGTAACTTTCTTTAGAAAAAGATTTCTTCAATCGCCAATTTTTAATTCTTTCTAAGAACAAAATTGTTTTTGGAAGTTTAACAACCTCGTTTCGTAAATTCAAGGAAATAGAAATTTCTTTTGTGAAAAAGAAAAATTATTTTTTTTGCGAATAATTGTTCTTTATAGATACAATGTTGGCATCGTAAATGATTAAAATCGAGCAGGATATTAGAGAGGAAATCTTATATATCTAACCGAAAAGAATCACAAGGCAAAGGATTAACCGTGTCATAAATTTCAAGAACTTCGTTCAACCTGAAATTCTACAGTTCCCGTTTTTACTGCAAAAAAATAGTTCGCTCGATAAATTCAGCTACTGCATTGAAATTTCCACGAAGGTCTTGAAATTCAATTTCTATATCGTCGAGTTCCGCGCACCCCGCACGAAGAAAACGATCTAAAGGTTGATTTCATTAAGAAAAACCTTTCGAATGGCGATATTTTTTGTTGAACGAAACACGTCGACCTAGGTAAATCGATATTTGCGAAATGCACGCGGTCACATTTCGCGATTATCGAAGTGCATTTCGTGCGTGTAGACGAACGCTTTAAAATTCCCCGGCATGAAATTCAATTTTTCTCGTCGGTTTTCGTTAAAAAGGAACGCGAGGCTATCGTTTAGAAAAAAATAAAAGGAGAAAAGCAAAATACACAACTCGTAACCGCGCAATGGGAAGGTTAAGAAACAAAGGAAGCAGTCACGTTTCGTTTCGTTTCGTTTTTCGCTCGCAGCCAAGCGAAAGGGTGAAAAATGGAAATACCAAGAGCCACAGAAATCCCGAACACTGGGTTCATCCGTGCTTAAGTTTCTCTATCTCGTGTGAGTTAATCTCCACATCATGCTCCGCCTCGTTCTCTCCTATTTCAATGCAAACGTAGTATTGAATTTGCGAAAAATTATGTGCAACGTTGTATAGCTGCGCCAGAGCCTACGACAAAGGATTTAGGATCTTTGTGAATATCTACGATAAACGATGTTGAATTTGTAAACTCCTATGTCTTATTACAGTGAATGTAAATATGAATGTGAATGTGAATGTGCACACTTTGTGATCGACCTATGCATATATTAGGTAGAGTAATAAGTTCGTTCGTACCTTTTTAAAAGAGCATTAACACCTATCATTTTGTTTTATCATTTATGGATTAAGTAATTTATTTAACCCATCATCTCAAAATTGTACTCCTTTCAACAAAAAATTTTGATGTACGTGTATATTCTTTAAATTATTTAATGATCGTTCGTAGCAGAAATGTTCAGATTGAAATAATTTATTGCAATATTTGTAGTTCAATAAATATCCCAATAATTTCAAATATCTTAAATTCGAACGTAACTAATAATTTTTGCTGCAGTTAATATAATTACCGATTTTATAATGTTTCGCAAAATATAATACGAAAGGCAAATACACTTATGTCTTAATCTAATATTAGTTAATAGAAATGGAACAAAACAAGTCTTACCAAACTTTCTGATTTTTTTAGATAACAATGCATTCTAAAATTCAGAAATCATGTTCATAATATGGCGAAACCGCAACCATGAAAGTAATATACAATATTAATAGTTACTTTCAACAAACGTGTACCACCAACGCAAAATTACCAAATCGATACTTTGAATATTCAAAGTTACTCATTACGATATACATATAGTTGGCGAAACAAATCTCTTCCAGCTTTATGTCTCTTCATAGAGATACGAATTTGCATAAATATTCACAATCTAATTAGAAATGATAAAATTATTACAGATTCTACTATCCGTAATTTGACAATTTAATTATATAATTTGTGAAAAATAAGCAAGCATCCGGATACTTTTAACCAGTGCATTTAAAAAAAGCAGAAGATAGAAAGTCACGTCACGGCTTCCTAATTTCGCTCTGAAATTCATTTCCACCACGCCCGTTCACAGCTATCGGTGTCTCATTAGGATCGATCGGAATCGTTCGAAAATAAATTACACGCAAACATACAGCCGCGTATGCAGAGAGGCAGCGGTGTTGTGAGACGAACGTTAAACGGTCGTCGTTCGGAGGCCCATGGTAAATTCCATAAATACACGCCACTGGTGAGGCAAACCTTATTGCAGCACCCACATACTATTCGTTCTCTCTCCCTCTCTCTCTTTCTCACACTCTCTCTTTTACTTTCTCTCTGTACTTCCTTAGCTTGCTCTCTATCATCTAATAACATTTGCATACATGCCAATAAAGAGAGAGGTTCAGCGACGTTAGAGGGTGGTAAGTGGTGGTTGCGTTTCGGAATCTAAGATAACAAGATAGAAACGGCGGAGGTGTATAGTAGGCGTTACAGAGAGTCGACCAGGGAGCAATCAATAACTGACCCATATTGTAGTCCTCGTTCTACTCTCTCTTCTATCTTCACTCCGCATCCTTCTCCTCTCTCTTCGTTCCTTCTTTGCACCCCCTGCTACAACGCATTCGTTCCCTCGCTCTGTCTTTCTTTCTTCATGTCCCTGCGTTGTCCCTCTCTTATCCCTTCCCCTACGATTCCTGTGTCTCCTCCTCTCTCGAAGAACCCGTTTCCGTATGTTCACGATGTCTCTTTTCTTTTCTGTTGATTCTCCTTCTCGTTCGTCGCGAAAATTCGTCATTAGGAACTTGCGTTCCCTTCGACATTTTTCGCGCACAGACAGAAAATATCTCGTGTCACAGGGTTGTGGCTAATTGGCGGCTAGGTCTGGTTCCAGGAAAAATTTCACCTTGAATGTTTGCCATCCGACATTTTTAGGCCGCCCGAATCCCGAATTCGACGTGTTTAACACATCGTTAATTGTGTTTTCGGTCGTGTATCGAATTTGGAAATAGGTGACAGGATTGCAGGGAAATTGATAGCTTCGAATGCGTTGGAATTGTCTCTTGTTCAGTGTGGATTTTTGTGTCAAAAGATATAAAAGTGGAATTGTTGTAACCGCGTTTATTGCAGGGCATTTTGATTATCAGATGCTTCCGTTCGTATATGTATTTGTAAATTTTACGATAATTTAAAAAAAAATTTAAAAAGAAATTACGATAATTAAATAAATTTTACGGAGATTTGTAAACTTTACGTATGTAATTGAATTTTCGGTTGATCATTAAATCCCGAAAAAGGTACAGTGACAGGGTTGCAGGTAAATTGATAGTTTCAAATTCGTTAAAATCGTTCTTTTTCCTTTTAGAATTTTGTGTAAAAGATATAAAATTGTCACTCTTGTAACTATGGTCGTTGTAGGAAGTTTCCATTACAAGATATTTTCATCCTCATATTTGTCAATTTTAGAGCTGATCTCCTGAGACGTCGGTTACAATTTCATTTAATCGAGTTAATTGCATATCGTCAATTGAGTTTTTATTCGCATATCGAATTTACAAAAGCCACGGTCACAGGGTTGCAAGTAAATTATTAAGTAAAATATTTTCTAGTAATTTCGAAATTTATGTACAAATCTCATAGATCCATAGATTTTATATTCAACGTGATTTATAGTTAAAATTTCATTTCAAAGTTTGTCTTTTTCCAGAAATTTCAGAATTTTACACGAAGCAAATAAAAGTGGAATTGTAATAGATTTTAAAAAGTAGTTTTATTTGACACTGGTTAGAATCTCATTTCGAGGTTTAGTCTACTTTGTCAGAGTTTGATGTTTAATGCGCTTTAATCGAGTTCGAAGTCGCATATTCGCTGTTTAATATTTAAAAGGCGGATTTCAGCGTTGATGAAAATGGGAAATTGTAGTTTCCGTTTTGTTTCCGTCATGTTGCGTACTTATTTACTTTAGTTTCGATCGTGTTTTGAGTTTCGCGCAGGGGGCGTGGGATTTTTCAGTGAAATTCGAAGTTTAATGATTGATGTCGGTCTCGAGCGAAGTTTCGAGCTTCGATATTCTACATGAAATTGCAAATTCAAACATTTTTGAAGCGTCGAAAAGCTTTAACGCGATTTAAGCCAGGCGTATTCGATTCGTTCAACTTCCTGCCATATATTTAAAATTTAGAGCCATTAGTCTTGAATTTTGTATGCAATTAAATATTTCGTAGCTACTTTGGTTCGATAATGTGAATTGGGTGGATCGTACGAGGATCAATTCACGTCTCTACAAATGTTCACGTTTTTTCATATGTTAATTTCATGAAAATTATTTCTCCAGTTTTATTCTATTTTACATTACATTAGTACATATATTACATACATATATTACGATTAGTATGTGTACAAATACCTCACATATTTATTACGTAACACTTCATACACTACTATACACACATATGTTACATTATGTACGTATATGGTTATAACTTTTTTATGTTATTACATAATTTTCTTTAAGTTTAAGATAAACGTGTTAAGTTTATTTTTAATTGATTATTTAAATTGTTTATTAGATTCGTTCCTTGTACATTTTTTATGTCTTCTTTTGTTTCAATCAATTATTGTAGTCGAGGAAAGTTGAGAATAGTCGCTATATATAGTAGGAAAGTAGTCATAGTTCATGGACAAGTTGTAAGCTCGGAATCTCCTTGAGGCAAGTTCCACGCATTAAGAACACACCCTCTATGGATCGCAAATCCCTGTATATAAGAAATATAAGAACCCAATACTATCGAAACCAGTGGAGTTGGCATGTGTCGCCCCTCCATTACGAAATTCTCCCTTCTTTTCTGCTAAACGATCTAAGCATCATCTTTTCTTAACTTGTCAGTAGCATGGTGCATCTTTCCTTTTACGAGATCCTTTCATAAGTTTTCTGCTTTTTCTTGGGATCGATAAACACTATAGGAACGTGAAACAACAAATAAACATATGAGATTATAAACATTGTTTCTGTCACAATGAACACATTTAAGTATCTTTTAGTACACTTTTGCAATCCTTCGAGAAAATAATCTTTCGAAACCAAGTATTTTGCTTTAAAAGATAAGAAGTTATAAATGTCTGTCAACTTATCTACACCATGTTTTATTCATTTCTTATCTGTTATATAATGTTTCCACATTATTAATGCCTCTAATAGCGCCAGTGGAGTATAAAGGGTAAAATTTTTTATAAATGGGTAAATATTCATATTCTACTCGTTATAAGAGCTTCTCAGAAGCCAACTGCACAAATCGATTTTTCATGAAGTTAACAGTTTTAGATTTTCCAAGTGCATCGATAACATTCAACATCTCGGAAAACAAATGACTCATTCTCATAAATTTATTTATCACAAGCAGACACCATAGATCTTTACAAATTTCAAAAAATCGTATTTGTATTTTATGACGTCAATCGGCATGGCGTCCGGCGAACTCATATTACGTTCAACGAAAACCAGCGTATCCAATCGGATCAACGATTACCAAATCCTCCTTGCTAAAATCTCGCTCGAGCAAACATGCCAAGGTAAAGGCGATGGCATTTTTCGCGCGGTTTCGTCAAGAATCCGTAGTGGATTAGCAAGAATCATATATCAGCTGGTCGTCCGCTTGGCATACGTTCAATGTTGAATTATTCGCGTCAGAGTATAACCGTGTCTGGTTTGTCCGTCGGAGAGGGGAAGTGAGAGGACAACGAGCAGTATCAGCTTTATTAAACAAGAAACGCCGCAACGATTTCGCTAATTGTACGAGCGTGACGACCCTTTTCCGATCGAAATCATCGACCCAGATCTCTCTCGTTTCGTTTCTTTGGCAGCGGATCGGCCTGTGTCGCCTAAATAGGTGGCAGCCAAAGGCGTTTTTCGAGTGGGCCTGAAAGCCAAGCGGTCCAACCGGCAGAAGAAGTGCTAGAATGGTTCATATCTCAGCAATCTCTGTCGAGGTTCGCAGGCTAGCTGCCCTCGAGAGGGGACTCTACAATCTCTAATATTGCGTTCTAACCCATATAACCGGGGCCGGCTGGCTTCAAGATGAGAAACACGCGGTCGCGAGATATCAAAGTCGCTGTTTATTAGCTGCCAGCCGCTTCTCAACCGTCTGTTTCGAAGCCCTGTTGCCCCAGGTACATCGCGACTGGGAATTTCAGAGGTTAACCACGCTTCGTGGCCATTTTCGGTACATAAGAAGCCGTACATTAGGTGTTTAGAATACAGCCCCTAATGTCCTTTGCGGTTATACAGTGTATTCTTGGATTTGAACGCATTCAAAGCCACGCAAGCGTTCAAAGTTTTGATACAGTTACTCCCATTAATATTCTGACACAATACCATATCTGTTGCTTTACATGAAAGGGAATGATTTAAATATCGTATTGCTTCTTTTACGAGCATATGAACCGTCCATTTATAGTTTGAAAATACGCAAACAATTTCTTCCTGACAAAAACATTTCATTGTTCAGTAGGCTTCTAACAAAAAAGAGATTGTTCTCTTTGTTTCATTGCGGTCTTCTGCTTTATATCTTCAGTGGTCCTAATTCGATAGTCGGGGACTGGAAATTATGTGGACTTTTATTCATATAGAAACATCAATATATCATACGTTAATTAAAATTATGTACGTAGAGTATATTTAGGCAGATGTTACGGATCAGTAATTTTAGCATTAATGTCTTACTTTATGGCATTTTTTAACTTCTAATTTTTTCTTTAAATTTCTATTCTAACTTCTTGACTGATCCCAAGTATAATGGGATTTGATCCCAAACTAGACAGCAAATGACGAAAAATCACTACAGAAAAACGATACATAGACTATTTAGTATTCTTTAGTAAAATTAGATTAAATTAATACAATAGATTGTTTAATGATATTCCATAAGAATACCTTAATTTTTAAATTTGTCTTAGATTTCGCTACGAACTACTCAAGCAATCTAATACTTTGATCTGTTTTTGACGCCACTTTGCTCGAGTATTATCGAGACGAAAAGTAATTTGGTAAACTAGTGAAAGTTTCAAAGCTGTGGTGACTATCATAGGTCACAGGTAACCGCGCGACGTGGCGCTGAACGTGTTAAGTGTAGCTCTGGGTGAACTTTTGAACTTCTCATACTTGAGATAAAGGGTATGTTGCAAATATTTACTCTGCGTGCTAACACTTTGCTCTTAAAGAATAGTTTTCGAGGTTTGAGCAAACGAACAGAGAGAATTGTGTGGCTTTGTTACATCAGTGATTAAGTGATTGTACTTGGTGCATTTATATGTGTATATTTAAGGAGTATAAGAGTGAAAGCAAACGTAATTGAAAGTGGAATTTGATGCTGTTACGGTACTTGAGATGTAAATGTCTGTTTTATTTTAAGAGTCTTGAGATTCGATTTGAACCAGACGCAGAAGGGCACCTGAAATAAAAATCAAGTATAAGCTTCAGTTTCGTAACCTTTTACAATTTGTTCTTTTTATTATAATGTCAAACTTAAATTTAGACTTTGATATTTAAACTAGTTAAACACAAAGAAACATGTGTAAAATTATTATTGTTTCTTAAATTGTGGACTTTTATATAGTTCTAAATATTTATGAATAGAACTAAAGAAACGAAACACGCAGTTGGTGACCAGATTATTATTATCAAAAGAAAAAATTACAAATTTTATGTTCTTAAATCTTAAATACTTTGCATAAGTTTTAATATCCTTGCTATCTATTATTAAAAACTAACAGTATTTTATGTGAAAAGAAAACTTTGTCTAAAATATATTTTCCATTTCATTCTTGTTCTAGTTTCAAATAAGTGATAATTTCGAAATATAGAGATTTGTTTTATTCTTTAAACATTACAATGAGTACTTCACTGGATAATGTATTCCCAATTGTGTATATAAACATTTTTTGGAACTAGATTTGTATTATCTTAGACACTAAAAATATGTACTACATTAATAGCAAGAAAATTAATTATAGGATGGACTATTTTCTAATTTAGTATACGTGCATTTTATGAAATTACTTTAAAAGTTTTACTTACGTTATAACTATAGCATTAATCCGACATTTATTATTAATTCTCTGAATATACAGTTGAATTATATGTATAAGTGTAACAACGTTTTTCTGTGGATGTATGTCAACTTATAACGCAATGTTTTATGTAAGATTTTTGTGTGATGATATAAGAGGAAGAACACGGCGAGTTTAAGACTGAAATAGTAGATAATAATGAAGCACGAGTACCGATTGAGTGTGATTCACGTCAGACTTGTCAGAAATTAGCAGCATAGCCTAAGGTATTAGAATTTATCGTTTGAAACGATACAGAGCTCGAGTCACGCAAATGCATTGCTTTTTATCTCCTCTGTTAGATGAAGATAGGGAAACATAATGGAAGGGAAAAAGTTAAATGGTTTAACGAGAGCCATCATTTTTCCTTATAACGCATATTTTCACCTTTTTGTTTATGGACAATCAAAAGATTGGAAATATAAAAATATTTCCTAGTCACTGAATACTACAAGAATCTTCTCAATTTTTTAAATATCTTATCGGCAGGATATTTTAAAATTCTTAACTAAAAATTTCTATTGAGGAAAGAAAATTAGGACTTGATACTTTATATAAAACAGACAAAATTAGCTACTGTATTATTATTTTATCCAAATAATTAGTAATTAATTAAATTAACTTCCAATGACCTTCAAGCAATCAATTACATCGTACGAATAATTTTATTCTACGAATGATATCCTAAATTTCTCGAAGAAAGACAGTCGATGAAAAAGGGGATAACTTCATCCTATGAACGATATTATAAAAAAAGACCCTAGGGTAAGACAATCAATGGTGAAAGGGAATGCACAAAAGTAATATTCCTGAAACAATTCACGCGATTCAAGAACAATATAAAGCAGGTCCTTAATGATACCGCTTCATCTAATCGCACTGCTATTGTGAAATCGAGGAAAAGTCACTGATCATTGTTGTTGTTGTGTTGGTAGGAGTCGGCGTATTGTCGGAGCTTCCGGGCGATCAGCATCGCAGACTATGAGCAATAGGGTACATTAACTCTCTTTTTTCTGAATTCCTTTTTTTCCTTCACATTTTCTATTCTTTATGCCTGGACTTTTTCTTCTTACTGTTTACTGACTGATATCTTTCTTGTTACGGTCTTGTTTAGTCAAACAGATTATGTTCTTTACTACATGTGTTTTCTCTTACATACATATACATGCATATATATACCTCTCATTATTTATCTTCTGCCTCGTCTTTTCAAATTAATATTTTACCTTTGTTCACATCAGAGAAAGCATTATATTAATAAATCGCTCTATCTCTCTCTTTCTCTCCTTTTTTTAGAGCTTCGAGCTCTCCTCTTAAAATATCTGATTAATTATCTCGCATGCATCAACTTTCTTTCTTCTCCCATATTTTCATCGATCTTTTCATTGTTATCAGTATTTTACAATTACATTTATTATATATCTAACGTTTCACTCCGTATTTATAGTGCATTCAAGCGGCTAGAAGTACGACACGTATATATGTATTAGGTTGTCCGGAAAGTTTCTTTCGTTTTATAAGGAAACAACGGATGCACGACATTTTTTGTTTCATATTATTTTATCGAATTACGTATGATCGTAATAATAGAAACGAAGCAAAATGGATCATACGTGATTCAGTAAAATAATAGAAAATGAAAAATGTCGTGCGTCTATTGTTTCCTTATAAAACGAAAGAAACTTTCCGGACAACCTAATACATATTTATTATATATAAATATATATGTATATATATATATATTATATACATATATATATTTTGTAGGAGGCACATTGTTATTCATATTATTGACTTTCTCTTTTATCATATTTGCATGCGCCAGAAAAAGTAATACATTTCACTACGATATGCTGTATATTATGGTTTTCATCGTATTTCTCGTTTGTTTTAAATTCTATATTCTTTTTCATTTTTTTCTTTCCCGACGTCGTGTCGTTTACGAACGTTCCGATCTCGTGAAGGTAAGTCTGTTTCAGGAAGAAGAAGACGGAGGTGTCGCTAGCGATTACGAAATATCGACAGCTTAATATTGAACACAAACTTTTGGTATTCTACATAATACGAAGAAATATACATTTTCGATATTTACATGTTTATCATATATAAATTAAAAGTTAAAATCGTTGTTATTAGTTCATCAATGAATATATAATTACATGAAATGTAGAATACAAATTAAAACGAAATAACCTGATTCAAATCTAATTCAAATCGTTGAAATCATCTATGACTTGATTACTGAAATTACTGATTACTAAGGCAGATTAGTGAGAATTCATAGATAGAGAATCGCACAGAAAGTATATATCGATCGTATTGAGCACAAAAATCATGGCGTGATTTCAAGCTGTATCCTTACTTGTAGCGATTCCTTTTCATCTTCAGACATTTCGTCGAGAATTTCCCTGTTCTGTTACATTTTATCTTATATCTTCTACATCGGTAGATAAAGCCCAACTTGTCGATATTCTGACAACGACACTGATAGCGTTTCGTTAGCGGCACTTCTAAATGAACATCTGTCTTTCTTTTCTATGTTATTTCTGGCTTGTCAAACGCTCTTTTCCTGCTTATTACGATCACGGTTCTTCTGGAAAAAAGGAGAAGCGTTCGACGGCTCTTGTCAGAATCGATTGCATCTCATCGAGCTGTTTTACTCCGTAATTTCTTGCATTTGTTACATCTATTTCTTTCTAAAGGAAAGTTCAAATAAATACAGAATATTTCGTCGTGAAGCTACTCGTGTGTCACTTTTCATGGTAAGAAGGAAATATCTTTGAGTTGCTTAATGAAAATTATTTTATGCCTTGTTTCCTTAATAAAGGAAGAATTTTTCTTTGAAATATTGAAGCATTTTAATTTTGTTCCCAAATTAACAGAATAACTGACAAATTGTTACGATACTTTATCAATCGTTTGTAGTGTGAATAATTAGTTGAGCGTAATTGCCGACAAAGCTTATGTCTTTTCTATGATAGCTAATTATAATATTTAGCTCATGCGTAAAACTACCCCTCTAATAAAAGAATTGAGAAATTTTAGCCTATTAAAGATTCTGTAGGTTTCCGAAAAGATTCCTCTAATTTCAATATTCAAAAGTAAAGTAACCGGAAGAAACTTGGTAAATGGGTTTCTTATCCGTACGCGGAATACTTCACAAGAATAATAAACGCGAAGGTGATGGTTTCAACGTCCCGGGACAAACTCGAGAAACGTCTTTATTTTCCGTGGAAAAAGTTATTTCGCCGACAGACGGCGTTGAAACCACGACGACAGACATCCAACGCTTGGAGCAGGCCACAAAAGCCGCCTTCAATAGCAGAGCATTAAAAAATCCGGACTCGACGCGACAGAGGCTACGTTCGCGCTCGTTCCTCGATTGGCTCGGGTGGTCTCGACTGTGTTTTCCCCGAAAAAAATCGGCCAATAACTTCTCAAATAAGCCTGAAAGTCCATTGTTCCCGCGGTATGCTCTGTCACGCGGACGCGATTCGGTGAAATCGCTCTCACAAAGCGTCGAGCACCGGTGGGGTATCTGCAAAAACAAAAAAGCGAAGGAACAAAAAACGACGAAGGAAAAAAGTAAAAACGGTGGAGTGGAAAAAAGACGAGAATAAAGCGGCGGGGGGAGAGATGGGCTAGGAGGGAGGGATACGAAAGAGGCGTCAAACAGTCGAGCACAGAGCGAAACAATAGGCTCGTTCGTTTTGCAGTTTCGTGCACTCTAAAGCGCCCGTTGAGCCTTCGTTTATGCGGAAACATGTATAGGTGAACGTTCCTTTTTATTCCGCGCGAAAAGAGTGAAACACAACGAGACTAAGAGAAAGACAGGGAAGAAGGGAGGATTCGCGATTCACAACTTGCTCGGGGCCAAGCGATGGCATCTTGCACTTCTTCTCGAGGATGAGCGCGAGACTCTCTCTCTCTCTCTTTCTCTCTCTCTCTTTCTCCCCTTCTCTCCCTCTTTTACACTCTCTACTGCGGCCTGACGATGATTAACCCCTTTGTGGCGATACACAAAACGCCTAGGACAAAGCGTCTCGACGACGAGAAACTCTTTCGTTCTCGCATGGATCATGTTGTCACCCCTGTTTCGAGGCTAGCCAGCTCATCCAGCCAGCAAGCTACTTGCGCGCGCGATCACAGCTCGACACGAGCCCGCGGGGGATCGAGTATTTTTGGACGTGTCCGCTTTGTGACGGATGGATCGCCGGGGAGAATCGCAGAGGTCGATTTTAGCGGGAACGTTTTAGCTCCGGTTTTCAGGTTAAATTGTTTCGCGGCCGTGAGAGGGTGGGCGAGGTTGATTTAATATTACAATTTCGCTGTGTAACATTTCGTCGAAGGGTGTTATTGGATCTTTTATTTGCTTTCATTGGATCGTTTGTACCAGCGCATATGTAGTTTCGTTCTGCTTCCTACGAGTTTGGATATTGGTAATTGCTTGTTTATTATTCGCACCAGTGTACAGTTTTCGGGCTATGATTGTTGAAGTTGGTAAAGAACACGCGCATTAATGGTAATTCGACGATTTAAAGCGACGTTCAATATTTGTTATTACGTTCTTGCGGAATCACTATGGATTTAAATCATAATTCGATCGATTTAACTGTTTATGAAGTTACGTGATTTGGAAGTCATACATGTTTTTGAGGTTTTATTCTCTTCACTCGTCGCTGTACTAATGTAATTTATTATTCTACGTTGGTACCAAATATTCTATTTAAAAGTAGCATTCGGTAGTTCCTAATTTTCAGATAAAATTGAGAAATTGAAGCCAACTAGAACTCTCCTTCTTTCTTTTTTTACTCAGTTTAGAATAAACATTTTCAATTGAGCTATAATCTAAAATTTAAGTAATCCGAGAAAAAGAAAGAGCTTCTCGAATAACGAAACAGTTCAATTGTTCTGATATAACCAATTAACTTTTGAACATTAATTTTGTCATGTTGAAATATTCTCTCGTACTGTACAGAATTTAATGATCAAATCATCGCAGACTCTTTCATTTGTGATTTTGTTGTTACATTATAAGCGAAAAAATAAACAAACGGTATAGTTATAAATTTGGTGGTTTAAGCATTCAAAGAATTCAGTATAATTTCTGTGGTCTTAAAGTATTCAGAAGGTTCAATCATTTAAATACTTTTAAAGGTATTCAAATTAAATATTACAATAGACTAAAATTCTGCGAAATTAAATACACACAATTATGTGTTGAATTCCATTTTATTATACTAGGTGATACATTGACCCACATACAAGGGTAAAACAACCATTTTCACACTTTCATATGTTCTTCTTAATTTATATCCATTTAAATTTATATAGTCATTAAAATTAGTTAAAAACAGGTACTTGTAACAGTTTTAAAGCAATTAGCGGAGTTATTTGGGTTAATTGTAATTTAAGAAATTACCAAATTAAACGTCATATCAAAATTCTACGAAAATATCCTCTCCCAAATATTAATAACAAATATTTTACACTGAAATGCAAAGATAAAAAAAGGGAATTGTTTTCATTTTGAAATTTTATGAATCTGTAATTTACGATTTTCAACATTCTTATCATATCATTCGTTAAAGAAGAAAATCGTTTAAACTACACGTAAAAGGAACAGGAACTGTTCTAATCTCAAAATTCCACGATCTATTGAATATATGATAAGTCACGATCTCTCACGACTCTCCAACATTTTTAATACTTCATTCACCACGAAGATATTAAATCCTTTTAACCAGATGGTAAAAATAGAAGAGAATTATTGTACTCTTTATATTCCACAAATCCGTATTCACGATCCATAATAATTCTTCTACATTTCTAACGTACTATTCGTAAGAAAGAAGTAAAACCTTATGAATCTTGCTTCTGCTGATGAAACACATTAGAAAATTGAGGTAGAATTGCTGGAATATCCGAATGACAATCCGCTGTTCCAAAGCGACACACCGCTCTTGGCGAATCGATCTAATTTTTACCCCAGCGTTTTTCCGCAGAACCAGCTCGCGGTTATGCGATAACCGAGCGAGAGCAAGACACGGAGCGAAGCGGCTAAATTGCCATTTAACGCAATCAATACACGCGGCCGACTAGTCGATCTCACAGGAATCGCGCGTCCATATCGATTGCTCGCGGCCACGGCGCGGCGCCCGTTCGTCTCGAATAGAATCGAATCACGAGCGCTCCTTCGCGCAACTAATGAAATCCCGGTGATTAAACGCGGCACCGATTCCGCTTGCTTACTCCGGTCAGAACTTCCTGAACCGAAAGTTCCCTCGATGGAAGCGATATCCTTCGGTGGAACGAGACCTAACCGTGTATACATGTTCCCCTCGACACCGTCGTAATTACCGCTTAAAACAAAATTGCCGGCAGTTTTTCGATCCGGGTCGGGATAAATTGAAAAACTTTTTCGAAATGAATAATCTTCGGTCTTGCAGCTGCTTAATTTTCGCAACTTCTTTTCCGTAGACAATTTCGACGGGTGGATCGAGATCTGAGAATGTCGAAAGCGTCCAGTGATCGCTATACCAGCTAATATACAGGATGTTTGGCTGTACAGGATGAAAGTGGCTAAAAATTTAAGGGTCACTTCCGTGGACCAAGATCTAGAATAAAAAATTGCGCTCGAGGCTTTGTTTCTTAGTTGTTAGTATTCAAAGATTGGGAATACTTCCCTGTGTAAGTCAGCTTAAGCTATATTATGGGGCACATTGGTACTCAAACTTAACGAAACATGACCGATAGCTTATATAAATCGGTAAATGTAAAAAATTTGCGAGTTTAATGTTCAGTCTACGATATAAAAAATTAAATAACGTAAGAGTGAAATAACACGTAAATATGATTTTGGTATTTTAATCAGTTCATGTCCGATATCAAGTTTAGAGGTTCGAGGACGAAATAATAATTAATTGATTTGCAGGAATACTTCTGTCATTCACTGGTTCAGATATTAAATAACAATGCAAGCGATTGGCTGATAATCCGTGAAGAGGTAATATGTTAGGTTAATTGAGAGGGATTGTGTTTTTAGCAGCATACGCATTCGTGTTATTTAAACAATGCGGACAACGTTATGGTTGGCAAAGGATTTATTACAGAATCGATAACGGTTTCCCACTATCGTCGCAATATCGTGTTCATGACAAACGTTGTAACTCTGAATCATTATCTTGTGAAAATATAATGACATACACAGTGAAGAATTTATAGGTTCTACACTTAAAAAATTTTGCTTTAAATAAAATAAATTGTTTCATTTAATTTCATTAAATGTTTTAATATGGCTGCGACTACACGTATATGTAATATATTTTATTGATAATTAAAATACCAAAATATATACAAATACGAAATTGCTGACAACAAAAATGGCATATCCGATTTTCATAAAATCGTAAAACGTTTGTTTTAAACGCGCGAAATGAGGAAAGTTTTTTAAATGGAGAATTCCATCGGTGGAACAATTATTAGTCGCCCTTTTCAGAAGCGAGAAAATTTCCCGCCGATATGGCAAACGTTTCCTGACCATCGTGCGAGTTGTTACAAACACAGTGCAGTCAAGCTTTGTACAAAACGACATAACAAAGTGGCGTATATCGATCGATTGTCCGTTAACTTTCGCTACTTTTCAATAATTTATCGAAGTCGTTAGGTCACTTCTGATCTTCTCCTTGTGTTCACAGATTGAACCAACTTAAAAGCGTTGGCTGTTTCATTGTGCGAATATAATAAGGCATCTTGACAGAGAAAATTGCATATTCGTTGATTCGTATTGTTAGAGTGGAAAAAATTAAGTTAAATTTTTGTCGAAAGGTATTGTTCAAAACTGGTACATGGTTTTCAATTTTCTGCTTCTTTTTGATATATATAAATTTCTTTGATTATTATTTTTTTTTTTTTTTGACTACATTTTTCGCTACGTTGAGGTTTTAATTATTTCTTCTTCCTATTCAATTTTTGAAAAGGTCAGTCATTTGCAGTGGAACAATTTTAAATTCAATTATCTTTTTTGCTGGACGATTCAGCATAGAAATTCTAGATACTTCGATCTTTATTGAGGTAACAAGTTAAAAATATTATTTTTTAATTTTTTAAATGTTTAAGTAAGATTTATTATTCGTTAATTTGAGAACTAATTTTCTTTCCTTAATCTGAGAACTAATCTTTCATGTTCAATCTCATGATCTGAAATATTACCTAGTTGAAAGAGAAATTTATTTATTTGTTATTCTGAATAAAATTGGGTCTAATTTTAGTACATTATGTTTTTTTACACGAAGATGAGTTAAAATGTATTTTTGTTATCAGTAAATAACAGAGCAAAGAAATATTTTTTCTTTTTATATTTCTTTAGAAATATTTAAAGTTTTGAAAATTACACCTGTAGATGGATTTGAAATCACGATGCCGATGCCAACGGAGGAGAAAAAACGAAAAAATAGGAAAGAATGAGTAAAAACTTTGTCGAATTATCTCTGAAAACACTCCTACGATTGCACCAATTCGAAGCAACTAAAGCACTGCCTAACAAAGGCCTAGCGACAATAGAGGCCTCTCGTTAAGCGTCGTTTAAGTGGCTCGTAATGCGAGTGTCGGCGCACCCTCGCGAACAGAAAAAGAAAAACAACCTTCTCACTTTTATTCCCGCTTGGAATCACGAACTTCGAGCGCTTCGCGAGTTCGTCTTCCAGGCCTTTCATTTTTTATCGAGTGCCTTAATTATTGCAATTGTTATATACAAATTGAGAAGTGATTCTCAGATAATACAAATATTTATCAAATAATTTAAGTTGATACGTAAATCGATTCATAATTTATATTATTCTCGATTGTACATAGACGAAAGATTGATTACCTTCTGAAAACTGTATGAAGTCATTTAATATTTTCTTAATCCTGCAATTCTCGAATTTTGACATTTTAATTTTATCTTTATTTAGTAAACATGTAAAGACGCTTAATATAAAATTGGGACAAGAAATCATTCATACTACTAACAATATTTTTTCGAATGTTGTACTATAGTAAGCGAAGGATCGGTTAATGGCATTTCTATTCCTCATTTCTTGGTTTCGATGATCAGGCTGAAACTTTTACAATAAATGTCTTTCAACGGTCTTCGACATTTTTTTAAATTCACATTAAAATTAAAATCCTAGAAAAAATCCTAATTTATATTCAATCCTTATTTATCTCACACCCTTCGTTCCAATATTCCAAACATGCTCATACGTGACATCTAAATTCAGCTGAAAATTTCCATATTAATAAAATCCATTCCCCGGTATCTCTCCCTTAGCATATCCGGATGTTTCGTGAGATGAACGCAGGGTAAAAAAAAAAAAAAAGAAAATAGCAGGAGGCAAACGAAATATGTATGTCGAGCATTGAACGGGAGAGGAACATTGTTGACAGTGACGTGGCGACAATGGAAATTATGGGCATGAAACGCCGTGCCACCGTGCCGCGAAGAGCGTCTTTCGCGCCTTTCGTCTTTAAATTTCTCGCGGTGTTCTCGACCGGTGGAGCACGGATAGGCGCGATGGTCTTTTTGAGCCGCGTACAAAAGCTCTCGACTCTCGACTCTCGAGTCTACCTTGCAGCCCCGTGTCTCTGTGTGCGTCTCCGCCACCCTTTTTCTTCTTCCATATCAAGCTGCTGAACAAAGCTCGTTCCTCGTGTGTCCCGTGCGTTCGTCACGTGCATCAAATAAAAATCTGCAGTCTCATCTGATATGGATCAATCCCGCTTCGATCGTCATACCGACTTCCTCTTTCCGAAGATTCTCAAAAGTTATAAAAGAGACGAGTAAAAAGCATATTCTTTCATAGGATTCGATCTTGTCAATGAAACGTGGAAATTAAATTTCGCGCGTAATTTATGGAGGGCGATTTGATGGAGTTTTGGCCCTTTAATACGTTGATTGCCACGCGAATTTTATAGATATACCGGACAAATTTTATCCTGGGACCTGTCATAGATTGACATATATTAATTTCAATAAATAATTTCATAAATTGATTTAATTTCGTATTCACAAAAATGCTATCCCACTAATACAACAGTTCCAAGAAATTTCAATAAAAAATCAATAAAAATCAATGAAAATATTGTATGTTATGAAGTTCAGAATTTTCAAACGTCAAACGGGCTAACTTTCTAAACTTTATTTTCCTGATTGGTATAATATTATAATTTTAGGGCTCCGTTGCACAAATTTCTATGGCTTTCGATCGTACCATTGACATTGGTACCATAGTTTCGATGTTCTTATTACTTCAAGATGATTGACATTACAATCTTATAATCCTATGACGCGGCTCTTGGATATAGTATTGTTGGTACCACCAATCTTGGTATCCAATTGAACAGGTTTCTACTGTTTTGGGCTAGGTCGTGGCTGGTACCACAGTCTTCGATTCACTATAAAGGTTTGAACGGCTACCGTGCGGCTCGCGGCTTTTATCTCGGCCTTGGGGAATTGCTCACATGTTCTCCTAATACTCTAGGATGAGTCATGGTCGGTTCTACAACTTCGAACTAAGTTACAGACTGTCTGCATATCCAGACGTATTTTGATAAAATCGTCTTAGCTATATTAGTACATTTACTAGCGCTGGACATAATCTCTGTCTCAAATAAATTCTCTGTCATATAAGCGGTGGATAGGTTCTATATAATTCTCAGAATTTTTGAAAACTTTGTGTAAAAGTACGCAGTTTTCCGAAATATTGGGTTTCCAAGTACCAACTGGATAAATTGGTGCAAATTCAGTAATATATCCCAATTTTGATACTTTCTATTACTTTGCTATAGGTGAAACATAATTTTGAGTTATCACACAGTAGAAATTTGATTTCCTAGAGATTTGTATCATTGTACGATCAGCAATTCAAATTCTTTGAAATTTAAATACTAGTATATATCTTGAACTTGGCGGTGAAAGATGAAAGCTTGTATAGCTTTACAGTAGTTAAAATCGAGCGGTATATTTCAAGCTTGATAAGATTTATTATAAAACATAATTTTTAAACATCACACAGTACATATCTGATTTTCTAAAGATTCGTGTTATGCGATGAGCATTTAAAATTTTCATGCTTTGACATTTGAACGTCTGTATACCTCAAACTTAGTACTGAAGGTTTAAAACTTCTAGTAATTGATTATGATGTCTACACGCGCGTCTTAACAAAACTCATATAGCCTACTTTCAAGGTAGTTACTAAACCCTGTCATTTGAGTAGACGCTTGTAACTGTGCTAACGAGCTATAACGCGGCAGTGATGTAGCAATTAGCGTGAAATAGATGAATCTTGTGGAAACGACGAAAGAAACTGCTGTAGTAAAAACGGCGAGCGGTTAAAGAGTGGTACTACGCCAGAATAAAATTCAAAACGATCTTACTACTTAATTAAAGACAGTGAAAAACTATCGCTTTTTACATCAAATGTATGACTATTAATGCGTTGAAAAGAAAAATCCAGACGAATCTTTATGTACATTTGGAATCATTAGACCAGCTGGTTTATAAACCTTATTCGTGATTCTGTTTTTATACATTCACAGTCTCGCTCCACCATTTGGTCATTATATCTCTTTTCTTAAGAGTGACCATTTTCTGTCCTTTGTTTCGCGTTGGTAAAGAAAGAAAATGACTTCCTGCAATAGAGAGGGGTAATTTTACGAGATTTCACAGTTAGGGTAATGAGCTTTTTTCATTCTGAAGCGGTTAGAATTAACTTGGAGAAAAATATTTTCTATCGAGTAAGGAAGGACCTACGTTCCAATAATCTTTCCTCTGATAATCTTGGTTTTCATAGAATAAGATAAATATAAAGATGGGAAAAACATTTAATGATATCAGAGTCCGAATTACATACATAATTATTAAATTGTAACATATATTCAATTTTGGTGTATCAATTTTCTAAATCTTTTGTTTTCAATAATACTCACTTCCATCTTTGAAACTGCACAATTTTAACCCTGTTGTGGTTTTCGAATTTTTATGTCACAATCTTAGCCTTCTTTTAACAAGCAAAGAGATTTTTAATATTTCGAGAAACATATCTTAATACACGTATTTTATATCTTTATGTTTTATTCAAACTTAACTTTATTTGTTACTAATGAAAAAACATAGTTGAGTTTAAAGTGATTCAAAGAACACCGCAAGTCTAAAACAAAGGTTTTCCTTTCTTCCAAGAATATTACATTTTTTTAATTTCAATCAAAATTATCGAAGGACAACAATACTTCGAGGATAAAAAATAAGTCACATTTCCCGTCTTCCATAGATATTTTATTGATATTTAACTTATTCTACATCACGACTAGTCTCGGTATTTAACATATGATTTTGTTATTCATTTGAATACTTGAATAATTGAATACTTGAAGACTTACATCTTGAAATCCATCAGATGACTCCTTTCTTTAACCATTTCATGTTAAAATATTTTAGTGACATCCAAATAACATCTGAGTCAGAAGATTTACAAAGTGGGATTTATCATACTCTTCCCACGTGGCTATGTAAAAACTGAAAAACGTCGAAAGTAAAATACATAATGATAAGTTCAACTCAACGTAGAAGCACAAAAAATACACCAAAATGCTGAACCAAAGCCAGTGCACGATAACTCTACAAAAACATCTACATACCTCTCAAACTTCCTCAAACACCGGAAAACCTCTTCAACTACGCAATTCCCACTGCGTTCCGCTATCCCGCAAACTGCCTCAAGTCTCTGAGTTTCCAGCAAGCCGAAAATAATTTTCAAAAATATTCCCAGTGATCCGTGCGAGAGGAAACAGGCGTGTTGAAGCGTGATGGAACCATGGACGATTAACGATGAAAGAATCGCGGGGAAATTGTTGCTTGAGAATAAGATCAGGGTGAATAGAAACGAAACGAGACGAGACGGCGCGGCGTGGCGTGTGTCTCGGTTTTAGCTGGAATTTTCTCTCCTTGTTTCACCACGGCTCTCGTTAGCGGCGCAAGATGCACTTTTATTCTACCTTCAGGCGACTCGCCCCTTTGTACAGCCATCCAAGTGGTATTGTACGTGAGTTAAGGAAATTGTTCGACACCAGCGCGGCCGGTGGATGAAACTGGTCGAGTAATCGCGTTTGTGGCTGGATCTCGCTCGTACGCGTATTTTTTCCGAGTCATGGGGATATATTCAAGGGGATGTATAAGAACAACTTCCGCCTTCCTCTCTCTCAGTTTTATCCACGGAGAAATGCTTTGAAGAGTACTTTATTTTTTTTTATTACTCCGACGAGGATCGTCCGAATGCTTCCAGTGAATTTTCACGTGCACGTTAACCATTTCGACCCTCGTAGGACACATGCACAAATGCTCGAAAATACGAAGGCATTTGCTTATTTTTAATAGAATGAAGTTCAGTTATAGGATTATAATTGCGTGAGACTCAGGACTATTTTTTTATTTATTAAAAATATCGTAGAATATTACGACATGATAATGGATTTACTTTTAGTTAATATACAATGAAAAGATTGTCATTTGCAAGTGTCAAATATGAGAGAGCAGGTTTGTTATTCTAAGGAGTTGAATTTTTTTTAATTCGTTTGATTTCCAAGTTATAAATAAAGTGCAAATGTTTTTGCAAATTAATAGAGAGATTATCGCAATTAATTTTAGCAGAAATATTATAACCGGTCAATACTTCAACGAACCACGTATTTAATGTTAATACACTATTGATAAGGTATTAAATATTCAATTTAAATTTCATATGTATCCATTGATTTCATAAGAAGATTGCTTTTGACCAGTAGTTCGTCGTTAATTCGTATATTCCAATAACGTTCATGTAATTTTAAAATAAATCGGCTAAAATGTTCCCATATTTATAAGCGGTAACATGTACGTATCGCTTATAAATGAAAATTTTTAACCTTTAACTACACAGACATCCTTACTGTACATATAGATTATGTATTTGGTACTTTATTTATTAAATCGTCATGCTATAGAAATTAATTTAACGCAACTATTCTGTTTAACAATTGCATATTTGTTTGTTGAAGGTTTTTATAGATGAAAGCACTGGAACTTCTAACATTTTTCACTAGATTGAAAATTCAGATTCCTCTGAAAGATTTATAATTAAGTAAAGCATAAAGACTGTCTCTTCAGGATAATGATACGCGCGCCATTAGTATCCCACATAAATATGTGGTATTTTATTGAAGAATTCTTTTCAAGAAACGAGGAATACAATTTTTATAAAATAGAATTTCTTTTGATAATTTTTTGAAAGATCCGTTTTCGAGAAAAACTTTGTAAATGTACACAGTATGCATACATTTACTTTTGATAAAATTATAAAACTCTCACCCCAGAAAATAGTTCACTCTTAGAGTTGGTTCATCTAACATGCCAAAATTGGTAATTTTTTAGATGTATCATTTTCTCTTCTTCGCATTCTTCTAGCAATCCCATGATATGTATTTCTACCAATATACATTTTTACATGTATATTTCTTTCTAAACTTTTGGTCTTGGTTTATTGCATTTTTCGCTTCATATAATTCCTCGTATAATTACCAAAGGACAAGATCGATATTCTAAACTGTGGAGACAATATATATAGTGGACGCTAAGTTCCATTGTAGTAGGCCATTCTTTCAGCTGTCACGATGAAAGCTCGCTCGATGATTAGCCACTCCACTCAAATCCGTCGATTCGATTGCTCGTTTTGCTTTCCATCGGTTTATTTGCAATAAAAGGAGCGGGCAGGTTAATCAGATCATCATTACCTATACACACGTGCATGGGGTTGAGTACACGTAGTCACTCGACGTGGGGCGAAGCATCGAATGAACTTATTGCCCATTGAACCATACTGCGCCACCATACTCACTGTAACCTGTGTAGACAGGCGAAGCTCCATTGCACAAACAGAGAGGAGCTACGGTGTAACACATACCGCGTTTCTGTGAAAGCCAGTTAGTTTCAGAGAAACATTTATTCATGATTTTCTAGCGTAATTTTTATGTGAACAACTTCGTAGTGGAAATGTGAAAGGATATCGCGATTAATTGATGATTCGAAATATTTTTTTGAAACTTTATTCCACAAGTACTTTTATTTAAAAAAAGAAAATTTTTCGATCTTGGATTTCTGCAGTTTTGTAATTTAAAGTCAAATGTGAATTGGGTTCCATTATTTTGTTTTAATCTATCTCAGAGCTAACGTTTTCAGTAAGTTGATTTATTGCAGAGAATTTATTTAAGCAACTCTAGATTACGACTTTTTCTGTCTTTTCTATTTGTTAAAAGATAAAGTTTTGATTCTTGAGTTGTGTAATTCTTTAATCTAAACTCAAATCTGACGCTTGCTATAGAAGATAATGTTTGGTTTTTCAATCTATCTAATTCCAGTAATTCTAATTTCAATCTGCGTAATTCTAAATAAATGAATTTACCTTGGACGAAACTTTATTGTTAAGTAGATTTGGGGCCTTTGGTTAGGTTTAGTTCTGAATTCTAAGTTAACATAGGTTTAACTAACTCTAATACGACGTAATTAAGATACTGATGGAAGTCCAAAATGTCGCTAATTTACAGTTCCTGTAGTTTAATTAATTCTACATTTTCAACATTGTTATAAACGATGTTTGATCAAATTTTAAGGATACCAAAAATATGGAGAAATTGAATGTAGACTTAATCGAGACTCAACATGTATTGAAATTAGAATACCTTGGATCTAATTTGAACTTAACGAGCATTATAATCTAGACCTACCACAGTTCTACCTCGGTCTTGACCTAGACCTCACATGGACCTAGACCAGCGTACATCTGACACAGATATAACCCAAACTTAACATGAATCTAATTTACGTTCCACTAAGTAAGACTTTAATACACAACAATATTTTAAAATTTTAAGTTTAGTTCTTACGTGGAAATGAAGATACGTTGTTTCTAGATTCTGGAGATATTTAGATCATTCTTCTTCTTTTCTGCAAATGATGTATTTATCAATTTGACAGCTTTAACTGATGGAATTGATTTCCGGAAATGAAATGATTTTTATACAAAATTCTTTGCGAAGATTCCAATGAAATACAATAAAGTTTTACTCACAAAGCGGATGCGTGAATCGAGACGATTCGTTAGATTTTTATCGAGTGTCAAAGATCGACGTATTTCATATCACTGAACAACTCGTTTCATTAGCTTCTAAGTGAGCGGAAACTGGGCTTTGTAAGTTACGCGTAAAGAATGTGACGCAGGTCTAGATTGAGACTCTTTTCAATAGAATTTTTAAAATACTAAAATATTTCCAACATTAGAAATAACTTAACAACGCAGATTTTAAAAGACAATTTGGCAATTTTTGTTATTATATTAAAAAATAATAATGTTATTGATGATAACATCTATGATAACGTCTATTATTACAAATCTTGAGAAACTAATATTCTTACACTAATATTTCTTGTGTTATCCTTTGAAAATTAAAATCAGCACTATTCAGTTTTCTTCCTTTTGTAATTATCCAAGTCGAATCGATAAAAGAATTAGTAACAATTTGTTCTCCATTTTGTAAATAGCAGAAAAGTAAAAAAATACAAATTTTCCTAAAATTGTAATAAATATAAAAGCTAAATCTTCGCTAAATAATTTCAAATAAATACGAATTTTGAAATCACCGAGAATTTATGAGTCTTAAAAAAATCAATGTTCATTAAATGGTTTCTACTTCGCTGTAAAAAATATTTTTTCAAAGTTTGTCCATTCATTACATATATGTTACATTTGTACTAGAGTTATGTCAATAACACTAAGTCATATATCGTACGACTGTAACATGAAAAAGTCACAGAATCAATGTGTTCGATGCATCGTGAACGCATAGAAAGGCGCGTTACGTTTCACATCCCGTTCTACGATAGAATCAAACAGACAGTTTGCGATATTTTGACGCCAACCGTGTGTATTTCATCGGCCAAGCCATTTCACTGAATTCCTCGGAACTATCGCGATAACTCAATCGTACGGATATCGTGGTAATCTACGAGAAACGTGGACGTTCCTGAACCAGATGGCCGATACGATATTCATTTTCTGATAAATATTTCGTATCGTCTTGTTCATCGACTATACGAGTAATTGAAAAATTAACTGGAACAAATGGCGTGGAACGGATGAGACTAATGTCGTGGAACTGAAATTTCTCGACTCTCTTTAATCTTTCGGATCTTCTATTCGTTCTATAAATTTTCAAATTAAAATTTGTCTCGCTGCTATTTCGACACATATGTTTCTTAACATTTTTCTTATGTATTAATATTTTTCCATTCTTCGTCTGTTAACATTTCTCCATTTATATCTTCCGAGATGAATTTCTTGCTACTCGTTGGACTTTTCTCGATTCAACTAGTAATTTATTTCTTCCTACAAGATAGATTCTGCGGTACTACTGATAAATGCTATCTACTTGTATCTTACATTAATAAAAATCTTCTACTGTTATTATTATTACAATTAATTCTAAATCAAGCGCAAAATTCGCGAAACTCTTCGTCAGAGCATCCCTTCCCAGGTTTCCTGGATTGTGAAGACCGATGCGATTGTCAGATCCGGACGTCCGTCGTGATCATCGTACGATAAAGATCGTCGCGACGGAGCACGGTGCCGCGTCGAGTGGAGGTCGATTGTGCTCGAGGCCAAAGGCGGTCTCGGCATATTTATATTTCAAAATTTTCATTGTGAATCGGTTTCTGGGCCACGGGAGATACAAACGGGGGCGGTTGCGACGGCCGACGTGTTCAGTCCGCCACTCTATTGAAAACCGGCCATGGACGGCCGTGAGTAGTACTGTCGTTCGATAAACGGCGTCTTTCCCGGAGCTTTCGGTTCAAAGATAAGAATCTCGGATTCGAGGTCAGCCAAGCAGTCCTCGAGGCCTCCTTTGGCCATCGGCAAATTTCGAAAGGGCGCTCGACCTCGTACGAGGTGGCAACCGGGCTGCGGAGAACGGTGGGGGATGGTTACCACTCTGTGTAGGTGTGTACACTTATCCTACACCTATGTGTATGTGTGTGTACGTTACACTAATATGTCTGTGAACGAGACTGGCGCACGATCGAGATGAATCGGTGCACCGGGGACGTTCCGGTTATGGCAACAAAGGACAATATCTAATATCCGAGAAGAGAGGCTGGCTCTATATTATAAAGTAGGGTTTTTTTATTTCTTTCCCCTCTTTTTTTTCTTTTTTTTTTTATCTAGTGTGGTCATATCGAGACTCCGGTTTTCATGTACCAAGAGCAACTGAAAGGAAGCACAGAGGCAGGTGCTCGATACAGGTTGCAGAAGGTCAAGCGCCCTCCGAGCCAAACAATGAAGAAGCTCTTCTGTTCTCCTGGACTTGCACACTGTGTGTCCGGTCTCAATGTGTACTCTGAATTATTTCTTCGGGCATCTGGGATGCACTCCTGGCTCCGAGAATTTATTGGATAGCGACTGTATGATGTGTATTGTCTCTGGTTTAATGGAAGTCGAGGGGTTCGAGGGGATGTTATGGTGGATGCTGCGAATTATCTTGGGCATGGGAGACAATTTCTGTTGGGATATTTATTTCGATGTATTTCTTCGGTATTACTCTGTGCTTCTCCCGTTTTTTACAGTGGGATTGCGTTATTGGGAAAAATTGTTTATCGATTTGAGGATTAATGTTGGGCTTGGATAAAATGGGATATAAATATCCTGCCTTCTGATGAAATATACGATATGTGATAGTATAAAGGTAAATATTATATCATGGTATATGCAAGGAGAAGATAAATGATAGTAATCAATGTAAAAGTAATCATTTAGGGCAAAAGTATCTGTATAAATGTAAAAGATAAATAATAACAGATAAGGAATTTGTTTTACGATAGTCTCACGTGTTGAATGAGGACGCTTTTGCTAACATTAAATACTCATTCCAAACTTACTTCCGTCGCATTCTTAAAATTCTCGCTCCATTTCTGTAAATCAATCGCTCGACATTCGTAAATTTATCATTTTGTTCCAAATACTTTTCACTCGTTCCCAGATTCTATCATTCTTACATCATTCGTACAAAACTATACATAAATCAACCAATCTCGAGCTCCTTCCGCGGGTAAACAAAAAATCGACAGACCACCAAAGTACATCTATCACAGTTGCTTCAACCGGTACAGCGAACACAATTCTCGAATCGCGATGTTTTTCATAGGGTAGAAAAATCCGGCGCAGAAACCACCCCCCTTAGAGCTGGATTCGGCTGACAAATAAATCAACGAGCTTCGTATCAAGCCCCAATTTCAAACACACTCCAGATTCGTCCGGCGAACTCTATTTTCGCGACAGGGGGTGAGTCGACGTGGCGCTTCGGAAACGGGGCTGAAAACATTCCGCTGGCAAGATGCAGCCCCCATTCGGGCCCATGGTCGATACTAAACTAACTCGAAACTGTTCACGTCGCTGAAACACATGGACAATACGGGCAATGTCCAGTGCGGATAGACAGAATGGATTGTACACTGCTGCTCAAGAGTGTGGGGACACTTGCTTATTTTTGATAGAATACAAATTTGACTAGGAAATTATATATAGAAAGGCTCAGAATGGTTTCATCTTTTGTCAGAGTTGTCGTAGAATATTCTCATACGATAAAATGTAATTTTAAACGTTAAACGTGCAATGGAAAATTTGGTACTGTGTGTGTCAAACATTACAGAACAGCTTTGTTACTCAAACAGTTTATTATTTACGAATTGATAAGGAAATTATAATTAGTTCTGATAAGAATATTTAAAATCGGTTAACATTTTGACGAAATACTGAACGGTTTTTAGAATATGGGTATACTTACATATTAGGTTGTCTTAAGTTTTTTTCGTTTTATAAGGAAATAATGGATGCACAACATTTACGTATGACCATAAAATAAAAGTAGAACAAAATGGATCGTACAAAATTCAATAAAATAATATAAAACAAGAAAGGGTTGTGCATCTATTATTTCCTTATGAAACTAAAGAAACATTTGGGACAACCTAATACGTGTAATTATCAGGTATACAGCTATGTGATAGAATACTAGATGAGCATGTGAAATCAAGAAAATATTAACGAATTGTTTAGTAGGACATTGGTAGGATTTTAGTGAAACCCTGTAAAAAAAACAAAAAACTTTCTGTTCAATTCAATACTGTAACATACGTTTTATTACATGTTTTTCAATCGCCTGTGATATTTCGTTCCGAACTATTCTATATTTAGTCAAGGATGATATATCGTTTTCAATCTCTTTTTCTATTGTACTTTTATTGCGTAAAATGCGAGAAATATTTTCATCGCTTTTTTCATATCTTGATAAACACTTGTCTGCTATTAAAACGTGAGTTTTATTGAAATTTATTGAATTTTAGAGTACCTGTCCAGAAACTGTACAAATTTATACGCCATTTAAAACATCGAAAAGATTGGTTTCAGAATTATGAAAGAAGTACATGTTTTGAAGTATTAATAAGCGATTCTTGCACTATAGCTTATAGTCTTGCAAGAAGATAGCAGTATTAGCATGTGAGAATTTTCCACAAAGAAAGGAGTTCGAATGGCACGTTTTTCACTTAGAATAGATTGTTTGGTCTCGCGTTATAGTAATTCTTCTACTCTATCAATACTTAAAGGGGTAAGTGAATAATGCATAGCAGATTAGAATTATATTTAGAAGTTTGCACAAGAAATCAATATATTAAAATAACAATTACATAACTCGCGAAAAAGGTGTAAAAAATTTCGAGATTCGAAAAATTCGAAATTTTCATAAATCGTTAAAATACTTGGATAAATATTAAATCAATTATAAAAAAAAACGTATTAAAAATTCGAAGTACTGCAAAATTTTCAGGAAAACTATTAGCAAAAAACACGCGTCACCGTTGAATCATATTTAGAAGTTTTAATGAGTAGCTAAAATGTTGGAATAAATATTAAATCTATCATAGCAGACGAATAACAAGAGGATCAACGATGGAACTACTTGTCCACAAATGCTTGAGCACAAATTACTCTTTCTAACGATAAGCTACTTAAAAAAGAAAGGGAAACTCGTTTCGGGAGTTCGTTTTTCTGGGTCGAATAGCGGTTTACACAGAGGCAAATGTTTTGCGACATCCTGTTATAATTTTCAGCCTCTGATAAGCTTATAACAGTGGCGCGCATCGTCGTCCCTATGAATCCTCTCAAACTTTCTTCTACATATAGGGTGATTCTATTCAATCTGTAAATGGATACATTTTAGATAATTAAAGTGTGTTACATGAACTACACAAGTTTCGCAAGTTCATTAAAGTTTCAAACAATGGCAAATGGCGGTTTGTACTCTTCACATCTCTTACCACGAATTTTTCATGGAAACTTGATCAAAATTCAAATAGATTTTAAGGAAAATTAAACAGATCGTATAAATTATTTCGGTATTTTTGTGTAGATCCCTTTTTATTTATAACTTAAATACATTTTTGGACTGTTCGTAAAGATGTGAAATAACGCAGAAAGTAACAAGAGTATGTTATACAAACGATACAGGCATCGATTATGACATAAATTTACTAAGTTATAGAAAAGAATTCAGTTTTCCAATTGTAAAAAAGATTCAACTACACACATATTTTGACTGAAAGAAACGATTATTAGACTGTGGATATTTAGACAAATTCTGCAGATTCTCAAAAGCTACTGCAAAATCCATCTTGTCAAAAACAAGCAAGTGTACGGACACTTCTAAGTAGCAGTATAATTATGTCGTCTACGTGTTTTATTCGCCGTTTGAACATTTCTTTAGCCCAAAATGAGGTCAAATATTGCTTCGAAAACGATACATTTAGTACTACCTTCGTACGACTGCAAAAATTTGATACCGTGAAAACGACACATGTAGAATCTAATAAAAATCGCTTCACTGGAGTATAAGAGTATGCGCCAATACTTTTTATAACTACTGTAAAATATATCATGTGAAAAATGAGCAAGTGTCCGGATACTTTTGAGCGGTAGTGTACGTCTTCTTTATGTATGTTTCAACCTCCATTCGATATTCTTTCTCACCCCAAGCCCTAGACCGAGCTCAAGCGCTTAATTCATTTGCTCCTTCCTCCACCGATCCGATAGCGTACATGCTCGTCACAATGCAAATCTCTGCTCGTCTAATGAATTATTTAAGCGTCCGTGCCTCTCTTTCTCTGCGTTCGCTTTCCTTATGATGCATGGCCTCGTACGCACGAATCTCTCCTCGAGAATCCACGGTGTCTGCGGTTCATACTTCGTTCGTCGAACCGTATAGTCCCTTGACGTCTCCTTGGAGGGATGCTCTTGAGAAATTTCGAGCCTGTGACGAATTTCTATGGAAATCTTCCTCATCCAAGACTTTCTGCGGCAAATGGTTCGTTGAACATTACGATTTTCTGGCAAGAAACTGTTGAGAAATGACGAACGCGCGGACACACGTCGACGCTCTGTTCTTGTTCATTTTCTTTTCTGTTTTATGCGAAGTAGGTCGCGAAATTTTGTTCTTTTTCTTCAAGGAAGATGAGGAGGTTTACACTCTGTTGTTGTCGTTTTGATTGGCAAATTTATCACGAACGCGTCCGCGCACCACTTCGATTTCATTGGTTTTCAGTTTCAAAAGGGTTGCCTTTGGGGTTTCTTCTAGATTCGTTCTGCAACGGTCACAATGAAGCAGCATGTGCGCCAAACGAATCGATAACTCGCGCCACGATCGAGTGACACGTGTTTTTCCAGAAATTGTATCTTCTATAAGGATCGAGCTTTTCTGACGTGTTTTCTTAAGCTTTTTGCTACTGCAGTTTCGTTTAAATTGCAGCCTTAAACGCTTGTGTTGTGTGTAATATGATATACGTTGAACCGTATGGTTACGTAACAAACTCTGCTACACTAGTGGAAGTATTTATTGCGTTACATGCGATATTATTGATGATCCAATTTATTTTTGCCAAGGTAGTAAGCTATACTTTGTTAGAACCATATATTTTAATCAATTTTGAAAAGATATAGAACCACGTTCTAATGTAAAAGCGTAACAATGTTTATTAAAAAAATTATTCAAAATCTTGTAATCTTATACCACACCGTGAATGCTAACATTTTTCAAATATTACGTTGTATCGTTGTATTGTTGAATAGTAAATTAATATTAGTAAATTAATATTTATTTACGAGCAAGAAGGACACAGTAAAATATCACTAGAATCAATAAATGATGATTTTAATATATTATAATACTTTCTACGTTTAATTATAGATTTATACTTTCTACACAAACGTGGAAAATATTAATTTTTAACGAAACTTCTTCGTAATACACTTTATGCTTAGCTTGTTGCAATTTTGCTTTGTTTCTTGATTATTATTTATATCATCTTCTTCCTAATAATAAAAGGACGATAAATATTTAAAAGCATTTAATATTAAAAGAAATATATTTAATACCCAAGTAAGGCAATAAATATTTAAAAATAGTGAATATCTACATATTGAACAAATTATAAAATATTATAAAGGATTGCGATAATATGGATAGTTTTCATAGTATCTTTTTTAAAGCTCACGATACTATTTCTGAAAGAAAAAAATCTGTAATACTTTGACGCACAATACCGCAAGATCTACCTAAACTTTCGCTTTATTTACAAGAGAATTTCGATTAAGCGGTTTAGTGAAAAGAGATACGCGATGAACAAAAACACAGAGATAAATTAAAGAGAAGATATTAAACCTTTCTTTCGTTTTCTAAAATGAAGTTTTTCATTTGCTTCCTCCATTCGCATTTCAACGTCTTTGCTATGGCAATGTTTATCCTAGAAGAACCAAAAGGTTTTGCTTTTTTAACAAAAGATTTTCGCTGGTCGACGACGTTGTTATAATTGAAATTGCATAAAAACGCAAAAAATTGTTAATTGATCCTCGTCACCGTAAATCATATTTGTGGTTCTCCCAACCTGGAACAAATTTAGAAAAATTCTATTAAGTTTAGAACAAGATTCTGTATTTTTCATTTTATGTCTTATATGCTTTTTTAAAATAAAACGTGTCTTCGTTATTGAAATATTTTCTATCAGTAGATCGATAAGATAGATTGATAGAGTAAAATATATAAAATATTCAAAGTATTCGTTATATTTAGCAAATGCAATAAATTTCTGCTTAGATACATTCCTTTAGTTACATTTATAAAGATATGAATTTACATTAACATCAACAGTCTACAGTATATTTCTGAAATATTTACTGTTGATCTTGATGATTTTCTTTCCATTTTTTAAATAACAAATACGTTGTCTCTTATATTATATAACGAATATCGTTTCTCACTGTAATATTGCTTTAGTTATTTAAAAATCATGAACCATTTCATAAGTATTTCTATTTATATATTATTGATTACTTATTATTTGTTCAGAAAGCTTCAATTTCTCTTTCAAAGTACAACACGTAGGAACGGCATACTTTCGGATCATTTCTCTTTGTCAATATAAACTGCATCATACTAAAACAATAAAAATACAAAGCTTTTAGAAGATTGAAATCAACAAACTTATACTATGGCAAAATCACATCAATTTGCATCACAAATTTTCTTCTTCTGATAAAAAATTCTAAAACATATTGCTGTGGTAAAATATATTAGCTTTAATATACATTCTTGTTACAATAAAAATTAATAAAAGTCTTATTTTATACTACGAGATGTTCGTTTTTAGATATGTTATATTTATCGATCTGAACTAATCGATTTATTATATAATAAAAATGAAATTTTGGTTCCATGAACACGACACAAAGATATTCCTTCATACCGTAATTAATCTAGGAATCGTTCGTGAATCGCGTGCTAATTATGTTCCCTTAATAAATTGAGTTTCTCATTGCTCTTTAAAAGTTCGACGAATTTAACGTATGATGGACCAGCAATTCATACGTTTATAAATAAACGCGAAGATTTAAAGCGACGAAATGAGTTATAAAACGAAAAATACAGAATCCTTTTCTACGATAGAATCGCCAGGTTGCAAAAATTTGTATGTTTACGTGGAACGTGACGAATTAATTCTGAACTTTTCTTTCCCTTTTATACAGTTGCCATGGAATTGAGAACCGACATGCCGCGAAACACGAAAAGCGTCCGTCACAGAAGCTCGAAACCTCCTGGCCATTTTCCTTGTAAGTCCAAACAAAGTTTCTTTGAAAAGTTGCTTGCTCGATCGCCTATTCAATCAAGTAGCTCGTCATTCTAAGGCTTTCCGGCTTCATTACCGAAAGAAATTATTAAATAGAAAGAAATACTATGAAATATGTAGGTCACTTTCAAATGAGAAATCTTGCTGGGTCATACATGAGGAATGTGAAAGGTGTGGAAATGTTTCCCCTGCGAGAAGCTAGGTGTAAAATAAATATTTCATATTAAAATAGTTTAAGTTCTAAGCGGACGAGAGTTAACGCTTCTGTAAGCTTAGTTTCTGTTTGACTTTATACGGGAGGGAAGAAATGTGAATCGCTTTGCTCACTAGCGTCGTGAAAATCGCAGGTAATTGATGAAGAGAACTTTGAATTATAAGTTCCCTAGTTATTTGTATCGTCCAATTTACTGACAATCAATGCGACAATGTAATATTCCGATCTTTAAATCTTTACATCTAAGATGTTAACGATTTAATATTGTAACATTTAACGACTAAACATTCTAACAATCAACGCTTCTGTTTCCTTAAAGGAATTCCTTCTAAACGTTTACGAAACGGAACGAAATTCGAGTGTTCTCGCACGGTACAACAAATTTGACAATGTAATGTTCCAACATTTAACGATCTGACACTCTAACAATTACCAACACCGCTATTTGTTTAAAGAAATTCTTCACAAAAGGATAGAATTCTTCACGAAGAACAACGAAATTCTTCAACGAGACGTTCTTACACGGTACAACGAAGATTCTTGAAAAAATCCGGAGAATCTAACATTCTTAAATAATCCTACCGTTCAAGCACGCATGATTCTATTCCTCCGAAGGACCTCTTCATAGACGCTTGTCAGAAGGGAATAGAATTCGAATGTCCTTACACAGTGTGCCAATCCTTTAGAGAGAATTCTCCACCGGTATTTCTATTCTAGCATGTGCAACGTAAAGATATTAACACTTCAATACCTATCTCTTTACGCGTCACCAATAATTACCAATAATTACCA
Organism: Bombus confusus; assembly: GCA_014737475.1. Lineage (NCBI taxonomy): Eukaryota > Metazoa > Arthropoda > Insecta > Hymenoptera > Apidae > Bombus > Bombus confusus. The sequence goes on from JACXIV010000044.1 coordinate 465,404, forward strand.
ATTTCCCTTAAATTCCGGAATCCAGGAATCGTCCATCAGTCACGTGCTAATTGTATTCCCCTAACGAATTCAATCTCCCATTGCCCTTTAAAAATTCGACGAATCGAACGTCCGAATAACCAGCAATTCATACCCTTGTGGAAGGAATCTCTTATTCTTTTAATCGAAGGAAAACAATGAAATTTCGAGCGACACGCGTCGTCGTTCATTCGATGGAAATTCCTTCCGCATATCTCGCCCCGGCTTGACGCCATTTTTACGGTCAATATTTCCCCGCTAGACTAGATGTCACCCTTTACTTGGCCACCCTCAGCCATTGGAAAGTTGTGCCACCCTCCGTGCGATAGCGCCACTGGCATGTTTCCAATTTCCACGAGGGCTGCCTCTTTGTTCGTCACATTCTATCGGCCGCTTTCTTGCTCCCGTTTCGCCTCGCTAAATTTATTCGTCGCCCGCCGCTGGTTCTATCCGTCCGACCTTTTCAACGGTGAAACGTTTGCGAACGTTTCGAGCCTTGATCCGCGTTATTCCGCGGAGATTGATGAAAAGTAAAAGTACAGACCGACTAAACCGGGTCACTTTGCTTTCGCGGATAGACATGTTACCATGAGAAACGCGAATCGCTAACGTTAGCATTGTTACATAATTCTTCGTGATGGATTTTCTTCGAGGATTTTGGAAGCGGCAAGGATATCTGGAATTTTTCCATTTCCGAACGAGTACCAAACTTCTCGTGAAGTTTTATGGCTGCAAAGTAGGATTCTTAAACAATTTTTGATGGTTGATTTAGTCACGTACTAGGAAGATTTTTGGAGAATTAGAACGTTTAGGGACGTGAATTGGCAGGTTGTTTGGTGGGCAATAATTTCCATGATTAAGCGATATTAAATGTATAAACTAGTTTGGTGTCTTTAGGATTATTCATTTTTGTTTCCACTATTTCAAGATCGAATGTTCCTCGTTCTCTGGAAAACAGTTGTTTTTTTTTAACTATCCGCAATAGGAATACATTTCTTTCCATCTCTTTGTAGACATAATGTACTAAAATTGAGGCGAATTCTAAAACAAGTACATTTATTGTTTAATTATGAGCAACATCGAATGTGAAAAAGTCAAATTCAAATATCCTCTCTTCTTACCAAGTTTTGAAGAAATTTTGAAAGAAACTACAATTTGTTAGTTGAATAACGAGCGCGATGATTATTTCTTGATCTTTTACTTAAATTCGGTTTTGAATTAATTTACGCATTTAATAATAGTTTTTTATTTGCATAGGTATAGACATAATGTACTAAAATTGGGGCGAATTCTAAAACAAGTACATTTATTGTTTAATTATGAGCAACATCGAATGTGAAAAAGTCAAATTCAAATATTTCCTCTTCTTACCACGTTTAGAAGAAATTTTGAAAGAAACTATAATTTGTTAGTTGAATAACGAGCGTGATGAGTATTTCTTGATTTTTTGCTTAAATTCGGTTTTGAATTAATTTATGCATTTAATAAGTTTTTTATTTACATAGGTAGAGACATAATGTACTAAAATTGAGGCGAATTCTAAAGCAAGTACATTTATTGTTTAATTATGAGCAACATCGAATGTGAAAAAGTCAAATTCAAATATTTGAAGAAATTTTTAAAGAAACTATAATTTGTTAGTTGAATAACTAACTATAACTATAAATAATAACTGAGTTAAATTTGATTTTGAATTAATTTACGCATTTAATAATAGTTTTTTATTTACATAAACAGGAAATCACAGCAAGTACACAATAATTTGTAGAATTATAACACTTTTGATGAGTCAGCAACAATACCTTATAAATTTGTGTATTTTCTTGAATTTTTAGCGTTTGAAGGTTCGAAACTTTTGTTGCCAAAATTTCTGGAATCTAGTACAATCCTGTCAATATTCAAGTTCTTGAAATATGAAAAATATCCGAAATATATGTTGGTCGTAATTGTATTTCAAAGGATGTAATATGTTTCAAATTTTTGGCAAACACATGAATTACAAAGAGACAAATGAATGAAGAATGACTATGAAAACAATTTCCTGCAAAAATAAAGTGAGCGTTCAAACGATAAGCAGGAGCATTATTCCTCCTCTGTAAAGAGAATTATAATATTAGTAATATTAATATTAATTAACCGAATAATATATCGTTAGTTAGATTTATATATTTTTAGTTTCTAGATATACTTTTTCCACTTCATTTCCAATTTCGTTTCAGATAGACTGTTAACGCAACAACGTAATCGAGTTCATGAAATAAGAATTTATTGCCGAGTGGATGAGCGGTTGTATTTCAATATTTCATTGTTGTGTCATCCAGAATTGCATTCGATTCGCGTAAATATATGCACGTTACGCAAAAGAAGCGCTTACGGAGTTGGTGATGTAATACAGATTACTCTAGCGGTTCTACATTTACGAAAATTAATACTAATAATAGAACTTCGTGGAACTTTGGAACAGTCGTGGAATTATAAATGGAACAGAATTATAAATGGGAGAATTGCAATAAAATCCTTTAGAATCGATACTTTGACAAATTTTCCAATTCCGAAGCGCTATTTCGAACTTTATTACAGTTCCAATATTCCGCTTTGTAACTTTTCAAATTCGAATTCCGCGAACTCCTGTTATCAATTCACCGTTTTAGGAACTCAATTTTCAACAATTAAGATTTTATTGTTGTTACTGAATCGCCAGCAATTTCAATTTTTACGCTATATCATTCCAATTTCTGTTTTAGATTTTCAAATCTACACTTTACTATTTTCCAAGTTAATCAAACATAATATTACCTATATTACGCGCACATATATATTTTCTTATTTTTCTCGCTCATCCTAAAGTTGAACGAAAGATTTTAGATCTTTCTTCTCTTTTTTCTCTCTCTATTTTCCTTTTATGTCGTACTACATTATCTTCATAATATATGATAATCATTCCACTCTTAAGAGCTGAAAAACGCTACTAATGCGTTATTATAAATAGAAAACACAGGAGAAACGGATGATAGCTCACTTGGCTAAAAGCAAGTATTTTAACGTGACATAGATAAAGCAGGGAACAACCTGCTAGGTCCAAAAATATAAGCCTTTTAAAAATAGCTAGTAAACCCACGAATTTTAGTAAAACACCGAGGGCGTAACTAATCTTATGACAATCAATATCTTTAAAATGTTCAAGAGGTTAGTAAAAATATATAATCTGTAAGTTCTAAATCATATAAGGAGAAAATTTTGGTAATAACAGATTGACGAATATAAAATTTGACTTATCGTTACACTGCGGATATTTATATATTTTTGAAAAAATTTAAAGATGTGAAAACGTATAAAATGCATATAACACATAACACAATATACATATATATTTATATATATATATATAAAATATTTGAATATCTGTTATAATATTCGCCGAATAAAGAAATATCTACTTAAGTTCCATTTATTTACTTGTGTTCACAAAAATATGAACTTTCATGAATAATTTTCATGAATATCCGAAGTCTAGAATAGAATAGAATAGAAAGAAGTTTAGAAGAATATCTATTATGCTCCTTTATGTTATTGTAGCAACCCGATCTGTTAGAAATGTGTGTCGTATTGTGATTACTTAGCAAAAATAATTCTAATAAAAAGCAGAAATGAATAATTATTTCAACGGCAATAAGTATTGCTACGAAGCTTTTAAAATTTATATTTTTGTAATTATAATTAGAGAAACGAAACGTGCATAAAAAGTGTTACCCTTCAAATATTATAAGAATATTCTAGTTCAAACTTTAACGTACCACGTGCATTATGTACACTTTTACACGTTTAAATTTCTCGTAACAGCATAAACATCCATAGTCGACTTTATAAAAGCTCAATTACGTAACTAATCTCATAACAATTTCTTCAACATTCAAGAGCATATCTAATTCCAAAGCCAAACAAAACGACAATTTCGATAATGCGAGGATGATCTGACAGCGTATTGAGTTTTATAATTATTAACCGCACTTGTCGTGTCTGTCCCCGTCGTTCATTAAATACATTCCAACACGACTTTAATCGAACGAACAAAAAGCCCAAGGATTCACCCCCGGCGGATAAATTTTGATAGTCCTCGAATAATCGTGGGCGTGCTTGACCTTAACACTGATTGGTCGATACCTTAAAATAGCCCTCGTGCCGGGCATCTGATAAGGCGGTTTATTTATAAATCTGACTCAACATATTCGCGCGCTCTCGCCCGTACATCGACGATGGAATTTCGTCGTCGTTCCGTCTTCACCGTTTCCTCATTGTCCGCGTAATCGAGTCCCTGGAACCCCGGGGTGCCAGAACATTTTTATTGATTTATCGATTCGTCCATAACCACAAACCGAAACGAGACAGATAGGCAGATAACGAAAAGCGAAATAAAGCCAGAAAGAGGAGAGGGGGTGGAATGGCGGTTAGAAAACACAACAAACAGGCTGGAAATTGGTATCAGATAAGAAACCGCGATTCCGTTTGTACGTTTCGCGTTAGTTCAACCTTGGATCGGTTGCGCATTTTTCTTGCAAATGCAACCAGCCAACCTGCCCTTGGGAAATTATTGCCTTCGACGATGAATGGCTTCGCGAATGGGACAGGGTATGTACTGGCTGCGCCTATAATTGGAGCAAGAAAGTCGATGGTTCTTGTTGCCTTTGCGCTTCCATTGTTATTTAAGTCAATGGAGCAGAAAGCCACTTGATGCTAGACAAAAGAAAATTTCTCTACGAACAGACCGCCACCAGATGGAATATACTTGTCAGCGAAGGTTTGGCTCGATGGTCACTCTCGGTTTCGTGAAACAGGCATGTAATTATTACATTGGATTTCTATCGTTGATGTTGTTCGTAGTAGTAGTCGATACTTAATTTCCACGAGATATATGACAGATGGGTTTAGTATTCATATTCGTTTATTGGTATTCGAGGTGAAGGAATTGTATTTATTCAAGGATTCTATGGTACATGGAGAAGAATCGGAGGGTTAAAGGAAAGAGTTTAGTGGAGTAGGATGTTTAATATTGAAGAATACTGGTGGTCTATAGGAGTGCTTTCTCTTTTGTAGGTTTGATTGATGCAAAGGTAGTAACGTTTAGTGCAAATGCTTATTTTACACAAGAGAGTTCCCCTTTGTCGAGGAAAATATTTAGCGAACGGGTATATTTCGAAAACGTTTAGAGGATGCAATTAAAATTAAAAGAAATGTTAGGCCGATTACTCTAAGGAAATTCTACTCAACAGCTATACAGTAGATACTAGAATTATTGCAAATCCAACACCACTTTTTATTTATGAACATTGACTATGGAATTAATCATTTTATTTATTTATTAAAAATTCTACTCGTTATAACGACCTTGCTGTATTTTCTGACATAGCAAGTAATGTAAAAGAAGAAAAGGAAATTTAGTGGTGAAGGGTACTCTGTATTCAAGGGTATTGGAAATATATAAATGCCTCCTCTTGTGTAGGCTTTGATTGTTATCAAAGAATATTTATTGTAAATACTTCACGACATAAGAGAATTTTATTTATTGAAACAGATATAATACATCATGAAGGAGAATTATATATTATTTCAATAAAAAGGTCATATACCTTCGCAGCGTGAGTAAACGTTTGGCAAAAATATATTAAAGATAGTATATAACATAGGAAATTTGTATTATTCTACGTCTCATGCTAAGACCGTTTTAAACCATAGAAAAACAGATTTTATTTACTCGCATATCTGCTACAAAATTCCAAATCTTATTTATTTATGAAAAATACTACCCATCGTAATCTACTTCTTATAATACAAAAAATATAGGAAATCCATTTTGTTACAGAAGAAAGTTCTAGGCATAAGTAACGTATCCATCCGAACGTGCTCGATAAATCAAAATTCCCTTCTCCTTAACCCTTTCTCCTAAGAACGTCGCTGCGTGGTAACTCGCCCAAATAAAATCCATCAATCATCCGCCCAATAAACTAAAATCCTCCGGTCTCTGACAGCGCAACCGTGAAAACAACGTCAAAACACCTCTAACCGAGTTTCCTCGATCTTGTATCTTCATCTCGAATCAAGGACCTCGACCTTCCTTCATCGATGACCGTTACTGCCATCTTTTTCCCCTCGTCCCTACCAATCGGAACATTCAGCCCCGTGGCTTATGTAAAGAAAGAAAGGGCACGAGAGAGGAAAATCGAGGCTCGAGGAACGGGGATCGAGTGTGCGCAGTCGCGGGTCTGTTCGATGTCGCGGAGCAGTCATCGTGAAGAGCGACGAGTTTCTCGCCGCGTGTACACGTATATATCAGGCGGGAGGAGTGGTCGTCCGGTTGTCCAGGATCGCGGTAATCGGGTGAACGGTGACTTGCAGTGCCAAAGAGAGGCCAAAGTGATCGATCGAATCGACGAATAACGATCGCACGACTTAATCTTCGAGAAGACACCTTGTCTCTTCGAGAAAGCTCCGTCCAGTCCATTCGAACGATTCTAATGGCCGCCAGGACTCGACCGAACCACCCACACAGACACGTAAATGTAATCTTTTAATCGTGTGCTATTTAAATATTCGAGACATGAGATGGACGTGAGAGGATCCTCGAGGATCGAGGCGAAACCTCGCGAGAACCGCGAACCAATCTACCCCGGTTTCGTCGATCATTCGTTGAAAATCGTTGCCTTCGTGGAGAGACCTGGTGCATCGATCGCGAAATACGAGCCAACCGGTCGTCTGTACTGGCAGAACCTTACGGGCTTCCGGGAGCAGCGTGTGGCCTCCTGAAAAACCAGCCCGCTTCCCGATCGATCCCGGAATATGACCTTCGAGTCACGTGTGCCGCGGCGCGACACGCAAGTCACCGATACGAGCGGTTCCGACTCGCGAAGCGGACTGGACATCGATCACGAGGATCGCGCGCCGCGGCGGACTTTTCGACGCTGACGCGCCGGACGCGGGATTTTCCCTTCCGGGACGACACGACACACTGCCACACGGGGGTGAGAAAGAGAGAGCCACGAGGATCGATACGAGCAGCGGGAAAGTTGCCGAGAGGAAGGAATCGAGTCGTGGACCGGGTCAAACAGCAATTGCGAATTCGAGCCAAGTTTCACGCTGCTCCGTCGACTAAATCGGAAATTTTTGGTGGACGTCGATTAAGAGGGTGAATCGATGTCGCAGATACGCGTGCAGGAAATACGTGGAATATTTGAAGAAGAGGAAGAATTCGAGGAGCTCTGGAAAGCTGATGGGTGATAAATGCTTTGGATGAGAGCAGGAATTTGTTCTTCTGGCTAATGGTTATGTCACAGGCCGAATGACAAATTTTCGTCGAGTATCGATAAAGAAGGCGATTAGATGTATATGTAGGTACTCGTGCAAAAACGTATGGAATATTTAAGGAACGAGACGAATTTTAGACTGGAAAGTCGATGGTGAATGAAACTTGGTTCTGGTTCCTGACTCGTGGTTATGTCATAGACCAGTGGAGATTCCTGGAAACACAATGATAGACTGTAAACATCGTACAGGATAGGCTTGATTCCCTGTCAATAAATTCTGTGTTCTAATTATTGTCTTGATCGACGAATCAGAGAGTAATCTCGAGGAATCTATTTTATTTATCAACAAGATGGTGAGCTGTGATCGTTCTTCGCGAGAATCGAGGTTGGACGTCTGTCAATGATGTCAGTGTTCTGTTGACCTCGCGTTCCATAGATGTACGATTCTGTTCTATAGTTGCAACCGTGGTTACATATATATCCACGATTCTATTCTATAGTTACAATTGTGACTACATATTCACGTTAATTAACAATGAGGTTCTATATCGGTCGAACGATCGACGGTGAACTGTGATTATCCGTTCTGTCAATAATGATTTTCATTTCGTTGAATCACGTCCGAATGCCTTGCTTTGCACCGACTCGATCGATTATCTAACCGTGACCGCTTCTCACGTAAATTGGACCTCGATAATCGATGCAAAACCAGTGCAACCAATCCCATCGATCTTCGGCTCGCGAGCACATGACTATCCAGAGAAAGAGAAGGAAGAGGACAGTGAATTATCAGCGTTTTTCGAACACATTCCCATTCGATATTAATCAACGACACGAGTGTTTCGATTCTGAAGTAAACTTCACGAGATACTTCTTTTTTTAAACTCTTATTAATAAAAAATGAACTCTCAACAAGAGATGAATTATGACTAGGAACCGCGATATCTATGAATGACACCAGTGTTCTAATCTTGTGACCAGCCACTGGTCGAAGGCGATATCACAGAGGATTCTTTGTTTAGGACTGTTCTTCTACTTTTCGCTCAATTGCTCGCCTTCGAGGAGAAATCAGTCAATACGTCCGCTATTCTGATCGTTTTATCCGTAAATGAAAAAAAGAAAACCACAAAAGACAGTAATAAACGAAAAAGGAATCGTCCTTGAAAAATGGACACGATAGATCGATCAGACGATAAAAAACGCTTGGTGATAAACGCAGAGCTTATTACCCGTTCAGTTTTCTACCAGCTGCAGGGTTTTTCTATTCAGCCTTTGTCGTAGTTTTATCGTCAATTTAGAGAGTTTTTTGAGCGCGAGAGGTCGGCATACCGTCACCGCGAGATCGATAATCGCAGCTTCATTTCGAAAACATCCTTGGACGGGCTCGTTCAAGGACCACGTTCGAATGATCGAACCACTCGAAGGAGAATACGTAGGATCGATATTATTCTCGGCCACGTGATATGTAATCTACCGTTAAAAGTAGAAGAAAAATACGAAATCACACGATCCCTAAATATCCAGGGACTTATCGCTAGCTTTCGATAAAATCGTCCACATATTTTAGAAATACCTATTAATGCAAAAGTATCCATCCAAGAAGCGTTGAAAGCTGGCTATGTTGATTCCTGGCCTCGTCGAGTACGGATTGTAGAATGTCAGAGGCTCGTTTTCACAGCGCGCATGTCCAGTGCCTTGACTACCGACGGGACGCCTATACCTTGGCCGACGTTGCGAGCCACTAAGGTTTCAAGGGGGTTGCGCGAGCGTGGAAGAAGGAAAACAAGGAGAGAAAGAGAGAAACAGAAGCGACGAGTATCAAAGTTCCTCGTCGTGGTGCTCGCAATAAAGTAACCGTGATAAAAAGCGAGGCCTGTCACTCGCGGCTGGACGGTGTAGCGTGGAAGACGTGGAGAGAGTAGAGAGACGTAGAGAGCCATTGGAGTGGCTGAAGTTTACCCGGCAAAGTTGAAGTGGTCAGAGAAGAAAGAAAAAAGGAAGCAAAGGAAGTAAGAGGAAGACGAGCAAGTTTGTTCGACAACTCCGTTCAAGTTCAACAATTAATCATTGGCTGTGCTGTTACTCTTCGTCTGAGCTTAAAAAATAGCGACTAGTAAATCAATGGTGGAAGACACCCCAAGAACAACATAGAGATTCAAAGAAGATACAGAAGTAAACAGAGAGAAAGATATTTTTGCTACGTCCTTTCTAGCGTTCGAGACGTACACACGTGGTCGTCGATTTCAACGTCCATTTATGCAGACTGACTTCTCAGCCTCCAATTTCCAAAGAGGATTTGTTCAAGCGAATAAAACGAGGATATAACAAAAGGAAGATTCTTAAATCCGAATCACCGTCTCGCTGTACGTTTCTATCCTCCATTTTGCTACTCTTCACTCACGTAGACGTGACACTTTGCTCAACATGTCGTTCCGTAATATCTTGCGCAAGTGTATCGACAAGACGCGCCAGATAATTGGCCACGCGCTGAAGAGGTGAACCGTTGAACTCGTGTGCGCGATGTCGAGCTGCAGCAAGAGCAGGTGATCGCTGGTTCAGTCAGGAACAGGTGGAAGTTGGTGAACAACGCGGTTTATTAAGGGCCTGACGTGGGAGGATGACGAAGTACGGATTGGCCAGGCTGGCACTTTGGAGGCCGAGACGTTCGGTTACCTCGCAGCCAACGAGCCAGCAGGAAAACAACCCTCTGATGTATGCCGAGAGCAGCTTGTTGTATGTTGTTTGAGAGCGAACAATGTTGTCGCGCAATCGCTGCTGGCTTCCGTGGCTGGATGAATCTAGCCGTGTGCTTTTGATGTCTCACCGATCAGATGTCCAGTTGTACCAGTTGGTCTTTTTTAATAAAGCCATCCGAGACCATTTATTTTTTTCGTTGTCGCTTGATTCCGCTTGCACATGTCGCTGCCAGAGCTGAACGAAATCTAGGAAGGAAATTGGAAGAATTTTGGAACAATCGGAATTATTTGCTATTTAGAAGATTTTTAGAGCGATTGACAGATTGAAATTCGTTGGTGATTGGACAAATTTTCGGCTCTCTGATTATTTGAAATTTTTTGATACTTGCAAGAAATTGAAATTATTTTTTTGGTTTGATTTGGTTTGATTCGGGGAATTGTGGCTTCAGTAGAATTCTTTCTTTAGATATGATATGGTGTTGATATTGTTATTTGAAAAATTGGGAAATTCATTTTACTACGTGCATCGGGATTCTTTTTGTTCCAATTTTTCCATTGTGTAAAGACAGGATTTTGGTTACTTAATTCATTAAGGCATGCTATGAATGATGCAGATTTCTCAGTACGTGTATTAAGTTATAATAAACAATTTATTTATTGGTAATTGAGTAATTCACAGTTATTTACCAATTGTCTATTTTACCAACATTATTTTAATTTCAATTTTTCAGAAAATTATATTATTTATTATATTTAAATTCAAAACAGAAAAATGGAAATTTCATGAATTCTATCCAATCTCTAGGTAGAACTAATTTCGAATAAGAAAGATTTAACCCGAACGATCCCTTATTAATCATTTTACTAAGCTGCTTACAGAGCCAATAAGCATCCGCAAAATTTGAACACAAGAAACAAATTAACTTTCTCTCACCAAACGTGAACATTCATTCAAACGGGAAAATTCATTTTGTTCAGCTCTGCCACTCTTCGATTCCTGATTTTCATCCCTCTCCCACAGCGTACGTACGCGTACACGTAAATGCGCTTTGTTTGTCGCTTTCAATGTGTCTGCAACGTTTTGAGGAACACCAGGGGAGCTGTGTAACGATCGCTATGACGAGGGCACGCTATATAAAACGATCACACGCATGTAGCGATCGATATTTACATAAACGACACACACGAAACCACGTGGCCGAAATTGCCCATTCGACCAAGGGATGAACTTTGGTATTTTGAAGAAACGAAAGAAGGAACGCGAAATGTCTGGGCGTTAAATAGCGCGGGAGGCAGCGTGGATCGAGCGCTTTTTCACCGGCGAAATCTGTTGATAAAGTCGCGTAATTTGTCACGACAGCGATTGATGAGCACGCTTTATTCAGCGCAGCACGTGCGTTCCCGATCGTTGGAACACGCTCGAATCGATTACAGGACTGCCGGACGTTCATTTTCTCCCGCCTGATGGATATCGTTGCCGGTAAACACGATTTTTGTCGCACGACGCTCGCTCTCTCTTTTTGTTACCAGGTTTGTTTGCTTTAGGAACGTTGAGCAAGAGGTTTTGTTACTTGTAGAGGGTGAAAAGTGGGCGATGTTATACGCTAGAGGATTGTAGGGTGGTTCGGAAACGCAATTTATTGGGTTTAGGTTAGGTTCGGATATTATACGATATTACACGTTAGAGGAATATAGGGTGTTTCAGAAGCTCGATTTATTGGGTTTCGCGCTGAACTGGTTGCAAGTAAGTTTGATATTTACGAAAAATGTGATGCTAGTTTCGTATCTATGCAAAGTATGTTATATTCGTGAATTGTTCGAAATTTGAAATTTCTTATTCTTTATTTCTCAGAAATAACGATAACGCAAGGTAATTGTTGGTGCCTCAGAAATTGCAGAGTTACGAGGATGAAACCATTTATAAAGCGAGGATATTTATCCAAGAATCTTTTAATTCGCAATATCTTATTTTTAAGTTTGAAGAAGTAAAAGTAACACGAGGTAATTCTTGGCATCTAGAAAATTAAGATTTATTCGAAATAGACTTTTTCTTTCAATTTGTGAAACATTTTTATGAAGTATTTTGAATAGATTCCTCAGTAGATATTATGGGCCGCAGATGACTACAATCATTTGGATTATCTTTAAATCAGATTACTTGAGTTTAGGATATTTAATCCACTACTAGTACCATTACGTCACAAGTATTTACCTAACACACGATAATTGGACTTCTGTTTAGGTTAGACTATATAATTTTATGTCTTTAATATTGTATAAAATGTTAACTGTCTTTAAAATTTAATCACTTAAAATTTACCTAAATTATTGTAATTCCTAAACTGTGGATATTTATGCAAATTTAAAGTTTTATAAATGCAACTAAAAAAATGAACCTTAAATAGAAATTCGTTTAATTTTCTAAGTATTGTAATAGATGCTTCATATTGGATATTTAATATATTTTCGTATATTACATGCATTGTGCGCATTTCTGTACCTTCAATTTTCCCATAAATGCAGAAACGTCCGCAGTTTAATTAATGATCACCGATATCGGAGCTAATTAAATGTTAATTTGAATATTACCGACAGCTTTTATCACGTAAAGTACAGAATGCAAAATAAAAATACCCTATATGAAATTAAATAAGTATCTTAATCGAAAATCTCATGATTCGATGATACCAATTAAAAGCTATTTACGATGAAAAACTATTTTACAGATTTTTATTTCTTTTACGGATTATTATACATGCAAATTTCGAATTTTTATTTTCTCTCGTTTAAATTTCAATGTTAAGTCTAAATCTTATCTAAATTTTCCTTTTCTATAAATATTCGTTCTGCGACTTATATTGCAATTTCAAGGGCGACTTTAACGACAGATGTGGAGCATGTTAAAAAACAGCAGGTGTATCGTTTTGAGCCTATACCGCGAACTATGGAAAATTGTGCGTCGTTTGGTAGCGCAAATAATCTATAAAATCAGTTGTTATCGTAAAGCGAATCCATATGTGGGATAATTGGGCTATAGGCGAAGACCTCGGCCGTCGAAGGACGTTCCATCATTTAATGTTTCATGAGTCACTTTTTTCATTTCTATATTTCGTATAAATCCTGGGATGTAACGTGCGCGTAACGATACTTTTAGGATAAGTATGGTGGATAAGTGTAGTTGAGACTTTCCTTTTAATTTGTAACAGTTTGTTTGAGGAACTTTTCTCTTCGTGTAACTACACTTCTTTGCAAGTACAAAGATACGGGAATTGTTCATTTCTTTCTACTATTAGAGATATCCAACTTACTACTAAAATGTTACGCGTAGAATTATTAAAATTATTAAAATTATTAAAATCTCTTTGTTCTATATATATTTCATGGAATTTATAATTATGCAATTTATTATTAGTTTAAAACAGTTCCGAAGGAAAAAATTGCTCGAAAAATTCCGAGAAGAAGTTTTGAACTCGACGTTATTAGAGTTGGACAATTTTGAAAAAAAGTTTTATACTAAACGTTATAAGAGTTGAAAAATTGTATACTTCTTAAGAAACTCTTTAGATTTAATTTTACTATTCAGTTAAATACACGGTATTATAAAGATTCTAAAAGAAGTTACAATAAGGATTTTTAAGAGAATAAACCGTAATTGAAAAATCCATTTCAACGAACCACAAAAGAAAATGATATTTTCTACAGAGTGGAATTCTTGGCAAACAATTCCTGGGAAAATTTGTACATGTAATTGTATCATTTAATTAAACGCATCGTACTAAAAGTTCTAAAAACACACACAGTAGCCATTCTAAAGCAAAAATATCACATTCAGACTCCCAAAAAGCTGAGAAAGAAATCTCCTGAAAACCTCTTTCAACCACGGAAGAAAAGCAATTTTTCTTCTCACTCACCACACAAAAAGCGAGCAGAATATATCACAGAGTTGAAAAGTTCCTACAAAAACTTATCACTGTATCATCTCGTTATTTAATTAAACATGTCATATTAAAAATTCTAAAGACACCACAATATCAATTCTAAACTAACAATGTCGCTCAAAAGTCGGTCTAAATATCTTAGAAAGAAGTTTCACTTTCCATAGAGAAACAAAACCTCACTAACCAAGTACAAATGAAATTTTCCTTTAAAGAAAAGGAAATTTTTCTTCTCGTCTATCAAACAGAAAAGCAAAATATTCTATTCGATCATCAAATCCATCGTTTCTAATATAAATTCACAGATCAAAGGTACATAGAGTACGTAAAATTGTGTATCATATTTCCACGAGATCGTCGATGCTATTCGATCACGTAGAATGAGAAAATGTTGAAAAATCGACGAAGAGGAAACCAGTGAGATAAAACGAGTGACAGCTGGATGCGAGAGTAAGAAGCCAGGTGACCAGCTGATGCGAATCGATAAATGTTTATACATTTCGCGCCATGCTATAGACATTCGGGCGATGGTGCTGGTGTAGTTCCGTGGATGGTGCATGATTAATCGAGTAACTGACCTTTGCGGCTATATTAGCGCAATGTACAGCTGTAGCCATCGGAGCCCCGAAGGTACATAGACGGAAATAAAAATGCTCCGCTGGATTTACGCTCCCTCGTTCTTTGTGAACCAGTGTCGTGAACGCTGTCGATCATTTTACGATCGTTTATTAGCTATTGACAGCTCGTAAACGCCACTGGATCGAGAAATCGTAAAAGATAGTCGCTACCTCGAGCAAAATAAATCGAATGGTCTAATGGAGAACAGTGTGTACCTATAGATTCGGGGCAGATCGTTAAATTAAAGCCATCCATTGGTTCCATTTCCTTCGTTTTAAAGAAGGGAATGTGTATATTGGAGGATTGTAGGAATTTGCGTTGTCTCTGAAAAGGAGATGAAAAATAGAACAGTTTTTTTACTATATAAAATACTATATAAAATGATAACGATAATCTGTTTTAATCGGTACAAAATGCGGAAAGGCCGCGTAAAAGAAATTTTATTAAAAGAATTATAAATTAAATTATTGTTTTGCCAGAAAATAAAAAATTGCTTAGAATAAGAGATACGTTATAGGAGCCCATTTTACACAATACGAGACATCTTGAGACATTCACTCTTTGTTTTCTAGAATAGCTACATCTGTACATTCTTTCTTCATTTTAAACTCTCTTTCGTCCACTTCAGACAAACTACGCAGACGTACTCAGGATGTATTCATGCACGTCTAGCCGAAACCTTGGATGGCCATGCACTATTTTTTTATTCTAACCTCAAGCATTTCTCTAATACTTTAAACTCAATTACTGGCGAAGAACGTTCGTATACAATGGCACACGAAAGTATTTGAACACTTATCGTAGAAGACATACGTGGATATATTATGTGTGTTATACAAAACTCTTTGAACGTGATTATGTCGGTAAAGTCCTAGACAAATCTGAAAATACACATAAAAGTTAGAAGCCAATATGAACATTGGATTAAACTTATCAAGAACTAATCAATAGACTGCGAATTTTTATGCAAATTCATATTTTTAAGAACATAATTAAAAGAAGATGATTTTCAATTCAATAGAAAATGGTTTTACTTACTAAATGTTATAGAAAGTATCACTCACTAAATGTTATAGCACTATACTTTAAATATTTCATACAGTTTTTAATATCATGCACCTTCTACATAATTTTGCACTTTCTAATTTCCCATAAATGTATAAAAATAATACAGTCTACTAATCAATATATAGAAACGCTATCGCTCAAAACTTTGGAATCACTTCTAAGATTCATGGCTTGTGAAAAATACGAACCAATGTAATATAGCGCAAATACTTTAGTAAATCAGTAAACTCCGGTTTTCACACTGCTGCTGCAAATTTGATGTTATTAGCCTTAAATGATCAGTTTATGGAACATTTGCGCAAGCATAACCTATGTAACAGATGTTTATAGGGGTATACAAGAATTTCTAGGAACAAAGTGGGTAAAAGATAATTTTCCCTTGCGTTAGGAAATGCTCCAGAAATTAACGCTCGGGGATATAATACCTCCGCAGAGTAAAGAAGGAAAACTCGATTTTCAAACTTTTTATCTCCGTGTTGTTTTCGCACTTAGTAGCTCGTGTATGTTAAAAGTTTGCGCTTGAACGCGATGAAAAGCACGAGAGAATGCTACAAATATGAAGAGAGTTTGTATAATAAAGATACGTTTGGAAATAGCGTGGAAATAAGTATAGGAATTTAATAAAAATATTGCAACAATAATATATTACATTAATCCACGGTATGGTATTCTATGAGATATTATAATATGTTATTCATTTTAGTAATTCATGATTTTCTATATAAATATAATTCAATGAATAATAATTCAGTTCGCATCACGTTTTAATAATCTAATTCACGTCCCAAGTAATTTATAATTGATAATCAATGTAATGTAATTTCTATACAATAATAACTCATAATTTGTAATTTAATGCAATTTCTCTACACTAACAAGTCATATACAATTTACATGGCATACTGAAATGGAATGTTTACACTTGATAAGTTTTACTATTTTAATAACTATTTAAAATATCTTCCATTGTGTTGAGTACACAACTATATTAAATTTTTCTACGAAATTAAATTTCTTTTATTATAGAGAGATAAAAATGACTGTCATATCATCTTACATACTCTCCATTAGCTAATACAATAAACAATAAATATAAATAGAAAGAGCCGTTAATAAAAGCCATTGATAATAATCATGCAGTCGATCCGACGTTAAATGTTAGCTTTTAATTTAAAAAAATATATAATTCATAAATAAAATTTTGGAAGATATACAATCTGAAAAGATCACAATATGAAGGAAGTATTATTCTGCATTTTCAATTTATGTCTTCATATAGAATCTCCGCCTATCTCATTGATTCGCTAGTTACAAGACACCTTACAAATAATTTAAAGTTCTGAAGTCTTTCTAATCTGAGAATTATTTTGCTTATGACATATTCTGCAAAAGGCATGGTTTTCAACCAGAATTGATTCGGTGAAAAATACAGGAAAAGTTTCTCGAGCTGTGATTCATAGAAGAAGACAAGTTCATTCGTTATTACTCGATAAGTGTTGAAAACTCGTACGTACTTTCAGCAGCATTATAGCAAGCGGAGATACACGTTCTTACTTCGTTTGTTCTATTATTGAAAGATTTCCCACTCGTCTTATACGCCTCGCAATATTTGTGAAATTGAAAAAAGGACTGTAAATGTCATTGAATGTCATCGTTGACTAAATTATTCATCGAAATATGGAATTCTGTAGCATTGAAATAATCGCATGAACTGCATTACGTAAATTTCTCTTATCTTTGATAATTTTTCTAATGAACGTGTTAGACATATCTAATTAATGAAATTATCTAATTAGTGACATTACATTACATTACGTTATTAAATTTAGTTTGTACTAATCTAATACAATGGATATTTGCTTTATCTCTTTTTTCCATTAATACTAAATGTTACTCACAATTACACATTCATTAAATTACAATATGCTGCATTTCTAATTTGATGCACAATAATCAATTTCATTTATGCCTGTATTGATTCTCCTAATTTTTAAGTATTTTAAGCGTTTATTAAATGTACGTAGTCGTTACAGTTTGAGATTTACTGTGTTTCGATAGAAGCTTAACTAATAAGTTTTCTGGCCTATGAAAATTTTTCATTCTTTTAGTTTGAGTTCAACGAACTAGTTGGGACTACGTAGCAATTCCAAACTTTTAGTTGACAATGCACCTCAGTGTAACTAAATCCTCAACGAGAAACTAAAATACTGTATCGCACACAGAACTAAAACCTAAAGTTCAGTATTACGAACAAAAGTACTATACGATAGAAAAATATTACAGAAAATTTATTGCACAACAACGAAACAACTGCACCTAAATATTCACTGTGAACTTTTTCAGAAACGATTTTTTTCTTTCGCGTTTGAAAAAAGTTACTTTTCATTAATTATTAATAACAGGAGTCCATTATCCAGACGGTTACGTAAAGAGGACATAATATATAAATATACTAAGATTTAAGATCAGTTTCATCGAAATTAAATACATTTACCGTTTAGTTAATTAATTAGGTTGTGGATTTTTGTGTATTTATGGGAAACTTAAAGATGCAAAAATACACCTAATGTACATAACGTGCGAAAATATGTTTCCGAAGTACGATATTCGTTAAAATAATAAAAACAGGTGAAACAAACTTTTGCTTCGATTCCGCTTTTTAGTTGTATTTTAGATCGCATATCATTTACGTTGCATTTCTTCAATTGTATTCATGAAAGTATGATTTTGCAATTTCATACATTTATGAATGCGGCTAAAGAAATATAAGAAATGGCACATGTTCGATCGATTAAGTATCATAATGAATGCATTACCTTGGGTATTTTCTATATTTTTCAATACTACGTGTATTCTACACATCTTTTGCATATTTAAATTCCCCATAGACATCCACCCTCTACTTACAACGTTGCGTATACGTGAGAGGACTAACTTAATATATAATATAAACAAATATATAATAATAATTCTTGAAATAAAATTGAAGTATCAAGAGGAAATATGCAAAGTTCATCGATTTTGTTCATCGAAATGCGGATCATTTATTATCGTTGAACATCTTAGAAGTACGTGTCACGGTTTTCTGATGTCCTAGGTCCGTCTGTCGGTCTGCCTGTTCGACTTTGTCCTTTTTCCTGGTTTATGTGTCGCAGGTTCGCGACCGTGGTATGCTTTCGTCCGTATTGATCTGGTTTTACCCCGCATTCCACATCCCCCACGCAACCCTCTGCACCTTCTCTCCCCTCTGGGTACGTGTATGCATATCTGTACAACACCCCCCTCCTATTCCTCTTGTATTTTAATAATTTTTATCAGTTCGGGGGAACTCGAACGGAAATCTTTCCAAACAGCCAAAACTTCTCGCAGAGTGATGGATTATGTGTTGACATTTTCGAAATTCGAGACTGGGTTCCTTCCGTATGTTATTGGTGAATAGAGTTCTATTTTTGACAAGAGAACTGTTCTTTGGTTGTGGAAAGTTTATAATTCAATTTTCTTCCTCCTTCTTTCGAAGTTGGTAGTGTTTGTGTGGTTTTAGGTTCACTTTGATCTTCAAGTATTAGTTATGACATTGAAGTACTATTTTCTGATCATTATTATTATTACTATTACCTATTAAAGATTATATTTATTTTATTCGGATTTTGGAAAGTGCAATGCATTTTAATAGATAGAATTTCTACGCTCATTGAGAATAAAGTAGGTTAGAAGATTAAATTAAAAAGTATAAAATAGTAGTAATTTAGTTAGAAAATACCAATCAATCGGATAATAATAATTTAATAATACTCTAATAAACTAAATGGGCAAATTATAATTTAATCTAATTAATGGTGTATAGAATTTATTGACGATAACTAAACATCAAAATAATTTCACCCTGTAATAATTTAATTAATAAACAATAACCCAAATCCAATAATGTAATTAGGCAGAAATAATCCAATCTAATAATCTTATCAAGTAACAATCTAATAATCTACTTTCTAAGAAGCATCGGGCATTCCCATAAAGAAAAATTCTCATTTTAGTTAAATTACCATCGACACTCTCTACACTCTCTAGAGTCCCAAGAATCCAAAGTTCGCCTGTAACCGCTCCTATTCCAATCTAAAACACTTACCACGTACTTCGACGATTCTGCGATTACGCGGAGGTATTTTAATCAAGTTAAGCGACTAATTTACAAAATGTAACATAGACGTATAAATCGTCAAGGGCGTGACTTGCCGTTTAACGCGTCATGGAAAGGGATCCATCGCTCTCTTTCTTCACTCACAGTGCTGTACAACCATGACTGGCTAGATTTTGCTAATCCATTGGCAAACGTTTACGCTGTTCACTATAGATCGCACTGTAAATATCGCTCGTGTACTCGTGCGTTTACTCCTGTGAACGAAAATGCAGATAAAACGCGTTTCTCTCGTACTTTCTGGTTTCTGATCATTCCAGCCACTGTTTATCCTATATCGATGCTCGTATCATTGCTAAGAAACGTTGGATAAGGCGATTATTAATGTTTGTATAGCGAATAAAGTGGAAGTATGAAGAGTTTTGTGACATTGGTCACATGGAAAGCAATTTTTCAAAAATATTATTTTTAGTCGAGATACACAGTGGCAGCCAGAAATTTCTTTTTATGCCAAAGTATTGTTATACTTTTCAGTGTCACATGTATTTGACTTGATAGCGTGTAGGATGGCTAAAATGTTATGTGTATAATGATAGAATATTTTATAATTAAATATTCTTATAAATTATATAGGTAATATGATATAATAATTTTATTATCATAATAGAGTACAGTAATAAAATATAAAAATGAATAAAGTAGACGTTTGTAGCATTAATTTTTAACAAACAGCCAATTTAACAGATACAATTGGTAAAATATTTCGAGATTTTTGCCTAGGTGAAGGGAATATATTAAAAATCACGAAGTTTTACGCTATATGTGAAAAGAAAGTTTTCTATAATTATTTCTTACTATAGAAGAAATTACGTTGTGGATAATAAAAATCGGATTAATTGTTGAATGAAAATTTTGTAATATTGTTATATTTTCTCTAGAAATCTAAGATTTAAAAGTTATAACATCGGCGTTTTATCTTCAGTGAGGTTGAAAGATGCTGGATCTTTGCTACAATTATAGAATCGATTCTGCGCAATTTTGTTTCCTAATGGATGATGAGATTTCAGCCTGGAATTGCGGTAAGAAGGAATTGGTGCATGTTAAGATAGGATTTCGTCGATCGTGACAGAAAGTTTGAAAGTTGATATGGAGTTGGTGAAGTTCGTTCGATAGAACACACGACGAAGAATAGTCTCTGTTTAAAGACAATTTGTACGCAGTATTCCTATCAAATAGTTGCTCGCTTCGATGTACGCGCTTTTCTCCAGAATGTAACAAAGTTGTTACAGATAAAATAAGGATCGATAAATATACCATATACCTCTGTTAGAAAATCTGGTTGTATTTTACAGAATTATATTTTTCACAAATGTATATGTATGTACACATATAAAAGTAGCTCCGACTCTGAGCTCGTGCCGTTATATTTATAGCTACGTGTGACATTTTTGAAGAATCCAGTCTAGTCATCAGAATAACTAAAATTTATCTTAAAAAATTGTGTCTTATATATTGGAAATAGTTAAAATATTCATCTTCTCGTAAGGTCGAAAATGTTGTGGATGATTATGGTTGTTAGTAAAAGCAATAACTTTGCCAATTTGTCAATGAATAGAGATGATCCCACTAGTCCTTTTAGTATTAATGACTCTCCTTTATATTTACTTGAATTTCGCTCGTTTTTCAAAATACGCCAAATAAGCCATGCCAAATAAAATATTTATAATCATAAAAAAAAAAGAAAGAATAAAATCACAGAAATAAGAAAATGAATTTGGGTTATTCTAAAAGTTCGTTTATCGTGATTTGTTAAGGAATGTGTTAAGTACTGCTTGACTATTATATTGTCAACATCTCGATACGTACATAATTCCATTAATCCCTGTTACACTTGTTTCGCGTTAATTCATCCGAATGACAAATATTTCTTTTAAGAATGTGCACACACTCGTAAACGGCCATTAGTAACACAGTTGTTTTGCGATTTTACGCGAACATCTTTCACTTAAGCCGTTTCAAAGATTCGAAGATAAACCTGTCAACACATTCAACAAACATTTACCTCTTCTAAACGAATCCAGTGCGCACAGACGCCATCCCTGAGAATGAAATTTCATTAGGTGACCCATAATATGACGACTTTTAACTCAGATCCATTAAAGAATTTCAGATAAGCTTTCTCACCTTTTTATTAATCGTGTTATTTTTAAACAAACGTTTACTTTCCTTTTAGCGAAATTTAATTACTCTTTCAGACTGAGTCAACCACGAAAATGTGAAAGATGCGAGAAAGGGATTATTAAAAAATTCTTCTAATTAGAGAAATTGCAAATATTATTTAAACCACATTGCGTGAAAGTCCACGCAACGAATTTACACGCAATTATTACCTTAGATGTGTCGCGTGACCCCGTTTTACATATTTTTCTCTGTCGTAAACGGCACCATATTCGATCTGAAGTTTAGAATCTGAATTTCTTGCGTTTCATTAAAAATTTTCATGCAAAATGTGGAAAATTCCTAAAAATCTTTCTAATTCTAATCGTGATTAAGCTATGTGATCAATGCAGTTATCACTTGTAAATTTTAGAAAGTTATTTTTCTCGATGCAATTTAGTTTCACAGAAATTTAGCCACAAACTGGCACGCGTGGAATTCTACGAAAATATAGCATTTGAGACCACATTTAACATCCACTGATATTATTAACCGTTATTTTATTCATTTACGAAGAACGGCGCCTTTTAAGAGAGTCCAAAGGACCGAATAAAAACATCATAACCTTTTAATCCTATACGGACAACAATCCGATGAAAGGCCTTACGTAGAGCGATAAAATCATTTTCCTAATTTAATATCGCGGAAAAATAAAATTTTCCTTACAAAAAGCCGGTTCTTCCGTTTAAAGCTTCACGGTACCATAAATTCGTGACCCGAATACAGTGGCCGCGTTTTATGGGAAACGACCCTTTCTCTTAGCCTTCCTCTTTTATTCCATTCGCCTTCTTTTTTCTAACCTCTTTTTAACCTTCCTCTCCAAGAATGAAAAGGCATTTCAGGCACGCGGTGAATCGTAACTTTCACCCTTTCGTGATCCCGACTTAAGGACTTACGTGACCCGCGATATTAATCACCAGTTTCCAGGGTTAAGGTCATGTATTGAGCATGACGGAAGTTAGACTTGGAGAACACCATTGTGTGTGTGTGTGTGTGTTTTACGCGTGTTACGCGTGTCACGCGTGTAACGTTTACATGGTCGCGTGTCGTGCGTGTCCTCGTGCCACAGCTTTTCCTAACCCCTCGCGAAACACGCTTGCTTTCGAGCATTATTTCGTGTTGAGGGTTGCGCTCGAATGGTGAAATCGAGGGGATGACGGTGGTTGTAATGTCTCTGTTAGGGGTTCGATGATAGGTCTGAGAGGATTTTTGGTGTCTGCTCGAGTGGAGATTACCGGGGTGCTGGTATTTGAGACGTGCCATTTCTTGCGATCGTAAGGAGACCTTGGTATGTTTGTTTGTTGATTTTTCAGCAACGACGAACAAACATCAGTCATGTTTGAAATCTTTACGAGAAACATCATGCAGAATAAATCAATTTTTATTTAAGTAGAAGATAGAAGAGCACCAAACCTTAAAGAGATTTCTCAAAAGATGAGATAATTAAAAGGTATCGATTTTCAAGTTAATTTAAAATCCTCCTTACGTGTGATCATCGTAGACGATTAAAGCATTTTTTCTTACTGCTAATTATTATCATTTGCTTCTAATTATATACAACATGTTACGTAAAACATTTTCTGGTTACTGATTTTAGTAACTAATATTGGCAAAGGAAATTCTGTTGGTTAATACATGATACATTCTGGGTGGCAAATATGTTTTTTCGCGACTTTCGATCACCGTCAAGTCTTATTAGCATTGGTGGGTTGTTACTGATAATTGATACCTAGTACTAATGACGATGATATAAAATAACCAAAAAATTTGTTCGCTATCGATAATACTTATTATTAACCAGGAAATATTTTCACTAACCATAATGATTGTTGGTAAACAAGAACGGTCTGTAATTAATTAATTAATTAATTTCTATCGCTAATATTGATTATCAGTAGCCAAAAAAATTTCTTTTCATTGTCGATAATGGTTATTCATAACTAAAAAGAAATTTTCATCAATCATAGTTACCAGAAATCAAAACATTTCTGCCAATTTTTAATTTTTCAAATATATTTTATTATATTTTCATATTTTTAAATGAATCTTTAATGTACTTTGTCATACATTAAATGTAAGTACCTTTTCACATTTTCATAAAATTTTTCATATTCATATTTTTAAATATACCTTTTCGCATTAAACATGACAAAAGCACATAGCTGTATTTTTTATTTTATATCTTTCAACTTTATGAATATTCTAATGTGAATTATATTTTTTAATATCATTGACATATTTTTTCATATCTTGTGACAGAGTACTACCGAAAATAGCATTGACAGCGCTGTTAAAAAGCAAGAAGTGTATCGATCTTCGTGTAAAAGTAAATTACTGAAAATTATAACCTTGTTAATAAACGCAAAAGGATTAGGATATTTACAGAAAGATATAGCTATCTATCTCGTTATGCTCTGTATCTTTGTCTCGTAACTTGATCTACATTACGAAGATACCGTGTTACTCGCCTTGTATAAAATTATGTAATAAAGATTGTAACGAGATTTAGCGAGATAGCAGATGTGTCATGCTTTGTGTTTTACTACTCTGATAGCAGATAAAAGAAGAATCTCGGTACTACTAATTCAACCTTTTATGTACACAGTGTTGTGTACAATCTTTTATAAGATAGCCCCCCTAAAACCTTTTTACAATTCGTAAGAAGTGCCTTCTTTTTCATTTGCGACTTCGTTAAACTCATTTCACAAAAATACAATAAATTCAGTTAATTGATTGTATACAAAATCCGTTGACAATGTTATTTTAGATCTTTTCATACTATCACGACACATCCTTGTTTTAACAGATATTGAAAGGGTTAATTGATCACAAAGTACTTCAAAAAATCTGTTCATAAAAAAATCACAAACCTGATCGTTAGGAATCTCAATTTACACGAACGTATTCTAAACGTTCTACTCTCATTCTGAAAAGATATTTAAAGTTTCATATTACATTCATTTACGTTCAAAACACAGAAAGCTCCATACATCAAGAGATCCAATAGCAAATACCAAGAATTAAACGATCTCGATTCCCGCGATCGTGCACGTTTGGTTTCCATGGACGCGTTCCAAGCGAGTCATCGGGCCATCAATCCTCTGGAGGCGAACCGTACCGTGGAAATCGAAACGGAATTAAAATATTACACTTGATAACGTATCTAGCGGATGGTAATCTTCGTGAAGAATGGCGAAAGTATGTCCGTGGATGAACCGCAGCGTTCGCTTAATTGAAAAATTGAGTCGCGAACAGGCGAAAAAATGCGGTTATGTGATCCACTGACCCGAATCGCGCGGCACACCGCGAATATATCCAGGTGAATAGAACACACATCCAGATTTGCAGTAGGCAGAAGTCCAATCGATAACCTGCTGGATTTTATAGGCTCGTGTATCGCTATAAACCCGAGCCATCTGAACCCTTTCCCTCCCCCAATCTCTTATCTCTGTTGGTCTCTATCCTGTTTCTTCTCTTTTCTTTCTGTGGCGTTTTGTGGAATCAGCGTTATAATAAAATACGCTTCTTACGTAAACGCTCGTGTCATTTGCACAAGTACAGGACCGCGAAGCGTTGTCCCGTAATTAAATCGACGACACATGAGGTATCGGGTAGATTTCATGTATTTTTTCCGTATTTATCTCTTCCAAGACGAATTTCTTTTCGATATTTGCTACAATATTACAATACGATACGATATGATATTATATTAGATTTGATATTGAGATATTAAGCTTAGTTGGTTTAATAAGGTCAGAATTATGGATATGCGATATCACGAGACTGTGGATAATTATGCAGATTTATATTTTTATGAACAGAGAGGAAAATTAGAATTTGCATAAGGAGAGCTGTTTTACCTGCTTATTATGTTCAGGATATTTTATACGTTTCTATTTATTATGTATATTCCGCTTATTTGTATAGCTCGACACCTTCCACACGTAAACATTCGCAGTCTAATTGTATCAAAAAGAGTTTACATTTAATAGGCGGTGAAAATTAAGTACGAGTAATAGTAATTCGGACGTCTAATGGAAACTCAAAGATTAAATTTGCGGGTGAAGTTTATTTATATGGAAATGTTAGGAAATAAAATTTTTTAGGGTGGAACGTGTAATTATCACGATGGAAAGTGCCAGAGAATTAATCGTGCAGGGTAAAGTGGAAGATGATAGTCACCGGTTACTCCGGTATTGTCAAGTCTCCGTTTACTGATTAGCCTGTTTTTATCCCATTACCTTGGTTGTTTTCCACTTCATTAGCTGAATTGCGAATATTTTCTTAACATATTTACTTTCAGATATTTTCGTTCAACATCTCATATTCACGCACGATTTTAACTGCTTCTTGCTAGTTTCCCTTCGTATAACTTAATGATAAAAATAGAAAAGAAGGAATTGACATAAAACGAATAAAGAATAAATATATGAAAGTCAAAATTAGTAGAAGATATTAATAAACACTTTTTGATACTTTTAGAATATCCATATGACACTAATAAAATATACAGTTGTATCGCATTTTTTCATTAATTTATATATCATACTTCTATGTTTTTTTTATTTTTATATATTAATTACATTTTGTCGATTTTCTCTTTTCTTTCCTCCCAGTATTTTATCATTCATATATTTTCTGTAATACACTCATGAAATGAAAGGTATCACATCTTGCGTTGTCCAGAAAAACTTTTCCAATAAGATATACGTTGCGGAAGTTATCCGAGCGACAGAAAAAGCAATCGCGAAGTTTAATTGGAAACCTTTCGTCTAATTTGTTACATGCCAGTTAGTTCTGTGTATCTGTTATTCGTGTACTAGCCCTTCACATTTTGTAAAATATTAAAAGTATCCATTATATAACATATTCCTCCTATAAAAATTTACGATACAGAAGAAACCCTTTGAAGAAATAATTATTCCTATCATATTTATAAATGGATCCTATCGTATTTCAATCTTATACAGTTATATTTAATTTCTTCCTCCCTTTTCTATTGGAGAAAAATATTTTCCTTTCAGAAGCCACATAATTATAAGACTTAATTGTTTTCCAATGCACATCTGTGGAAATAAATTATCTCTTCAAGCTGTAATTTATCATCTCGATTCAAGCTTTGCCTGTATAATTCTTTACCTGAAGCTAACATGAAATTTAGATTAAAAATTGTTCTCTAGATTTATTACACAAAGTCACGAATCTAGGAAAATTATAAAAAATTCGAAAATTTTCCGCCTAAATAAATTTGTCAATCAGTCACTAATTATTAATTACATAAATAATTATAACTCGTAAATTCATAATCCTATGAAATTTGATCGTTGTTGGAAAAACATCCATTCGGTATCACTACAAATAATAAAATAAATATAATAAAAAGTGTCTGAAGTATCTGCAATCCAAATACGTATGTATGTATTTATTTATGATTGCTATATCGATACGTACAGTGTACATACCTACATAGTACACTTGTTAATCTGTTGGTAATGTAGGAAGCTCCCCTGCTGCCATCTATAATCGAATTCGGTGGTCGTTTTCATTCCTGCTATTGTTTCTTTCGTCGATACAATTGTATTAACCGAGTAGGTAGTAAAAGAAGAGCACAAACGAGGTATGTACTTGCGAACAATTTCCTGACTTGGAAACTCGTTTATCCAGTTTTATTTGTGCAATCGTTTCTCAGAAATTTATCATCATTACTAAAGCAGAAAATATTAGTAATCCTTCCGAGTTGCACTTCATCGATGCAATCATCGGCTGTACTTCGTCTGTGCTGCAATTATTCGCTCGATTATGTACATACATACATTATATATGGCGGCAATTGCAGAAATGCGTTGTATGCATAGACGATAAGGCAGAACATTCGTGTGATCCGGACAAACGAGTTTTGTTCTGGTCGACGACACAATTCTCCGAAGAAGAATTTACATCAATGGAAAAACAAACTAAACAATGATAAATCTCGTTGGTTTCCTGTCCGAAGACCCATCGAAACATTTCTTAAATCAAATTTATCATCAAATCTTTACGCATACAAATGTTAAATTAACAATTCTGTTTCTTTTAAAAAATATGACATATGTGCTTAGATTATATCAACAGCTTTTTCTTAAAAAAAAAAAAAAAAAAAAAAAAAACAGATAGCAACAAGAATACAAAATTCTAGTAGAATTTTGTCTTCTTTAGTCTTTCTCCGAATTTCTTCTAAAAATGTATAATTCTCTTATTTGTCGACTATATCATTCACTTCTTACATCGCAAAGTACGAAAAGAAGAACTGTTACATCAGAAAACGAAAACTACAGAAACTTAAATCAAGCCAAGATGCACAGAGAATAAATACTTTGAGCCTAAAAAAATTTCATGATTTCATCGAGTTAACGATGACCTTTGCATTCCTTCAGCAGCCAGTAATTAACGCGAGACACACGGATAGTAAGAAAATATCCGCTCGTGACTGTAGAGAAAAGAAAAAAAAAATGGGAAAAAAAAGAAGAAGGAGAAAAAGATTAAAAGACAAGAACTGAATTCGTTTGCGTATGCGTCCATTGTTCTCCTTGAGAAAGTCAATTAGTCAATTGGACGGCGTGTGGGGACGTTCGACGAAACGGAACGATATACATATTCCGCGTGAAACGCAAGATGCTCTCGAATCGGTCATGGGGTCATTTAATCCTTATTAACCGACAGGAATCAGCGGGTCTTTAAGCAAATTGAGCTCTCCTCGTAGCGTTACCAAGAATTCCCGCGCGAATTGCCCGTCCCAATTGAAGATAAACAATGCAGAGTCGCGATATTTCCGGCAATTGTTGAAACGTCGATCGCGCGATATTCAAAACTGTTACGACTAATTGAGGAGCAACGTCGAGGGAATCTTGCGACATGGGGCTCTTGCAAATCATGTTTGATTACAGAGCGTAGATTATTTCTTTATAGTGCTTTTGATTGTCTTAAGATTCTGTATTTTCTTTCTTGTTTCTTTATTCAGTTTTGGAAACTCGTCCGAGAAATAGGAGCTATGTAGGTATCTGTAATATTTGTGCAGCCTCTTTCTTCTTTTTTATTAAGCTTATTTTTTTTTAATTCAATTATACATGCATCTATAATATTTAATATAATATACAGACAAACATATAGATAATATAGATAAAAAGCATATAATTAGAAGAGATAAAGAAAATATCAATTCTTCCAATTAGTAGTATCTTGAATTTTTAGATTACAGTTTTTTTTAGAAAATTATATCTAATACGAGTGACTCAATATAAGTATTTCATTGGGAGATTATAATTTATAATTTCTATACCTAGTAGCAAATAAAATTCTTTGGTACATACTTTACTTCTTGAAATTAACTTTATTGCTTGGTATAGCTTGATTCAGTTCTGTTTCATATTTTTTGGTTCACTATTGTTCGATATCTTTTTTTCAAAATTTTTGTCTACTATTCTTCAATTTTAATATCGTTTAATATTCTCTTCTTTTTAATATTTTTCCACCTCTGTCAGTTTAAATAACGTTCGATATTTCTTTTCAGTATTTTTATTATGCGTTAGATTCAATATAGTTTGATATTTTTTTTCTTTGTAGTATTTTTTAATATCCATCGGGTTTAGTATCAAATATATAATACTCTCCCTTCTCTAATATCTTCTTTGTTATTTATTAAGTTCGGTATTACTCGAAGTATCTTGAAAGGATATTCAATGAAAATGTTTGATTGTTGAAACGTGAAATGTTTAAAACATTAGTTGTGTAATATCGATTATTGTCCTTAGTAATTGAAAACGTGTGCAGAAGGACACATGAAGCACGTTGATTCTTTGGAATTTTAATAATTCCATAGATATTCTTTCGTAGTAATTTTCATATTACTATACAAAATTATTATAACAACAGCAACTAAATTTGCAATGCAAATGGACTTGAAAATAAGTTTTAATTTGAATAGTAATATCTAGCAGATTTTCTTAACATTAACAAGCCTTCCATTACGATTTCAACTAACGCACACATTAAGTACATTATACAATGTAAATATTGTATCAGCAAGGAGCATATTATTTGATGCTGAAAAATAATGTAATTTCGAAGCAGATAAATAGTAACTCATAAAACAAGAGTACTCTAATATTCAGAATTATGATTTTCTTTCTTTTGAATGGCAAAAAATATACGACAAGCACTTTGATCTGTTTAATAGGAACTGCTGCCATCGATACAACAAATCGTTAGTGAAATTCTGGCAATCGTTGAAACGCCCACGGCAAATGTTTTGTTGTTATACTTTCGAATGGAAGAGTCTAAATAAAATTGGGGAAAAAAAAAGATAAAAATTTCCATCGAGATATTTTTCCACTAATTGCGAAACTGTCGCTGGCAGAATAACATTTAATCGAGTGGCAATGACATGCTAGCAAGATTCGATAGATGATGAAATTTCTGTCGAGTTTTTTAATCATTTTATCGCATAAATAATCGCAAATTTTTCCGGATTAAGTGAAGTGTGCAAATGATACTTGATATATTTGAAATAACCGTTGCCTTTAAGTATTTTTTACGTATAACAACGATAACGTATTATTTAATGCATTATTCATGGTGTAAATCATCTTCCATATTAGACTGACAATGAATTGTTTTAATTACCATCCATTACGATCACTATGACGTTTTCTAAATGGAAAATATTTTAAAAACGAAGATAAGGAAAATAGACATTATATAAGGAAAACGGTTGAAAACTACACTGAGTTACAAAATTGCTCGCATAGTCGAGAATACAATAAAAATGTATTAAATAACAAGATTACGAAAGACTTTTTAATATTCTTTATTTGCAAGTAGATAATTAAAACTCTAAAGTAACAATATCGTAAAAGAACTGTGAAAAGATGCAATGCGTAATGGTGAACAACGAAGTATTACTAATTTTACCAGATATACCAACTTTTGTTAAATATACCGATACTTTTACAACACAGAAGTTAGCAAAGAGTTACAATTTGTTTTCTCTCTTTACATGAGTTTTCAAGTATATTTTATAATTTTGTTACGACAGAATCTCAACTGTATATTCATAGATAAAACAAAATTTTAAAAGCCGCTTGATATCTCATTACTTCGTAATGTACACATTTTTTACTGTACTTTAACGATCAAGCGACTCTCTGTATATTAATTGAAAAATAGTGAATTTCTAAGCGGAAAGAACGAATAAATTAACTAAGAAAAACGAAGCACTTTGCGAACTAAAGAGAAAATTAAAATTTAATAAACAGAAAGAAAACGACACAGCTTTGCGACTGATCTAGAAACACAAGATCGAGAGACATAATTCTCTATTTGGTTGTAATGCAAGAAAGTCGATAGATCGATGATAGAGACTGTACATTCGTCGAGATAGTAGAACTGATAAAAAATAAATTATGCCGATGCAAATGTTTGCAAAGTCAAACAGAAGTAGGGAACTATATAGGACGATACATTCGCCGGGAGCCATTACAGTGCACCTGCACTCGCAGCTTCCGAAATCGATTTCCTCCGAAACAATGCCACCTCCGAGGAAGAAATTTTGTTCCACTCGTGCACGGAATCCCACGACTATATTTATATGCGTAATAAATAATAGTTACTGTTGCACATCGATATATAAGAAGCCGATACTTGACGGGGAACTTATTTCTCGATTGAGAAAAATGTTTCATGGAACGTTGCTACTAATAATTCTCGAGGCTTCTGTGACAACTTAGAATTACGTCGGAAATATTCCAGAAATATCGAACGATAAATACAAATTTGACAGCGAATTTAAGAAATGAGATTTAATAATTTAAGAATGTATTCGTTGTGTTATCAATTAAAAACAAATGTACAATTGTTACCATTTTTACCATCATTTCCATTCTTTATCTCGATGAAATAACCATCTGGTTAACTTCAAAGCTAAACGAGATCGGTAAACTTCATCGATCATACGTTCCCAAACTTTATCGAACGATGAAATTTCATCAATAAGAATTGCATGCACATGTCCACGTTACATGTTTGTACGAATAGCGGCGTATCGGTCACGAATGAAGACATTCATCGGTTAATCAGTTGCAATGTAAATTGCCACGAATCGTTCGTCGATAGTTTCTGTTAATCGCTCCATTTCGTTATCATCGCAATCGGAAATATGTCATTGGCAGTGCGATGCGCGATCAATTTTGTTATTTAGTAAACATCGTTAGCTCCACTTTACGCGTATCAATTCCGCTCTATCGCGCCATGAAAATTAATCATTGTCACGCCACGTACACGTAGCTTTCGTTACATCGTTACGAATTTCTTCGATCAATTTCGATTATTTCTGTAAATGCTAATCGATGTAAATCTATTGACTATGTTGTGAAGCGTCGGGTAAAGGGAAAAGAATGCTTAATACACGGTAATGAAGAAAAATGAAAGAGTATGAAGGAAAGAAAATTAGGCGAAGTATATATTTAGGCAAGCAATTTTTCGCTGGTGTTAAATAAAACTCTTAACTTGGAATGGAAGATTTTCCATGTCAGGATTTACAGCTACGCGAAATCCAGCTCGTTCGCTTAATTTTTCCCAACGGAAGGATTTTCAAATCCTTATTAAACGCATTCCGAGTTATGATAAATGATAAAATAGAAATTATTCCAGCAACAGATTCGCTGATCCCCTTTAAAGGTCAAGAAGATTTAGTATCTCGGCATTTTTATAGCTCCCAAAGTACTTGCATAGAAGTTACGCGTCGTTGTTATTAACTAAATTACAATAAAACCAGATAAGTTTGCCGTGGCGCAGAAAGATATTGTCGAACAAACTAATTTACTGATCTCACTTATTCACGTTCCAGTAACTACATTCGAGTGTTTATTAGCGACGATCATTACAGGAATTAACCTGTATATTTTTTATATCTTTCTCATTAAGTGCACTTTATAAATGTTCGTGTACATTTACATTTTTAGGAATATAAATTTAATATACTTGGAATGAAATACTTGCAACCGTACACAAAAATACAATATTTCATTATCCATTTATCTTTTACCAAAAATTTTAAAAAATCCTATCAATTTACTCGTTGAACGTTTTTCGATTAATAGATTACGATCAATAGATGGCATGAAATATTGTTCACGTTTAACGTTGACAGACTCGGAAATCCCGGTTACGATATTAACGGTTCACGACATTAACAGAAGCTATTAGCTTTGCGTACTCGAACACGAGGATGGAGAAATATTTTTAGAGGTTTTATGGTTTCTGAGTTTCCTGTGGATCGCTAAAAGGTAATTAGAGAATTGAAAACACGAAGATTGAAGTGACGGAGTAAATTTCAAGAAGTTAGAAAGTTTCTGCCGCGAGAAAAGAACGCAGGTGATCTTCTAATAAATTGCTTAGAAAATATGGCGGCTACCCGTGCTGATTCATGGAAAAATTCCGTGATGATTATTAACTGTACTATTTTGATAGAAAATTTTTGTGTAATTCGAGGCATTATTTAACGAGATCGTCTGTAGTATTAATTATACCTTTAAGATTATTTTCGCACTGTACACTAATTTTTTACTAAATGAACGTTTACAGCAAATAAGTTCTAACTTCCATATACGTATTCAGATCGCCTGCAAATTTTATCAATACGATCACGATCAAGTCGCCTCTCTGTGTGTGATATATCAGTATTTTGGCAAGATTGGAAATTGGAAATATTTTCATTGAAATTTGAGATCGTTTATCTTCAGTTAATTGAACGATCGATCACTTCTGATCTTAATTGAAACTCAGATTATAGACCGAACAGAATCTCGTCTGTGACCTGTATTTAACGTAGACGTTTCAAAGAGCGCAATTCGAAAAAATAATAAACGTAGGAATATTAGCGAGACCTGAAAATGTGTCGACTGCTGTTAAGCATCTTTCGTACAATTGAACTTTATCGTGAGAAAGAAATCGTTGATTTATTTTCAAACTACAGTAAACGATTCGTATTCGCGTACAACGAGCAACGCGATATTTAAATCATTCCCTCTGATACGAAGCAATACGAAGCAAGTGAATAACTGTACAAGCAAATGAAAAAAAAACGACGTGAAAAGTAAGAGTGCGCAGTGGGTCACACAGGTGAGGTCGCGCTTCTTGCCGGAACGTGTCAAGAAGCCCGCCAGGGAAACTCGTAGCCGTCTCCCCGCCTCCAGTCCCTTTACATTCCCCTCCTTCTGTTTCTCACTCACGGGCCAGCAGGCGCAATTCGAACCGCGTCCTGCTCTGGCAGCCTCTACCGGAGAAACTGTTCAGCCGTGCAGTTAGTCAGTCTGAGTCAGTCAGCACAGGCCACACAGAGTCAGTGGCAGTAGTCACTCCCGGTCCCCGGATGATCAGCTGGTGGTGGTGGCGGCGGCCGATCGTCGACGAGCACCAGGCAGCGGCACGTGTGCTGCGTCTCCATTCGAACCGCGCTGCCTGACGAGCTACAACCATCAGCCTGTTTGCTCGCGAGACGCGTCTCGTCTCCATCTCTTCCATTCTTTCTCAGTTCTACAGACGTACGTCCACGTACACGATACTATTATATCGTCGACCATACTAGAAGAACGACAGAATTTCTCAATTGACAAGTAACAAATAGCAAATCATTCGAGTTGCAAGTATATAATTGGTTCGTTTCATGGGTTCGTTGTTTTATCAGTGAATCTATTTCGTCGATTTCTTCTTCTTCTTCTTCCTCTTCTACTTCTTCTTCTTCTTCTTCTTCTTCTTATCGTTGGGATCAGCCGGGTCATCGCAGGTGGCCTTCTACTTTTTCCATTGTGTCGACGATTTAAAGGAGATCGGAAGGGACTGATTTGTGATCCACGCGGATTGAGATCGGGACTTATTGTGAACGTCTGCGAGTTTGAGATTTGAGTTCGTGATCGTGCGGAAGTTGCGAAGTGAGAAGTTTCGACTCGGCAACGCCGGAGATCGTCGATCGTTGAAACGCGTGTGAAGACGAAAGTCAGGGATGGAACTGTGCTGAGGAGGGAGCCTTTGTTTTGAGCAGTGTGGAACGTATTTGGATGAGAGCCGAGTAAGACCACCGTCGACGTGGTGTTACAGTGAAGCGACCTTCCGGGTCGTCGACGATCAGCAGAGTAAGTCGAAGACTTTGGTTTCTGTTTTCAAATATTCTGTTTTCAATTTGGATAGGTTTCTGGTTTCTGTGTGGTGAAGCATATAGCCGCGAAAATATTCGTATGCTTACGTTTGCCATTTTCGACGAGTGAAATATTTTGCGTTGTTGAAGCGAAGTGTTTCAAATAATATCGTATTTACAGCGAAAAGCTTTAATTGATAGAGAATCGCGAGTGTGACGCGTTTTCTTCTTCTTTTTTGTGTTTCGTAGTGTTTGGATAGCAGGTGATTTTCGAGTGACATATGATATGGCTCATGCGTGAGTAAACTGTATGTTTGACGAAGAATAGGTTTTTCTTGCGTTCGTACTAACTTTTTGTGCAACAACGGCTTTTTTGTTGCTTTTATTTGCCATTTCTCGTTCAGTACTCGTTGAACGCGTATTTCGATTGTGTTTTATAGCAACGCTTATCGTAAAGTATAATTTACGCGGGCTACGTATATCTGTAATTTTACGTTTTTACTTGCCAAATGTATTTACCTTTATGCTTTTTATTATAATAATGCTTGCCTAACATTTCTTTCCAGTTATCGCGTTCCGTGCTTTCTGTCCACCTCCGAATATTATACAACGAATACTTTGTGTTACGTGTTTTAAATATTTTTGAATATTACGTGCATTCTATGAATTTTTGCATATTATGCATATTCTGTGCATTTTTGCATATTTAAATTTCCCAGAAATGCATAAACATCTGTAGTCTAGTTATAAAGTAATATTTCTGTATTTATCGTATATTATATTTCATTATGCATGAAAATCGATGTGATACAGAAGAAAAATGATATAACTGTCTTTCAAGCGTTAAGCTGTTCTTTCTGGTTTTGTGTCATTTGTCGTCTGTCAAGCGAATTATCATCCCAGGGAATTTATCAGGAACTTGTCAATAAAAAGAAATTTGTCAATAACGATTTCGACTTGAATTATTGATAATGAAGATTTATTACTGGCGTTATTTTTTACTTTAGATAGTGCATCGCTTATCTTTAAATATCGACACTGTTTCGTTGACGAGTTCGTCGAACCTACTACTTAACTGCATATCCTAAATTTTCATTTCTGAGTTTAATTTAAATACACGTGAATTCTTTTCACGAGCAATATACTTTTCAAAATAACGTTGACTTTCCTTCCTTTGTTTGAAGTCTAAATTAAATACGTACCGTCTGTTGTTACTCGTTTATTATCCTAAACGGAAAAATAAAAGAATGTCGTAAAAAAATGAAGGTAATTAAAAATTTCAGACCAGACATATCTTGGTCGAAATAATTTTTAATATTCGGTTAAACGAAATTAACAATTCATGATCATCGATTTAAATCAAATTCTCATTTTTGATTAAACTAAAATATCACCAATGCATAATTGTCAGCCTATAACATTATAAGTTAAAGTGCTCGCTTATTTCGCGTCATTTGATGTCCACTAAGCGAGTTAGTACTTTAATCCTAGTTCAATATTATGGAACATTGTAGAGCGTTGCAGAACTTCATATTCGGATGAAGTTCGCGTTAAATGATCGGAAAGTTTGCCTTTATTTCGTCCTCGTCGATAATGTACGCGAAAACTCGAATTCCTAGTTTAGTTTCTCCATCATCGACGATCCATTGATTAAACCGTAATCCATACACTTGACGAGAAAAATCTACTGTTCCACTTTTTAACTTTCATTATAAAATGAATATTCTCATTGACATTTGAAATATCTCTTTTTTTTTACTTTAACGTTGGCGTTAAAGTCAAGATCCTAATTTTTAATTAAAACTTCTGTTCCGTGTCGCTAGTTTTTTTTACTTTTCAATTTTTTCGTTAATCTCTCTGTTTCTCAATGTTATATCGAATTATTTTAGCTGACGATATTACTCAGTTTGTCGATTCTAATTTTATTTGAGAATCTCTGTTTAACGTTATCTTTCTACGTTGCCAATTATTTCTGCTTGTCAACTTTTATTCGATATTTTTACATATGCAATATCTTTCCCTATTCGTTCTCATTGAACTGTGTCAAGTCAAATGTCCGACGTTTAATTAGAAACTCAGTTCTGCCACATTTTCCTATATCGTCAATTAATTCTACTTATTTATTCTGTGTATAAACTTTCTATTTGCCAATTCTGCGTTCAAACTTTCTTTTTATCAATTCTGTGTTGTATGTATTTTCTACATTGTCATTCTTGTCACTGGATAATTTAAAGTCATGATCCTGTTTTCTATTTTCCAATTAAAACCTCCGTTTTATGTTATTTTTGTCTGTCTTGTGTCAATAATTCCCACTTTCCAGTTCATTTAACGTTTTTGCCTGTAAATTCTCAATCGAAGATTCTTTCCCACATGTTTCTACGTTGCCAATTAATTCAATTTTTTACTACTATACGGAATGTATTTTTGTATATTTTCATTGCCATTATTCAATGACACAGAGTCAAGATTCTGTCGTTCAATTCCAAATATAACACTTTAATGACGTTTTTTTTACATTGCTAATTATTCTTACTTGTGAATATTGTATTCGACATTTCTATTTCTTAATTCTACATTCAATGCTTCTTCTGGCACCTTTAACCGACATAAATTCAGTGTTCTACGCTATATCGTGAATAATTCATTATCCAACTGAAATCTCGAATTCTAGTTCTTCATCATTGATGATCCAAAGATTAAATTACCCGTGGTTCGACCTCAGAATTCCATTATCGATTGATCCTTGTATCCGCACTTTCATCATTTATCATCGTTCATTCATCAAACAAGCTGATTCACCTAATTTCTCACTTTTAAAACCTACGATCTATCGGATAACTGAAAATTTCTATTATAATCAGCGTAATAATCGCTGTTACTGTCAGTGATTATTTATTAATTTCACTCTGAATTTTATTTCAGCCAAATGTTAAAAATTTTTCAGTGCATAAGAATCCATTTTACATGTCGCAGTTCATACCGCGTTTCGTAATTTTTTAATTTTACGACGATTACGCGACAGAATTTTTCCTTCCTCGTTTCTATCGCTTATCTCCTGAACTTGAACTCTAGCATTATTATCAAGTAAATTATCTCTCCTTCTTTCATTACATACTAGTTATTACTATAATACATAAAGTTAGTATATATATACATATAGATTACAGTGTTAATATCAAATCCAATCCAATTTTTATTAACAATATTGATACTATGTATGTATGCAATATTTCTATCGAATCAATCAAAATTTAATTAAATACTGTGAACTCGTTATTATTTCTTTTGTTCATCTATCTTTATGTAAATTCTTATAACAACAAAAATTGAGAAATTGCTTAATATAAGAATCTACATAAAGTTAGATGAACAAAGGAAATAACAATGAATGTACAATTTTAAATTAAATTTTGAAACCGGTCATTGGGTCTGCTAAGATTAGTGCTAAACGTTAAATGATCGCATAAATACAACAAAATAAAATACGGAAATTGGCAATACTCCCTGTTCTTAAAATGTCATTTTAGAATTGCGTTTAGAAACTATTCCGTTACGCCTTCTCTCTCCGTCGTCGGCATAACGAAACGTCATAAAATTACTGTCATAACATAACACAAGTCACAATATCGATTCCTGGCTCCGCTTTCACCCCAGAATATCTGAAACTCCAATCCCTGTCACATAACCTAACTACTGGCTAACTATCGCTATACCGAATGAATGTGCATTGCATATACAAGTCGAAGTCGAATAGTCGTCCACGTTGGACCAAGTGAGAATCGCAATTTTAGTTCAGTTCGCCCTCCGCGTTGTGGCTTATCGTCGTCGCTTAATGAATGGGAACGGCGGGGGCAGAAATAGAATCGCGGCTCGTTTCGAGCGTCAGAGTACAATGAGCGAACATAACATCGGCTGTGGCCGTGCACACACGCGGCTTTAACTCGGTTTCGTGAACCTACGGAGTTATTATTTCCATCGATAGCCGCCACTTCCATCGAGTGCTATCCGCAGAGCGACCGATCCATTGACTTTCGAGTAATAAAAAATGTTTTCCCGAACGAGCTAATTCGTCGCCACTTTGCTTTCAATGGATGTTTATTAGCGATGGGCTTAATCCTGCTGGTTCTTTCGGTCATTTTCGACCCATTCACGTTCTTCCAACGTAGAAAAATACCTCAAGTTCGAAGAAAGCATGCAGAAATGGCTGATGATACGCGTGGCTTCTCCTTTCAATTTTCAGTTACGAATAGTTGTAGGTGCAGGCAATAAAATCGAGTTTATAGAATATGTAGCGTTTTTCTGACTCTCGTGACTCTATTAGTACTTGCAAGAGTGTCGATTCGTTGTAACGTTGAAGTATTAGGTCGTCCGAAAAGTTTCTTTTGTTTTATAAGGAAATAATGGATGCACGACATTTATCGTTTTATATTATTCTCTCGAATTACGTATGATCCATTTTGTTCTATCGAGATGAAGATCACAACGTTCGACAGATTAAGTTTCATGTTTGCATAAAGATGCATTGTTGTAAAAGACGCGTCTGTAAAAGAAAGACACTTTTCGGACAACCTAATACTTGTGCGTAGATCTCCGCAACTTGCAAGTACTTACTCCGAGGTTCGAAAGAATCTTATAAAGATCGAATACTTTGCGACAACGACGAACGAATCGTTATGTCTCGTGAGTAGTATTCGAACGCTATGAAGTGAACCTTGGTTATTGGATTTGATTCGGATTTATGAGAATATATTGAACTTGATCCCGTCACTAATGTTCATCTGTCACACGTGATTGCGTTCTCTATTGTGTCTCGAGCGTCTTGTTTCGATCGATTCATGGGAATATCGGTGAAATTGAGCGCGATGGCAAATGAGGGTTGAAACGAGGGTACAAATGGGAGTTGTGGGATTTCCAAATTTTTAAAACACTAAATGTTTCATTATTCTTATTTTAGAGTGGCTTTCTTCTTCTTGGTGGAATTAGAAATTGTAGCTTTTCCTTTTCTACGTTAGAGGTTCGACTCTTTACAACTGTCAGAGTAATTACAGCGAACAATTCGTAATTTCTCATAGAAATGTAGATAGAAGTTCGTCTTTTTCATTGAATCGAATATTTTATCACAATATTTCAATTTAATTTCTTTGGAACGAGTTTTATATTTGTTGTTTCTCTCATGTTTAATCGCGGAGCTTTCGATATTGGTAATTGTGCTGGACGTAGATGTTCCTCGCACTAAAATTTGTGACATGAGAATACGTGGAATAGCGTTGAATTCAAATGTTAAAGATGTTGTTTCGTATCCTGGTAATTGACACACCTTAACGGGTCAGATAATCTTATCTTTTCGAATTGTAATTTTATTTTTACTTTTCCGATGACCTTTAATCGTAGATACGACAATCTCATTTCTTCATTTTACGATGCACTGAACTGAAAGTAGGTATGTTCAGCTTCGTTAGCATGCGACTTAATTTATACCATTCTCCTTTCTAACTACTCGTAACTTGCATTAAATTTTACCCAATAGAAATATATTAAGGAAGTGTGATTATAGAATATAAAATGTTTCCTGTTTTTAATATAATTAATCTGTCAAGATGTAAGGAAGACAAATTTTCATAGACACTCCTGTGAACATTATTTTATCATTAAAATCAACGATATCTCGATTGACAGCAGTTGCCACCATTTCATCCATTTTCTTCGATATTCAAACACGTAGACACCTGTCTGTCTACTTTCTAATCGCTCCTACTAGAGAAAAACAGCTTCGCGTGATATGATTAATCCGCAGTATACACGGTGGTCCTCAGTTCGTAGTATTTATAATTGAAGTCAGACAGATTATGTAGCCCCAAATACGAGAAAAATAAAAATAAGAAAATTAAATTGGACACGGTGATGTGATTTTTTGTTAATAATATCTCGTATAACACTGATTTAACAGTGGTTTAGCAATGATACTGCAATATTTCTTAACGTGACTAGTATGTATTTAATTATAGTAATATAATAATATACAATATAATAGTGTATATAACAATAACAGTCAATGCAATTATAGTAATATTTATTAATACGATTTATTAACAATATAATTTAGTTACATTCAAGAAGAATATTTAATAATAGTACTAGAATGAATAGGATTTTGTCAGTCAAGCTTTCGTCGCTTAATTTTGTTTGAATAACCTCAATTATATCTGTCATTTGTCCTTAACCAATCTTCCGAAAATTCATGCGGACATTATTGCCAACAATGCCTCCTTTTTAGACGGTATGCAAAACCGTCTTGATTCATCTCGTTAACAATTAACAACGTTCCGTTTCCGTGGCAATTTAAGAGCAAAAATGTTTGTTTCTAAATTGCTAATTGTTTCTCTGACGAATAAAGGAAAGCACAGAGGAAACACTCGAAAACGAGACGCGGCGTTTTGATCCGTGGTCCGTTTAGGTCCAATTAAAAATAATCACAGCCATTCCCGGGGCGAAATTAATGCACAACCAAGCTGCGAATAAATTCGACGAATGTCCTCTGTTGGCTCAATTGGCGGGCAAATTAGACCGAACAAGACCGCTATAAATTATTTCGCGCCCGGAAAAGGTAGGGAACATCGAACCTGATTTCTCGGTATGAAACGTTGACTTAGTCCGTGCTATTTTTCACATTTTTAATTCTTAACGTTCCTCGGAAACAGTACAGATTCACGCGAAGTGTACATTAATCGTAGAATTTTTCTTTCCATCAAAACTTTCTGACGAATTAACCACTCGTTTTCTAAGTTATATAGGGTGTCTTGTAATAAAGCAGAGAATTTAATCCTATCGAGACCGAATTCCTTCTCAGCTTTATTCTATTGGCTTATCGAATTTCTAGCTTTTGAGAAAAATTATTTTCAGCAATTACCAATAATAGAAGGACGTTTTGTCGAATGGTTTCGTGGAGTAGATTATTTTCATTAGGTATAAAAAGCATTGGCGCACCACTGTGTGTATTAAGCACAGCATTTAGGTGCCAATTAATTAGGTTCGAATATATTAAAGTTTGTATCATCTCATACGACAACAAAAATTTGATTCGATAAAAATGAAACGCGTAGAGGCCGATAAAGAGAAGTTTCTTTGAAAAGTAAGTAACATTATTTTGAGAAACACGGTATAACAATCTCTGGATAGATATGGATAAATTTTGATCAATGACTTTTCCTCGTCACGTTATTGCAAGCTGGTAGAACATCTTCTGAACCATCGAAAGAACACCGTGTATTTCATCCAATTTTATCGAAAACCTTTTTATCGAAATGTCCCTTCTAGATCAAAAACGCTATACATCAGTGTAATAAGTGCACGTCGTTTTGAAGTAAAGCATAAAAAAGAACCATTACGCAAAAGTCGATTTATACGTAAAGATCCTGTAATCCCATCAAGGATATACATTTTATGCTTTCATTTCGCTTTTTTGCTATATAATATCGCTTGTATCGCTTGCGCGTTAATATCAAGTATTTCTTACATCCTCCGGAGATTCTCGAGCCTTTCACGACCCAGATTCTTCCAGTTAAATGCCATTTTCCGTGTATAAGTTCCGGTTACACGAGTCGCGTCCATTTTTGAAGAGTGTTTCGACCTTTCCACGGTATTGTAGCCGACGTCATTAAAGTTCCAAGCACGCACTAATACCGATGTGCACCTTACGGTTGTCATTCATTAAAGGCAACCGTGCTCATGTGTCGGATTATTGATCACCGAGTTCTGGCTACTGAGACTGTATCAGCGTTAACTGTTTAACGCCCGAGGCATTAAATCTAAGTTATTTAAAGAACGTATATATTTTATATATATGCTGTATTTTATTGTATCGAGATCAAACATTTAATGCTAACATTAAATCGATCTATAAGCGTTGTTTGCTGTTTCGTAGCAAAAAGATTAGGTATTAAGAGTTTGACTGATTTTTAACGTAAGTGTTGCAATGCAACATCGGGATTTAAGGTTAACGACACATTTCTACTTCTATTATCTTCGTATCAGAGAGCAGAAAACACGAACAGAGATACGAGAGTATCTTTATATTTATATTTAACCGTAGAGTCGATATTATCGAATGCAAATAACGATATTCGCGATTAAGAAACGCTAGTGTTTTCCATGCATACAGCAATTTGTAATGTGCACTTGTTACGTATAAAACGATAAAATTGCATTTTATAATTTCATAATATTTTCAAGCGTAATATCTTTCGAACGAAATGAGACGAAAGTAAGATTGAGACATGAAAAACATTCGACGTTCACAGCAGGATTAAAAGACTCTGGACACAAAATTCTATTAAAAGATCATGGCGATAACCCAGAGGAGGCGCGGTTCGCACGGCAAGAGGTACTTAGAGATCAAACACGGGCGAAGGTCAATAGGTACCACAAATATTAGCGATGACACGGTGCGTTTGCTGGAGTGTGTAACAAGAGCGACGATAAGATAAAAATCGGATCGATCGCGACGAGTTTCTTAATGCCACCGCCTTTCCTTCCATCGGCTTCAATCCGGATTTAATTAGAGCACAGCTCACGTTTCATCCTGGTAATCTTACCTTTCCGTCACGAATGCTCGTTACTTGTTTTCAATGATCTGAGACTAATTGCGAATTTTCTGTTGACGAAACAGATGTGCATGGTCTGCGTCGTTTTATGCTCGGTACTTTAGAGAAATTTTAGTGGAGCTTCGAGGAATTGTTGAAGAAAGTAATCACGCGATTTTATTCGCTAGAAGAAAGATTCCGTTTTAAAATTCAAATAGCACGGATGGAAACTGAGGTGTAGGATATATATGAAAATTATGTTAATACTTGAATGAAAAAATTATTTTTTTTTCTTTTTTCGAATGTTTTGTGAGATAGGTATAAATATTATTGTTATTAATTAAATTGTCGATGTGGATTAATACTAATAATAATCGTTGTTGTAAGTAATGTTTCACATATGATTAATATTTTTGAGTTAAATGCATATTAACGTCGACAAATATCTTTTTCCATTTAAGAATTAATGTAATTTTGGTATATCCCATAGAATCGACAAAAATTGAAAAAAGATTC
The DNA here is from genome assembly GCA_014737475.1 of Bombus confusus. Classification (NCBI taxonomy): domain Eukaryota; kingdom Metazoa; phylum Arthropoda; class Insecta; order Hymenoptera; family Apidae; genus Bombus; species Bombus confusus. The sequence continues at coordinate 509,646 of JACXIV010000044.1, forward strand.
GAAACAATTGGAATTAAACTGAGCTTTTCGAAAAGAGCTTTTCAAATATAGCGCGATCTGGTTCAAATTTGAGGGAAAGGAAATGGAAAAACCTGATAGTTCCGTTTATTTTTGTTAGCTGGTGTAAAATAAAATAGAACGCGAAAAAATCAATCTGTCAGAGGTATATAATACGTGCATCATAAGATAAAAAAGGAAAAAGAATATAATAAAATGTAACGAAAAAGAGTAAAAGAATAGCAAAGTTGAATACAGTTAAAAGTGGAAATATGTGAAAATATATATGGAAGTCCAATGACGAGGAGTTGAAAAATAAGAAGCTTGGAAATATAAGAAAATTAAAATATTAGAGAAAATAGGGAAACGTACTTCATATGACGAAAGAGAAAATATCGAAGGATTGAGAAATAGAGTGATGAAAGTAAGAAAATTGAAACGTTAGGAAAAAAATAACAAAATAAAAAGAGAGAAAAAAAATGTATTATATAAAAAGCCTTCTTAGAACTTACGAATCAATTTAAATGCAACGCAGAAAAATATTGGAGCATTTCTTTATGCATGATCAAAGTCGTTGCTTACATTTAATCAATGAGTGATTAAAATTTCACCACGCTGATTTATTCGGTATTTTGTTATTTAATTTTGAGGGAAAATAAGCGAAATAATTAGCAATGTAATTTAATCCTACGCGCGATTTGTATTTTGATTCCAAGAACTTTGACAATCAAAGCGAAATATTCAATTAATTGTATTAATTTAAAAATTCCCGAAATAAAAGGGACACGCTATTTTTTTTCTCCCATCTGTTTTTTTAAATATTTAATTGAACCATTAAAGACAAACCTTGCTTTAACACAACATTTGCCTTAACATTTCATTTGCAATTTTATGTGCGGTCAATTTACATAATTGAATTCCGTCTTCTAATATTATGATTATGAAAGTAAACACGAAAGGTTTGTTTACATTAGTTTTCCTCGCTATTCCCCCTGCCTAGATCCCACAATTTTACAAAATTTGAAAAGATTAAGTTTACGGGACTCTATAATAATTTAAATAAAAAGGAAAATGCAAGAGGCTACAACGAATACATTCACGATGGACTAATTCTCGGTAACCTTGAGAAAACAACGCTATATCACGATTCAGTAGGAACCGGATTTGATCGGTTGCCAGTAGAGCCATTAATTTTATTAAAATTAATTTCAACTCTCAGAAGGAATCTGATACAATTTTGTTTTATCGGATTGGTCGCGTTTGAAGAGTTCCAAGTAGCGCTCGAATATCATTAAACATCCTGCTGCCAGTACCTGATATCTGTGCCACCAAAGAAATTTTTCTTTTCGTTTCGCGATAATACGCTACGTTTAACTGCCGTCCTTTTATCACGGTTGATAATTCAATCCGTCGAGCGTGATTTCCTTTCGCAATTTTTCTCCTTTCCTTTCTTTCTTTGAACGAACGAGTCAAAGGAGAAATATTACGATCTTACGATTTACGTTTTCTATTTCTTACTTCTTGTTTTCTTTGAATAATTTTTATACCTGTATATGGAATAATTTAGTCGAATATTCTGAACGTATTATTTTCCGAAGAATGACTGCGTTGCTGTTAGCAGCTTCCTTTTTATACCTTGACCCTCAATAACCTTCTATGACCTAACTTAAACCTGACTCTATAAAGGGGCAAGCTATAATAAAAATAAACATCATGCTACGTACTAGCGTGTGATTATTTTTCTTTAATTTAAATATAGTTAGAAAAAAGGCAATCAAAATATAATATAGTTTCCTACCATGGTTGTTCATATGTATATTTGAGAAAGACGAAAGGCAAGCGGAAACAAAGACACACACACACACACACACACACACACACAAATGTAGTTTCCCGGAAGCCTCAAACAGTGTTAGACGAGGCCGTGTTAAACTCTCTCTGAGCGAATGTCACTATCTATACATATTCATTGCTTGTAATGCCATACAATTTTTGATAAAAGTAGAAAAATCCATGTATAATTATAAAAAATTATAAATCCATATATATAATTTGATTGCGAGAGGTTAAAAAGAATCAGTACGAACTAACTTAAATGCTAGGAAACATTCCTTAACAATTGTATTAATTGATGTTTAAATGAAAATGAAACTGAATGTAACGAAAACAGTGTAATAATTTTTGTCAATTCTTTAGAGATCATTTTAATCCGATTATTCTCTGTACTCATAAAAATATCGTTCTCTTATCGTTCATTCTGAAGGAAGAAATATGGTAGCTGTTGATCGTTAAAAATTCCATAAATATTCATTATGCCGCTAAAATATTCACTATGTCACTAAAATATTCGCTATATCACTAAAATATTCTTTCAGCAAAAAAACTGTTTGCGCAGCGTCGTTAAGAAATCATTAACATTCCTAGATTGCTATTAAGCAGCTCGTCAGATATTTATACAAGTCCACGAAATAAAATACGCTTGTAAAAACAAGTATAATACAGATTCTACTAACACACGCATACATAAAATTAAAAATATATGTGTAATAACAAAAGAAATGCTGTTTAGCAAAATTTCCCTACATGAAAAATTTCCATTAAAGTAACTTTCCTATCCGAACAAAGTCTCTGTATAACGATCAGGAAAATATAAATAATAATTCTAACATAAATATGTGGCTTTATTAATAACAAGCTCATTTGCGTTGGTCCAACGAATACATCAATTGTGTTAGCAAATTCGAGAATGGTACTCTTGGACAAATGAACAGAGGATTCTCTGTGTTCGTTATTTGTTAACCGAATACGATTATACTCCGCTCCAACGATAATAAATGCCCGTAAGAGTGAAAACAGTAAGTGGTGCGAGAGAAACAGAGGGAGGGGCTGAGGGGGGCCTAAATAAGGTAGTCTGTTAAGCAGGCGTTCATTTTTAATTGGCGCGCTGACATTGGAACCAACACACATTCTGCGCATTCAGGTGCCATTGGCACGTATCCGTGTTGTGTACAGGCCTTTCCATTAACTACGATACAAGATTCTTCCTAGAATGTATATTGTCGATTTTATGTGTCTTTTATTGCTTCGTTTTAATGAACTAGAAGAAACTTCATTCTTGGTCATTTAAAGTGAAGTTTATGGTACGCTTGTTTGTCTTGTTTTTAAGCTTCTGTTAATGTAAATAATTTCTATTAGAGCGATTCTTGTAATATAAATCCTCCTTAATGAACATTGTTTAATTGTCCGTATAAGCGTAATAAATTATTCCGTAGTGTATCAGTCTATTATTTCGTATATAATAATAAACGTACATGTATAATAGGCGGAAGAATTGTCCTGTACAGTGAAACTTTCCTACACGGAAAATGTTCATCAGAAACATATATATCAGGGAAAATCCCTTATCGAATAATGTTAAGGAAAATGTACAAAGATCATTCGTATTTTTCATGCATTTAGATCATAAGGAAAACGTAAGATATTTGTTTCAAGTAACTTTTTACAGAAGCCATAGTAAAGAATAATAAAATATTGTAGTAAAATAATCGTAGAAAAATAAAAGTTATAACAACATTATAGAGAAATAGATATTTTAGGAGATCTTTGTGTGGCTAATTATAATTTTATTTCTTATAATTCTTTCTATATTCTTCAGACAATTAAGAACTTTTGAAGTGAACTGTAGTAGAAATTTCTTACAACAAAGATGTTGAAACAGTCTATATGCACTGCTGCGTTGAAGTCGAGGTCAAGGATAGCGCTGGAAAGCAACATGAACCAGGAATCCGGACGAGGGTCACATAATTTCGAATGCTTTACTAGATAAAATTCCTTCCTGGTTGACGTATGATGCCTCCAAAGATTCAAACGAAGCTTTAATGGCTTCTTCCGTGGAATAAACATGCGTCACCGACGATATAATGCATTTCCAATCGTTGGGAAATTATTTTACGATTAAAATCTCATTTCGCCCTCTTTACGGCATTTGACAACTTTACTTAACTTTATTATAGGTTATAAGATCAGTCGTTTTTATAAGATTAGTCGTTTTAGAGATTTGTAATGCATAATTAGACGTATATATATAGATATACTTATTTAATTGTGGCGTGAATTTTAAAGGCGTGGTGCATATTTTATTCCTGCAATATGACAGTTTGCAAATATATGTTTTCTTGCTCGATTTTAAATACCTTTACGGATTTTTTGGTGTTTTTAACCCAAATTAAAAATGCATACTTCACCAAGTTTGCCAAGTTTCTAAAATTTTTTGTATTTCTAAAAGTCCTCATTACTTTTGTGGATTCTCCTCTGTCCATAGTTATTCACGGAATCTCATTTTCCATAAGTTGGGCGAACCTCGAGCCTCATTCACGTTTCTTACTCGGTGCAACCAGTTATTGTGACCCGCTCGACCCATCATTACCGTCACGATTCGTTCTGGTCTCGAAGCTTTCACGCCTACCAACCCGTTGTTAACTCAACGCATCATTACGTCGTGCGATAATTTCACTACTACCCCCGATCCATTAACGCGTTCTACACCATGTACTTACAGTTTACGCTACTGACTAAAAATTTGGAGCAATATTCTGAATTGTGTATAGGAACTGAATTTTTTGTTATTAATTCGAAATTAAGTTTGTAAGGATATGAATAGTAATTTATTTTATACTGATAAATCTCCTAGGAAAGACTATTAAAATAATATTATTCTGGCCTTATTTACTTTGCATTTGATAGATCGCTATCATTTCAATAGATTTTTCCGAAGATGTTTCCCAAGATAACTAAACTGACTTCCGTTTACTTCGGTAGCATTCTAATAAAAATAGTATTCTGAAGTAACGATATCCTAAGTTGTTTCTGCTACTTTATTTATAGATGTATTTTCGACAAAAAATGTTGACGTCTTTCGAAGTAACAATGCCCTAAGCTAACATTACTTTGACAAATGTGTAGCGAAAAAGTTTTCCAAAGTAACAGTATCCTAAGCTGATATATTTTCTTTTACATACTCTGACATATTTGTGACGAAAGAGTTTTCTAAGGCAACCAGAATTCTAACCCGATTTTCCATTACTTCGATGGATTTCTGACGAAAAACTTCTCTAAGGTAACAGAATTCTAATCTGATTTTTCTATACCTCAGGAGATTTTTAACATAAAGTTTCCTATGGTAATAGGATTTTAAGCTTGGGCTTCTTTCACAATATTTGGATTCTGTAGAACTCGTAGTAATTTTAAACTATAGTACAGCAGATACCGTATATTGTTTTTGGTATACATTAAAATTTTTACGCGAACTTTTGATGCAATAATTCTGCTATATAATATGTATATAAAATGCTAAAAAATACTGTGCTTCTTGGAGTTTGATCAATTTCTGATTCGGTTAAAAATATTCAATTATTTCGTAACAGTCTCTGTGATATAACTTTATTTAAATGATACGAAACGATAGAAAAAGAAATAATAAATACAACATTTTAACTAAAAAGGCTTGGATCGATAACTATAGATCTTACTATAACTATAAATCATCCACAGAGATGCACTATTAAATGAGTGGAAGAGATTCAACTTACAAATTCGGAAAAATTTTCAATAAACGATAAAATTTGAACAAAAAGCACGAATCTATATGTAAATGAAAAGAGAAGCAGTAGTTTGTGCAATTACACGATAAATTGGTGAAGGTGCGAATATGTGGTAAACCGGTGTCTTAAAGCGTTGTAAATCTTAGAACCATGAAAGATTTACGTCTATTCGTTTGCTGAAACCTCCTGGGTTTATTAAAGGGGTGTTTCTGAGAGACACGGAATAAATTCTTATATATGGGGCACTCTACAAGAAATTCGTAATACGATTAGATTTAATGTTCGTGATAATGTAGGATTTAACTCGCTGAGAAAATTTCCAATATTTTCGATCCGATAGTTTATTTAGGTATTTAGTTTTCTCTTCTATTTCATTTCACAACTATCTGAAATTTCTGCTTGCAACGTTCGAAATTAGCTATCCAAGATTAATCATGTCGGGATTACGATTAGCAGGAGAAATCCTACGATAAGCTATTTCCCTCAGGATGTTCTTAACTTATTTTATTGCCCTATAATTCACTTATGAAAGAAAAGTTCTTAATACAATTATACTTTAAAAATAAAAGGAAAGTGTGTATGTTCCAATTATTTTCTTCTTCCGTTTCTCCTTTCAAAAAATATTAGTTCGAGAAACTTAATCATATATAATTTGTACAACAAGATCGTTATTTATGTAAATGCTCGTTACTGCAACGCCTGAATTTTTTACTGCCATTCGTGATTTTTATACGTTCCCGCGAGGTTAATTGCGTCACGCATGTACCACGCGATTTTACGCTTGTTTTTTCACTTTTTTATAGCTTATTATGTACGTATCTATAGACCAGAGACGTTATAAAACACTATTTTCTTCTACGAGAAGACATAATCAGAAAATCCCTATATAGAAAATCCGGGCGAATAACACTGGCATGATGTGATTCCTCCTGCAAAAGTGAGAAGAAAATATTGAATAAAATTTTTCGTTCTAAGCTTAGCTTTCCGGTAAACCTAGTTTGAAGATTTGTCAGGTATACTTGCCTAATACCGACTGAGTAAATTATGTAAATAAGTAACCAGCAGAAGGTTATTCTATATGCCCAAAACACGACAGAAATGTAGAATAACATTTTTCTGTTTAGTTAAGCATTGTTTTGGTACACTATGAAGAATTTTTGAATTTATTTATCTCGGAAGCAGAACACCTTGCGAACAAATTTTATTTTACATCTTCGACTTATTTTCACTTGTAAGAAAATCTTCTTTTGTTCAATCCGGAACTGGTCATGTTCAGGTACAGTCGATAAATTTTCAAATTCGACGTTCTCCGGTGGAACTCGACGGTTCAATTCGTAGCACGTTAGGTTTCGTCGTCGTTGCCTCGTGCAATTGGATAACTCGGCGTTGCGAATTCGTGCGAGTCGAATCGATTTCACGTTTGCTTCTCTTGCTGCGTTGTGCGAAAATATCGAGAGGAAAAAAGGCGAAATTTTAATCCACTGGTTGTCGATACATCGAACAATCTCTTAAATGCGCGTCGGATGTCAAATTTAATCCGAAAAGCGGCGCACGAAGAGAGCCGACAATCTGCTCTTCGATCGATAGGAATTAATTAAATCAGATTTTGCTGGCGTGAAGAAGGGCGCGAGATATCTTTTTTCCTCTTCTTTTTTTTAGCTTGTGATCAAATAACAAGAAAGAGGGATGATTGCGCGTATAAATCTTGGTTTCACGGATCTTTTGACGTCCTTCTTTGGCGTGAGCGTAGCGATGGTTTGATGTCGTAACATTTGTAGCCTTTTCTGTGAATTATTACATTACCTCTCAAGAATATCCGGATATTTGCTTATTTTTGACCAGGCATATTTTAATAATAAGACTGCAATCAAATCAAGCTGCAATGGTTTGATTCTTCATAATCATAATTCTTCAACTTTTGAATTATACGACAGATTAAACCGCCTAAACTGATAGATATACTTCCGACGTTAATACAGCCAGTGATACTTAAATGGTATAAATATACATATAGTAAATACTAAAATATACTGCAGTACATGCACGACCGCAGTGTTCCTTAATCCAATTTAGATTTATATCCTGGTGATTCTGTAAAAAGGTAATATGTGCTGCTTTTAATTACTAATTCAGCATTAATTTATACGCTTTGGTTAAATTCTCATACTGTGACGTCAAATCAACCAGTGTGTTCGCATACTTACGAGAAAAAGTATATATTACTCTGTCCTGTACAACCTGAAATTTTTCAAGTAGAACTGCGGATGTTTGTGTTTATATTTTTATGAACATAATTAACGACGTGGAACCTGAATAGAAATTTGTTTTATCAACTAAATATCATAGTAAGCGCTGTACTTTGAATACTTCATACATTATTACACATTACAATGTATGCTACAGATCTTTGAAATCCGAAAGTTTCCAAAAATGCATAGCTATCTTCGTGGCCTATCTAGATAATTATCTTCATCGTCCAGAACGATCGCAAACTATCATCAAGTCTTCCCAATTAAATTTTTTATGTCCATCGTGGACATCTCACGAATTCGTGGCATCTTTACCTCGTTGATTCGAATCTTCCACGAGATTCGCACTTGTTTCGAAGGAAGCTCGTGGAATCCCGAGCAATTGGTCGTTGACACATTTTGCTGCGGCGTTGGATGATTTTTAAAGACGGCTAGGCTCGATTGACCTCGGTATTTATCGTCATCGAGGTATTTTTGCATCGAATTTTTACGTAATACGTTAATATATAACTTTTCATAGCACCATGGACGATCGTTGCGTAACATTGCTCGCGAATTTCATCATGTATCACGGAAGAATTCGTTCTTTGATTACAATTTATGCTTCTTTCTGCTATCGTCGATAATAATCGATCGGCTCACGTGCGCAGTTCTGAATAACACCTCGACAAACACGTGCTGTAGATTTTGTATCATTAGTATATTTTTTGCATATGTCTTTGACGAGTGTTATTGGTGATAAATCCTGTGTTTTTTTATTGCAACGAACTTTGTTTGCGGTCTTGTAGCGTTCGAGAGGCACGATTGAATTTTGATGCAGTACTTGTACGTTAATGTCATTTAAATGTATGTAAAATGTTATGGAGATTAAGGATGTAACAATGAAGTAAAATTTAAATGGATAGGATGTTTCTTCGAAAAAAATAGTAAATTACGAAAATATGGGGTGTAAATATTAAACGGTAATTAAGCTGAATTTTTTATGTTATCGATTTTTCTCTGTTCTCTATATTGCTACTGTAGGTATATCTGTTAACAGGTTTTACAATAGATTATGTTTTATTATAGATTATAGTCGTCTTATGAAATGAATTCAATCATTTTGGTATGGTGTAAAAAGAGCTACAGCTATTAACTTAAAAAGTTCCTCATCAGCCTCATTATTACACATGAAACTATAATAAATTAATCCAGATACGTCTAGTACTCAAAAGATGATTTGAAGATTTATTTAATTTATTTACTGACACAAAAAAAAAAACGTCTAAGAATTACACGATAATGTGAATATCGTTTTCTTTCTCCAATTCATTCGTTTTATTCATTTACGTAACTTACCATCTATATAGCGAATGAAGGATATCTTTGCTTTTTAATGAGATCTTTAGTCTTATCGGCTGTCATGTTCAAAATCGTTCATTTATTCTTTTTCTATTAATCGTGTTAAGATTGTCTTAATTTTTAATAAATGCCGGCAAGACATGTGATTTCATTGTCAACTGGTTATCTTGTTTGAATAATCGTCTCTCCAACTAATCATTCCGAGTAATTTACGTAGGAATAGGTAATTGTGCATGTGAAAAACACTTCGTAACAAGTATGACAAATCGTTACATAGGGATACATTGTGAAACAAACTTCACATATTTATAAGTTACGAATTCTTTACGCTATTGTAACCCACCCTCTGTAGACAAACAGAGAAATTTCATCCTTCAATTTCTTCCTCCCAAATTTTTATTTTTATTAAAATAATTATAAAAGATTCCAACCTAAATAATAACCTTCCCAATTCAATAATTTCCAATTAACAAGTCTCTCGCATTTATTGCTAAAAAAATTTCAGTAAAATTCCACGAAATTCCCATAAAACATTCGATCGGTCACGATCATGTGGAACATAGATCGCTTTATTCGCAATCATTTTAATTAAATGGACCTTCGTTCAGCGATACTCATCGAGTTTTTTTTTGTCGAGTTTCATGATGAAAAATAGCCTTTACAAATAGGCTTTCATTTTATGACATCGTTTCGTCACCAACAAGCCATCCACCTCGCGAAGTATGGAACGTGAAACTTTCGCCCGTTCTTAGAATTTCGAACCGCGCACATTATGCATATTTACATCTTCGCGGCTTTATGCAAATTTTTTCGTAGCTGTTTCCAAACGCATTCGGCACGGAGATGAAATTATTCGACGGTCTACGTCTTTTGTATCACTGCTGTAGCCGTCTAATTGCATTTGCATTACTCCTTATTATTTCTTGGACACCAAAACCGTATTTTGATAGGCAGCGTTTGAACACGAACGTGGAAAACGTTGTTACAAGAAAGTAATTTAATTTTATTCTGAAATTAAGTACTAGACACTATATAATGTAACATTAATATTAATAGTGAATTATTTCTAAATTAATAATAAAAACTTACAAATATACATAAAACCTTACCTTTTATTTCATAATAAATAATTTTATATATTATATATTAATAATAATATTATATAGAAGAGTTTGGTCTTTGTTTTATTATAAAGGATAAGAATTATTTATTTTATTATAAAATATTATATACACATTTTTTACTATAAAACAAGGGAGGTAAGGTTTTATATATATTTTATAATGAATAATATATATAATAATGCGAGATCAGGATCTTTAGACTTAAATAGAAATTATAAAACTACGCTTAGCAGTGGACGACGGTGGCTAAGTGGTTAACGTAGTTTACTACAAACACTCAGGACCATAGTTCAAGTCCATTCGCCCTTGGTTTTCGGAAACCTTAAACGAATACACTAAGATTTTCTTTGCTCCTTTATAACCATATACCTCAAACACCCCCTATACAGGTGTTAGTCGCCCCCTATACAGGTGTTAGCCGCCCCCTATACAGGCGAGAAATAAGGAGAGGTGAGAAGTTTTAAGAAGGAGAAAAAGGCGCTTGCTGCTACTTAAATTAAAGTTTTATATACAACATAGAGTAAAGCAACAAGATCTGATGATATGTGTATAAAAAAAGACTTCCGAGATGTGTACCAGCAGGGGATCTCCCAAGAAACACAACACACTCATTTATATGCTAGTAATTGAAACATCAGGAAGGTCACCCACCCAAAATAAATAAGTGTGAGATAGACCAACCTCATGCTAGCTATATATATAATAAGAAGAGTTTGGAGGATGATGGACAAAATATGGTTGATGTTTAAATAAAATGTGTTTAGTAGTAGTCCAGTTACAAACTCCAGGTTTAGATTGAATTTGGACCACCACCGTCGTCCTTAAATTTTTGACAATTGCTACAATAATATTTTATAATTATACTTACGGATTTTTTATACAAATTCATCTGCGAGAATATATTTAAAAAAGTGGAACCCCGGTGAGAGACAGAAGTGTGACAATTGTTTTACCTATTTAGTATTGTAGAAAAATNAACTAATTATCCTGCTAATGAGATGTCGAACGACGTCGTAGGTCAAGAAAACGAGATCGATGCTCGAAGAGAGGAATCCGGAAAGATGGAGAAACGTTGGTAAAGAGCCATTTGCTCGCAACTGCGACGAATCATTCGCAAAGCTCGTAAGCGATGCAAAAATTCTAGGCTCTGGCTTTTTCCATCGATCGAGAGTTCACCGCATCACAAACGTTTCGGCGATAAAGACAAAACACGAATTACAGAATCCTGAGACGTTTGAAGATCGTTAGTTTTTCGCTATTGTTTCTTTCGGTCGTTTGAGAGTTTGTATGATGTCTGCAATCGTTGAAGTAATGAGTTCATTAGTCATGGTTCGTGATATCTGGAGTGGGTTGATAGTTCTGGAAAGATCTTTTGTCCGTTATGATAAGAAAATTTGTTATTTAAAACAAAGGTTTAGTCAAAGGATAGCATTTTTAAAAAAATGTTTCCGAATTACGAAGGGAAAATTCTATATTTTTATTGGAACATAATGAATTTTTTTTCTTATTATTATATTTTATTACCGAAGTATCATTATACACTGTCTTTTATCCCAAAATACTTGAAAAGGCTTTTATCCTAAAATCCTTAAGGAAACATCATAGAAAATTTTATGACAAAATTAAAACAATTCGTCGTCCATTTATTTTATTGTAAACAAGATACGACCTACATATATCTCCGACAGGACGTGGTCCAATTAAACAAAATCCACCGCGTACGTTTTTCAGCGACTTTTCATAAAATATACATACACTTTAACGAGCACAACTTCAGTGCACATTGTTTCTTGCGCAGCTCGTTTGCCGTGTTTCAATCAGAAAAATTTCCTCTCTGTTTTCCGCTAAAGCCTAGTCTGCTCACGGCTGAAACTTATCGTCAATGTTCCGTGTCCAGGTTTTTCTACGTCATCTCTTTTTCTCGCCGTGGAACATAGATCGCTTTATTCGCAGTTATCTCAACTATATGGACGTTCGTCCAGCGATACTCATCGAGTTCTTTTTTTGTCGAGTTCCATGATGCGATGCAGAATAGACTTTACAAACAGGCTTTTATTTTATGGCATCGTTTCGTCACCAACAAGCCGTCGCAGAGTATGGAACGTGAAACTTTCGCCCGTTCCCAGAATCTCGAACCGCGCACATTATGCATATTTACATCTTCGCGGTTTTATGCAAATTTTTTCGTAGCCGTTTCCAAACGCACTCGGCACGGAGTTGAAATTATTCGACGGTCTATGTCTTTTGTATCACTGCTGTAGCCGTCTAATTGCATTTGCATTACTCCTTATTATTTCTTGAACGCCAAAACCGTATTTTTGAAAACGTTGTTACAAGAAAGTAATTTAATTTTATTCTAAAATTAAGTACTAGACACTATATAATGTAACATTAATATTAATAGTGAATTATTTCTAAATTAATAATAAAAATTTACAAATATACATAAAACCTTAACTTTTATTTCATAATAAATAATTTTATATATTATATATTAATAATAATATTGTATAGAAGAGTTTGGTCTTTGTTTTATTATAAAGGATAAGAATTATTTATTTTATTATAAAATATTATATACACATTTTTTACTATAAAACAAGGGAGGTAAGGTTTTATATATATTTTATAATGAATAATATATATAATAGAGCGAGATCAGGATCTTTAGACTTAAATAGAAATTATAAAACTACGCTTAGCAGTGGACGACGGTGGCTAAGTGGTTAACGTAGTTTATTACAAACACTCAGGACCATGGTTCAAGTCCATTCGCCCCTGGTTTTCAACAGTCTCTAAATATATAATACCCAAAGATCCTCGTAATTAGACCTATTATGGAAGAAGATTTGGGAGCGCACCTCTATATAGGTGAAAAACCTGTGATTGTTGTGTCCTCTGACATAAGCGATACGTTGCTATGCCTCATATGCAGGCGTTAGCTAGCCGCCTTGTATACAGGCGAAATAAGGAATTCAAGAACGAGAAGCGGAGGAGATGAAAAAATCTTACTATGAAGAAGAAGAGGAAAAGACGCTTCTTTACTGAAGAAAAATTACTCTCTCCCCTCGTTCTACAACAAAATCCGCCGCAGCAATGCCAAAGGATCCAAGAAACACTCATCGATTCTAGTCAATTAAAATAACTCTAAGGAAGGTCAACCTACCCAATAATAATAGGTGATGAGGTCATAAAGGTGAGAGAAGAGACTGGAGGATGATGGACAAAAAAATATGGTTGATGTTTTAAAATCTGTTTACTAGTGTAACTACAAACTCCAGGTTTAGATTGAATTTGGACCACCACCGTCGTCCTTAAATTTTTGACAATTGCTACAATAATATTTTATAATTATACTTACGGATTTTTTATACAAATTCATCTGCGAGAATATATTTAAAAAAGTGGAACCCCGGTGAGAGACAGAAGTGTGACAATTGTTTTACCTATTTAGTATTGTAGAAAAAT